>OZ018317.1:236077133-236634633 GCA_963969495.1 Ceratothoa steindachneri
AGACTTTTTATAGATAGTTCAAAGAAAAGTCTAAAATGTGTGTTACTCTATAATGGAAACTTGTTCGGTGCGATTACTATTGGTCACTCTGTGCATGTAAAAGAGAAGCATGAACATATAAGATCTGTTTTAGATTTACTCAAAAAGGATAAACACAAATGGATCATATGTGTGGATCTGCAAATGGTAAATTTTTACTTGGCAAACAAGGAGGCTATACAAAATATACGTGTTTGATGTGTTTAGGGGACAGCCGAGCCATGGATAGACATTGGGAACAGAAAGTCTGGCTAGTTAGAGAAATTTTGACTGTTAGGGAGAAGAATATTATACACCAACCACTTGTTAAGCGAGAGAAAATCATCTTCATACCCCTATATATTAAACTAGGGCTGGTGAAACAATTTGTGAAAGTTCTTAATGTGGAGCATAAGTGTTTCAAATTCATATGTACAATATGTCCTGGCTTAAGTTAGGATAAAATAAAGGCTGAAGTTTTTGATGGGCCACAAATCAGAAAGTTAATGGAAAACCAAAACTTCTCGAGTTTGATACTGACGTAGAAAAAGGAAAATGGGATTCATTTGTGTCTCTTGTGAAAGGATTTCTTGGAAACAAAAAGGCTGCTAACTACAAGGATTTGGTAGAGACATTACTTGATAGCTTTAATCGTATAGGATGAAACATGAGTGTCGAGTTATGCCTTTGTAGACTAGCTTGGCGAACAGAGTCCTACACAAGCACGGGCAGACAGCTGAGCACAGTCCGCTTGGGATATGTTCGGGGCGATTAATAAATATTGCGATTTACGGGTGACCGGGTTTTGACTAATGGTTTTCCAAGTTGCAGTTCAAAGAATATATGAAGACAATAACCAGAAAATATAATTTTGATATATATATAATAAAAGGGGGCAATTTATATATATATACAAAAGGGTTGAACAAATAACTTATGGTAGTTAAATGAATTAAGTGAAGATTAACGAGTTAATCTGAGGATGACCATACAAGATCGCTTTACCTTAAAGCGCGTGCGAATTGGAGAGACAACTTCGCAGGTCTTCAAAAAGATACTTTGGGAGTGCTGACGAGGAGGACTCAAAGATACGGTTGGATTTCTTCGTGATATAGAATGAGATTTTCTCTGCTCTAAGGAGATGTAATCTCAACTCTAAGAGATTCTGCAGATCGGCAAGGAGTCTAAGTATTGAATGAATGGGAATCTTGAATTGTAGTGAAGATGAGACGGCCGCAGAACTCTCCGGGAAGAAAGGGACTCGATAACGAAGGTAGATTTGCTGGCGAAATCTTCGATGAAGTACGACGACAGGTTACAAGGGTTCATGGCAAAGAGACGGTAGTCTAAATGGAGTAGGTGGCGGGCTTGCAATCGCCTTGAGAAATGGTGAGCTTCGCGTTAAATACCCGAGTGACTGATCTGATAGGTGCTTCAGAGCCTTGCGGTCCCTAGGGAATACTTGGCGCCAGTCTAAGCAAACACAATTTCATGATAACGCGTCGTTACAGAAGATCAAACTTGCCTCATGATATGGAGGAAGGGTTAATGTGGCTGCGCACGGTGTTATCGCAGGGGTGAGGGGGACGAGTGGCGTCCGATAGCAAACATAGCTGTGACGATGATTCAGCGAGGGACTGATTCTTTCTCGAACTTTTTAAAATGCTTACGCTGGTTGGACGTGGTCTTGAAAGAAGAGAGGGGTGTTTCCGAGGGGGCTTCGTCTTACGGTGGTCCTTCGAGGGCATCCCCTCACAATGAGGATAAAGGCTCATTTCCTCAAGAGCCATTTGATGAATTTTCTGTTAATTATGCCAACGTGAGTGATGAACATGAATAGCGTTTTAATCAAGATATCAAGATTATGGAAGAGAGATATCAAGCCAATGGAACACAAAAATGATGGCAGACTAGTGTTGTAGTATTCAATGTGACTGTGTAGCATAAACACGCCAGAACTCTCACAAGCGAAATTTTCTTCCAGGAATATATAGGTATGTGTACTATTGTTATTGTTTTCTTTATTATATTAGAAAAATAACCTGTATGTATTTAGTAATAGGTAATGTTACTTACGATACATTTATCCTTTCAAATTCTGTTGACATTTAAGTTATGGTTTGAAACTATAACACTTAGGAAACTATCCTCACCGAGTTAATACATGCAGTACGTCGTAAAATAGGAATATGTTGTAAAATAAAAACCTGAAATGTTACAATAAATGGATGCCATATTTGAAATCAGCACTTTAATATTAGTTAAAAACAACTACTAAGCATAGATCAGCAAAAAGTGTGTTGACCAATGTAATCAGTTCCCGACAAAAGTTAAACCACTTCCATCTTTCACTATTATAATCGAGCGGCGCTTCTTTTCTACTCTTGTGGCAAAGGGCGTATTAAAGCCGGACAAACCAAGTTCGTAAGAATCGCGCTCTTTTAACTGCTTGCCTCCTGTGTTGACAAGGTTTGAAATACGGTTAAATTAAGGGTTGCCAGTGTGTGAAAATAATGATTTATTTTTACAAATATAAGTAAACCAAACATAAAAAATTTAATTCTTTAGTAAAGATAAAAAATCACGGCATTACTAAATAATATAATTGAGCAAAGTTGCAAGTATTTACTAAATAATAAATAATAAAGGTTTTTAAAACAAAATAACAAAAAATAAAACGCCGTTATTGGTCACATCAGAAGCTACCGTTTGACGTCATAAGGGCTAACTTGTAGCCCAAAATTGAAGCCCAGTACCAGCGCCCCCTACCGTGCGCCCATAAACTGAAGTACTACCAAGCAAATAACTTTGTAAATTAAATTAAGAAGACTAAATAAATTCTATCCATATCTCGACCCCAAATTTATATTATAAAATGGAGACAATATTTGGGGCTATTTCAGCAAAAGGACAGAATTTCATTTCCCTGCCGCTGCTCTGTAACTTATAAATATAGTTGTGATCTTGCGACTCACTTTATATTGGTTTAACCATTAAGTTAATTCATTATCTCATCTAGTAGCATCGGGGAAGGTTAACCCACACGAGGCTGATTCTCAACAAACCAGACCCCACGCCCATACGGGACTTTTACCCATATAAATATATATATATATATATATATATATATATATATATATATATATATATATATATATATATCATGTAGTGTTAAACTTCTTCCGAATCAGAGTTGTTTCCATTTGAAGATGAAAACTGAGCAGGTTATTGATAAAATCATCTTTATTTATCTGGGTTTGAACGTTTTGGAGACCTTGCCTCATCATCGGCACTTAAGAAACTAAGATAGTAAAGGCTTAAAATTTATAGTTTTTATAAAATACTCACATTAAATAGTGCACTTTAGGATAAGCTGCTTAATACAAGACTTAAAATTTCATTAATCTTGATACAATGCAAAGATTGAATGCAGTTTGATTTATATTTAAATTAGGTTTAATTTTTAGGATGAAAAGTTTTTCTAGTATTCGTAGTTCGTTGGAATTGGGGCTCTGACTAGGTATTTTAATGTTATCCAGACTTTCATATTTTAAAGTGATCTCATATGGGCGTGGGGTCTGGTTTGTTTGAACCAGCCTCGTGTGGGTCAACTTTCCCTGATGCTGCTAGATGCGACAATGGATTTACCTAATGGTTAAACCATCAATCTTTTCATTTCCTGACGTAGAAACACAAATATATATTATAAGGCAGATTTTTGTATAGAGCAGGGTTTCTCTAGCTGCGTAAACAGACGAGCGAATTAAGTCCAGCGCTTGAAATCATAACCCATACCATAAGCTGCTTTCCCCAAATTTAACCCTTTCTGCATTATAGATTACACCTTTCACCTATACGAGCACAAACATCGTGTTTCCTAATGGATCTTTAATTTAATTATAAGTGAAGACCAAGATATCTGTTTTATTCCTTTTAATTACAAGAGTTTCCTTCGCAAATCCAGCTTCACCTTATCTGCAGCTTGACATTACATAAATAACGGATGCTATCACAAATCTTTCTTTGATCAAAATCTGTTGAATCGTGAGCTCTTCCATTAGCATTTTTCTGAGATTGAGTCGTTTTCTTTCTCGAAAGCGCAAGAGGGTATCGTCATGTAGCTTCATTATTCGTGTAATCACAGTTTTTAACGATTTTAATGCATCGATATGACAGACATTGCCATTCATAAGTCTCTCAGAAGTATTTGTCGAACTTAACCTGTCTCACCAGCATGATAAATGATGTACATGCATTCTTTACGATTTTGACGTGTAAAATGAAAGTTTTAAGTCATCGTTGCCTAGGTTTGGTCGCATCCTTCCTTCAACTACACATTTCCTTTCTCTTTCTCTATTCTTTGTTCTAGGAAATTAAACTTGGACACTATCAAGAGCGAATTTCAAAGATTATTCCGTTCAATTTTGATTGAAATTGAAAGAGTATTTTTTAACAAAATATAGATTTAATATTTTGTTCTCCAATTTGTGACAGAACAGAACGTCATTGCTTGTATGCTCTAAAGAAGGTAACGAGAGGAATTATCTGTAAATCGCTTGACAAAAGATTTTAAATTTCAATTATTCTTAATGCAAACTTCTTAAGTTAAGAAGATAAGTTTTGAGTGACTCAACCACGTAACACCAATCAAGAGATTCAACGTTGGAAAAACATCCCAACAAGTAGAATGGTCGCTTATCGAATTGTTGGGTGGATTTCTCTTCTGGCGCTGAAAAAAAAGGAGAATAGGAAGCAGCGATAGGTAACCTCTTTCTACGCCTACACCAATTCCATCAATGATGCCTTTTCCCTTATCAAAATTTCCTGGGCGCTAAGAGTCTCTACATCTCAAATTTCTTGGATTCACATACCACAACATTTCGGATCTTCTTTGGCCTTATCGATGAAAATGACCACTCATACCATCCCTTTCTATAGAACGATGTATGTCCACGTCTTCAACCGAACTGAGATAGTTTTTTGGGGACCAAAGAAAACTTAGAGGCTGTTTGTGGTCGAATGCTTGCGTCGATGTTGAGAAGCATCATTGCTTATCTACAAAACATTAAAGAATAACGAAATCATAACCCTATCAATGTTTTTAATAACCCTTAAATACAAGGTGACGTTTCAAAAATATCCAGACAACGTTTTTCACCCCCTCCTCTCTGCCTCGCGCCCTTTAGCTTCTGCAATTATTTTAATTCACACAAAAAGGCTTTATTTCTCTTAAATGGGTATCGCCCCAAAACAAGAGGAATAATATAAATTATAACCACAATAATTCCTATAAAGAAAGAAGTAATTTTAAAAACTACTACGATATCCATTTATAAGATAGCAAAAGGATAAATCACATCGACTGGAAGAGTTGGTCTTTAATATGGTATCATCGAGGTCTTCTATGGGAAAACAGCCGGACACAGACTCGGGGATCGTCTCAAATGTTTTCCCAAACAAAATTTATATAAGTTTACCAGGGATAGGATATAAATCAATGAGATAAATTTCAAAGCCCAAATAAATTTGAAAGGATTTAGTCATTAGAAGAACTATACTATCCTTAGAATTAAACCTTACTCTACTCTTATCCAGCCCTATCCTATAATTAAGCCATTAGGATGCTTACTTTCAATTTACCCTGCAAGCACTCCTTGCTAACAATATAAACTCTCATAGAGGTTATATTATTATGTATTTTCATCCTGAATCAGAAACCTTGAAACTCGAAACCTATTATAATGCTTTGCGGATGAAAAGGACACGACTCACAAAGTAAGTGCCTGCTTGCCAACTTACTTATCGCTGAAACACCGTTTCAGCGATGAATAAGGTCTTTTCTGCAATTGTACCCTCAACCCATTAATACCACCTTACCTCGAAATTTTTGGGCAACTTCATTTCGAAACCCTCGTTAGCGAAAAGAGAAGAAACAAATCTTACTAGAATTACTCAATTCTGAGTTGCTTAACTTAACTTGTAAACTTTCAATTTCCATGAGATGATTTGGGACTCCTTACATATCCTGACTTTTAAACTCATTTTTTTGATTGAATATAATTCCGAAGACTCAATAAACCGCAAATGATATTTATCAACAATTTGTAGCCTCCTTTTTATTTCGGCAATGAGAATTTGAGTTCAATTTTTGACTAATGGATACAGAGTTCGATTAAAAAATGAAAAGACAATTTTAAATAGCAAATTGATTTTTTAATATTGAATAGAGTCCTACTAGGTTTAAACAGTGGCTATGGTATTTTAATCCATTCTTAAGGCAAAACCTGTTCCATTTCTTTCTCAGATGATAGCAGGGGAAGTGGTTCTTTGCTTGCTGCTATAAAGACATCAGAGATGTTGGATTATGTGGGTTAATCCAAATGGTCAGCACCCTACTGTGCTTTTCGTGGCAGTTATAACAATTTTAGCTGTGTACATCGGTGCACTATCGTCCAAAATAATTAGGTCACCCTTTGGCAACCTTGTTTGTACAACTGAGTAAATTTACTTAGAAATTGACAAATAGCCATTAGAAGTAACTTTCCCAATCAGCGATCTCACAGGAGTAAGATAATTTCAAGATAAAGCTGCTTAAACCATTACAGAACTGCCTCAACGTTTTCTACTCAGGCCATCTGTACCAAATGCTTGTTTCGGCGCCATCTAAACCTAAATTTGTTCTGAACATGGAAAAGCGTGAAGGATTATTTTTCCGAGTAGTACTTATTCTTCCATTGTTTCTAGTTTAATTATCATGGTTTTTGCATTTTTTTAACCTTCATTAGAGGAAAAATGCCAATAACAGCTATATTTAGCTCTTTTCCAAATGTTCTAGTTGAAATTGTGTTTGCAAGATGTTCTTTTAGCTCTACCTGCCCATAAGTACATATGGTTCTGTAATTTATCGACATATTGCGTTTTAATGTTATGCGGTCTCTGTCTTGGCTTTCGACCTCCGTCCTTTGTTACGTTTCTCAGAGCAGCTTTACCTTGGTTTTGGTATGCCAGCATTAACTTAGGTACAGCTCCTCTCTAAGCTTTAAACAACTCGAATCCCAAAATCTGCCCGCTTTGCAGGTCAGTGGATGGTAACATTTTTACATATACTGATAAATACCTTTTATTTATTTCAAAACGTAGGCAAAAATGGAGTGTTCTAAATACCGCTTTTTTTCCCTAATTTTGTCCAAACCCAGTAGTTTCTCAAATTGACCAGGAGACAATTGTTTCAATCCAATCTTATCAAAATGGCATTGTTACTAAGACAATCCACGCCGTTTTAAAAGTGATCAAACAAATGGGAACTTAGAGCAAAAATCAAGGTAAGTGAAGTAAAAAAGAGAACAAAACTATCCATTTCCTCTACTATTATAACCTATACATATCTACTACTCTTATATATTAATCAGCCTTATTAAGTAGCAATGTTTTCACCTTCATGTAAGGTTACGTAATAATTAAATAAGGGATATAAATATATATTATTTCCAGCATTCTAAGACCCTCCCCGAGTTCAGTCCTCGCCCATGAGAGATTAAGTAACGAAGGTGGATTAATTATCAATCGATGATTCATAATCAGACTATGGAAAAGGATGGAGATTCACCCCTCGGATGACCTCGCGGGGTTGTTCCCAAACAATCCCCTAACGCTAAGTTTCCGTCATTCACTTAGTTATTTAAAGAAAGCTCATCTGCATTGAGGGTGAATACAGCTTAAGGATTTAAAGAGATATCTCAGCGAATGTAAAAATGTATGTAAGACAGCCGGAGATCCTACTACAAGCCATTGGGGTAAGGAGATAAAATACGCCTCCAGATGTCAGCCGTTAAGTGTTTGCCTATGCTACAAATAACATTTGAATTCAACTAGGGGTTTAGGGGACAAGGTCAAGGGTGCAGATCAATCATATGCCTAGTGTCGTAGAATACCCCCCTTCTTGTTCTATTCTAAGAGTGCTAAGAGTGCTAATATATTGATATCTTAATATCTTAAAGAATAGAACCGTTGGAAACACGTAAGGATATAGAGAAACGCACAATAATTCCCAAAATAAACTAATATTTTTAACTCTAACAAATGAATACACAAAATTTAAACATTAACCACAGCAATACTCCGAATATTATGATAAACAAGAATTAATTAAATTAGTTTGATCCTCTGAAATTGGTTAACTTCTCTACACACTGCACTATATAAGATTTAGGCTTACGGACTCTACTGGAGTTTAAATCCCTCAGGAATGTTATTGTCTCACGACGCGTGCCGACTAGCCAGATGTAGGTGGGCAGGATCACGATGTCCTTTTGGCGAGGGTAGCAGCTGGCGGGTCCACACGGTATTCCGGAGGGGGGGAGGTTCTTCAAGGACGAGAACAATTACGGTGCTTTATGCGGCACCAAGGTATTCGTGGTCTCTCTGGCGAGAGTGAGTCAAACTTGATTCTTAAACCAAGTTAACTTGGAGTGCGGTGTGACCACCGAGTAACGAGCTCGAGGGGGAGCTTTTCTCCTTCGTCACTTAATTTCTCATGGGCGAGGACTGAACTCGGGAAGGGGCTTCTTCAAGAGCGAGGATAACGGAGGGCGGTATCTCTGGCGAGAATAAATGGAACTAGAAGGTCGGTTTGGTAACCAGGAACTAGCTCGAGGATGAGCTTCTTCTTAGTTCCAGTCTTCTTCAAGGGTGAGTATAACGGAGGTGAATTTCTCTGACGAGAATAAGTTGAACTTGGTTCCTCACCAAGTTAACTTATGAAATCTGTGTGGCCACCAAGCAACGTGCTCGAGGGGGAGCCTTTTCCTTCTTCTTTTCTTAAATCCTCAAGGACGAGGAATCCCCCTAGTGTTTAAGATTCACCAGGATATAAGGAGTCTCTCTGACGAGAGAGATTTGAACTTAACAAAGTTAACTTACCCATTGGTTTGATAACCAGGGACTAGCTCAAGGATGAGCTGCTTCTTAGCCCCTTAAGGTAGGTTCCCTGCCTCTCTTGAAGGGTACTTCTTGGTTTGGCGAACCAAGTAATCTACCTGTCCAGTCTCGGTAGCCCGATCTTAATTCGGGGACTTCGTCACCTAGAGACTGACGTATACTACCCCGATTTTCCTCAGTGTTCGTTATTTATAAGTTGTCCCTCCACTTGGGGAGTGCTAAGAGGGGGAAGAGGCTTGAGGACGGCCCCAGGAGGGTTCTTATGCACAACGGTTTTTCCCACCGTCTTACATGGGCTCCTCGTTAGCCTTCGAGCTTGGGAGAAACACGTCTCCAATTTCTTATTTGACGTGAAATTGAATCTCGCTCTCCTGGGGGAGATCTTGCATTTTAACCCTTAGGTCTTTCATAGCGCCGAGTGGTGCGGCGCTGTGGTTACGCGATTGACCCGACGATGCCTAGGCCGGATGTCTTTGCGGTCCCTGCCTCGTGACTCCACCACAAGAGAACAGGGGGGAGGAGGGGGGAGGCGGTAGAGTGTCGATTCTTCTACACCTAGATATAAAAGAGAGTTTTGACTTCATATCTTTTCTTATTGATCTGGAGAAATAAATAAGCGAATCTTTTCGTGCTTTTTGTGGGACACTTTTGCTTTAATTTAAATCAAATAAATTTTCTACTGAGTTATTTGTCTTTTAATAGCACCCTTCCATTACAATGTTCTTTTTTTTCTATTTTATATAATTCTATTTTATTTATCTCTTAAAATGCAAATCTTTTGGTGTGGATTATATTTAGCATATTATTTTGGGAGCAGTTAATATTTGCCACACGAGTCCGAGGCTTCTGATTTTTGCTACAACTCCACATTTTCCACTGATTAAGAGCACTATCTCAATGCTTCTGGTATCCTGATCTGGGAAGGGACATCGAGGCATTGAAGAGAGTACAACGAGAGGCAACGAAGCTCAAGTCGGAGCTGCAAAACGGACTTTATGAAGACCAAATGGAAGAATTAAATTTGATGTAGCTTGATTGATGTGATCATAAATTCAAATTAGAGTGTTAACAGACGAAAGAAATGGGGAGCTTTTTCACTTATAAAATCGTGTCAATTTAGAATTCTCTTCCAGCTAGTGTAGCTCAAACTACATTAATAAATACGTTTAAAAATAAATTGGACGAAGACTTATTTAATTAATTAGTAAAGCACTCGGATAAAAACATAGCGTTAAGTTTGAATTTTCTTACTCCAATTAATAAACTAACTTTATTTCCAAAATCAAATTAACCGAACTTATAAACTAAACTTGAGCCTTGTTAATATTAAAATCCTCGGAGTTAGGTTGTAAAGTTCAACAGACCACTAAATTAAGGTGGTGGATAGAGATAAGCCACTCTAGAAAGCCTAATTTGCCGCAGATAAAGAATATATCATATACGTAAATAAATAACAAGGAAATATCATGACATCAGGTTATGGTCACTAAAAGAATCTAAAAAAAACCTTGATAAAATCTTGAAGATATTTGATACGAGTTTTCTGCTTTATCCAAAAGCTTTCTCGAGATTATATCTCGAAAAATGTTCAAGGTTGTAAATGTAATATAATAGCCGTGTAATTTGAACAATCCATAAATTAAGGAACAAATAATGTGTTCATTTACATAAAATAAGTAAGTTCCCATAACCACTACAAAAAATTAAACTATGTTATGCAATTAATTAACTTTTAAAGCAAAGCAAACGTAACAAAGATTGGTAAAATTGAGCAGCTTACAGCACTTTACGGCATACCTAAACCTTTCTTAACACAGGCAATTTTTGAGACAGTCGAATATGAAATTCAAAATAAACTGAACTAGAATTTTGGAATAATTCTAACCAATTCTAGAGTAAATTTAATAAGTGAAAGGTCAAGAAAAGTACAGAAAAATGACCATTAATGACCAAAAAATTCACTTACACTAGATCTAATGACTTCCAAGTGATTTGTGGATATGCGCTTCTGAAAATTACAGAGTTAATGGAAAATTATAGCTTTCTTTTGTAATGCCACTGATATACACCCTTATCTCCCACCTGCCCTGATATCCATTGCATTTTATTTATTAATTTACTATTAGGTTTATGCCTACTGAAGGGAAGATTAATTCATGTCTTCCAGAATTTCTCGCAATTTCACATTTTTCTGATTCTAGGTGCAGGAATTTGAGTCCACACACATCTGGATGTACAACAAATACTTCATTCAATATTTATCTTCTATTCTCAAATTAGGTATAAATATACATTTACATAATGATCGAAATATTTTCTAATATTTATCCAAACTTAATTTCAGTTTCCTAATCAAGGAAATTTCAAGTTTAATTAAAGAAAACTAAGAAGAATTAAAAATCACTGACACTCGTACCCAATCAAGCAAACTATTAAAGAGGTAGGTAATAAACCATTTTAATTTTTAATTATTTTTACAAGGTAATAAAAAAATTAGCGATTAATTAAATATTTAGTACTTTACTCATTTCCTTATCTGTGGCGAAACCCTCAGTTCCCTGAAAACACGAATTACCCAAAACATAAAAATCAGGTTTTGTTCCCTATCACGCCACAATAAAATCCCTGGACTCTTTTATGATGTTTATAATAAAAAAGATATGGTTACATGGATTAAAAAGGGCGTAAGAGCAGTTTAAAAATAACCGCATTAATTTACATGACATATGTTAAAAGTACAAGCAAGGAAGAACATCGAAGTCTTGCTGGCGTTTTAGTGAAAGAGGAAGGTTTTTATTAATCCTTTAGAAAGTTTAGGAGGATATTTCAGCAAAGCATCTTCGGATTTCAATCTTTTTACAATACAACACAAGGCTTCTATCTTTTGGCTCTTTTATATTTGTTTTTCTCGTTATGGTAATTTATCAAATTACTTTTTGAAAGACTTTAGTAATTTGTATATTAAACGTAGTTGAGCCTTACGTTAAAGAAAGTTAGTTGGATGCTAAGGTAGTACCGCAAATGTAAATTAAGGTACAAGCAAAATGCACACAATCTCCTTGATTTGTTTTATTGTAAAATAATTGTACGTTTTCCATGTGAAAGGTGTGACATCAAGTGGTTGAAAGTCAGCAGAACAAATGCTTTTTTGATGACCCGTAAAAGATATTACCGACCAAAATGTTCACAAAAGCTATATTCTTATAGAACTTTTCCCATAATTTTACCGAAGACAATCTAAGATTTCAGAAATTGGATTTAAATAACCGACGGATATAACCAGCGTACCGGTGTAACATATGCAAATTTGGGGGAAAAACTAAAGTTATCAGAAGATAAGCCAATATATGTACTATAAAAATACATAGATGTGTCCTAATAAATTTCAAAGACGAATCTAAATCAAACTTCTTCGTATTCGATGCCAAGATGCTCTTTTGTCGCTGAGCTGGCGAATGATTGCGGTCAATTTCATCAAATGAGTGTGAATATTGGCTGATCAAGATTGATGGTCTGGGGTGGGATTTCGGTAAAAGACATTGGGCTACCCATGCGCTTACGTTGTACTGTAAATCTACAAAGGTGAATTAATTTTTTTCCACAGCATACATTGCTCCATCTACAAGCCTTCAAAGTCACCCTGTAATATAAAAATTTTATCTCACTTCCTCAATGGCCCAGTTGGTAAAAACTTGCTATACGAATAGCACAATGTCACAGGGAGAGAGAAAAGCGCGACGCGGAAGGAAATTGTCGAGCAGTGCCCTGAGAAAGCCAACCCACTTCCGGCGATAACAAGAACGATGGACGGACCGAGCGAACCGAGAGTTGTGGCGGAAACTCCCTGAGATAGTATGAACCAAGCTAAGGTTAACTTCTTTCAGCACCGCGTCTGATAAAGTAGAACACCCTTCTCGTGCCTTGTCAAGTCACTTCTGGCGAGCCCGTATAAAATATCAGATGCAGGCCTCAAGAAAGTAGTATCTGCCAGCCCCTTGAACGCAACACGTAAACTCTCAATTTTGTTTCCGCACCTCTTGAGTCAGAAGGCAAGAATTCTCTCCAGATTAACGTTAGTCTAGGACAATTGAGTATTATTCTGGTATCAACTCCCTTCCCATCCATCGAAATACCACTTCGATCCATACCCACGGGATAAACGTTAAGATTCCGATTCACATTTTGCGATCTCTCTCTCCCCAACATCTTCCTAAAGCATGTCGCAAAAGGTAGGCCCCGCGAGTGACTCAATCTTGAATCCAATTTCCCATGTTATTTAAATTGTTAGTTAGTTTGTTAGCACGCTCATCCGCCTCATGAATGTCCCGTTAACATCCCCGAGTTCATCTGACCTTGAAATTGTAACTTTGCGTATCCATTCTATTATTTGTAAATTGTCTGTATAATATTAAAGCTTATATTCTTTCACCAGTTTCTATGGCCAGAACCTCTAAGAAGTGATATTAATATGGCCAACCGCATTCTTAATTAATTTATTAATATCTACGCACTCCGGGGTTTTAAATCCCCCCCCCCCCCCAATGATCGCGCTCCCTCCTCCTCGGCCAAGACGAGCGAAGGTTTTGGTCGTAGGTCTGACCTTGACCTACGACACACATCATTGTTATAAACTACCCTGCACAAAGTCTGGAAATAAATGCCACTGAATGTGTTTAGCAGACGCTCAGAACTAGGTCAAAAGTTACGAATTCGAAAACAGTTCACGAAATTTGAGACTTCCGTCAGGATGAATGGAGCAAGATTACTGCGTCAACGGTGTCACCAGTTGATTTGTTCATTTGGCCAGAGATGTCAGGGCATCATCGAGTTTAAAGGTCTCCACACTATAAGGATACTAATTACTTATAACTTGCAGAAAGCACAAATTATTTTCACTGATAATGTAATCGTTAAAATCAAATAAAAAAGATGTTTCTGCTGTCATTCAGATCAAATTGGACACGATTTTTTTCTAGTAAATTCTTATCTTTTGATACTTTTAATTTTATTCATTTAAATTTGCATAACCTTCACCCTTAGGTAAATTTTGGTTTCCTCTTGCAAAAGTTGATGTTCTTTAAATAATAGATGCTTTCTGATCTTTTTGGAGTGTACTTTATGTCACCTTCACTGGCGATAAATAATGGGTATGAACAAGAAAGGAGAAAAATCTGTTTTATCGCAGGAAACCCAAAATAAATGCGTTAGTCTGCTGAGTATAATTGATGTTTAAAATATCAAACTAATTCTTTTATTTAGTTTAATAGTGGCGAGGGAAAGAAAAAGGTCTCTCTGAGTTCTTAACATAAAAGACTGTTTTCCTTTTGAATTTTCATAGTTTACTACTGCTAAATGTGTCTCATCGTAAAATTGAGTTCGTTCTTCACCAAAGAGGAGAAAATCTCCGCCGAACAGAAGCAAAGTGGTGCCTATAAGAGGCAGGGACCCAGATTGTATCTATTCTCAGAATTCTATATAGTGGTATGACTGAGTGTGACACAGAAAGTGGAGTAATATATTATTTATTTTAAAATCAAGAAGTGTAAAATATCTCCTTTAATAGGGGAGGAGAATCTCGCAAATACATTTGTAAGAACATCTCCTGCTTCATTATGGAAAGCTGAATATGCGACGGGTGCTCACTTGGTTTATCACTATGCGGCGGAGATTTGCATTTATGGACTTCTCCTGCTGGGTTTCCGGGGGTACAGGACGGCACGCTTGATAGAAAAATTGGGTCTCCTAAAGCTACAGATTGGTACGGAGGAAGAAAAGTATCTTTCCATTTTAACTTAAAATTTGGGGCGAAAATTTCCGGGGTCCTGTCACATGTTTTGGAACTTTCAATGTATTTACCAATTAATACTCTTAGATTAAATCTGTTTAAATGATGTTAATTTTTAATGTATGAGTTTGTATGAGTTTGCATATAACATTTCTTTCATGATAGTGTATTTTTATATTGTGATAGGGGTTTTATGATTGCGCACCCTGCATTCCGTATTTTATAATACTCGTAGTTGTAATACATTTCCATACAATGAAACTAGTTGATTGACACTATATATATGTAATTAAATATCTTGTAATTAACTATCTATAATAAAATATATATGTAATTAAATATCCTTGTCAATTAATCTCTAAATTTTAAGTCTATTATTTCGTCAAATTGGAATATATGTATTATCTAAGCCTGTCTTAAATGATATCCTCTTTTGTATGTCATACAAAATAACCATATAAAACAGCAAATATAGAAACGCCATAACTTGGGCTGCGTCTGAATTTGCTTAAATTATGATTATCCTCCGTCAACAATTGAAATGTTATCCACTTATAACTTTTTCCTATTATTCCTTTCTTTGGAGCTACCTTACAATCCTTAACTTATTAGGCTACATGAATAACTATTTTGTAGGATTTGGATTGCAATCGAATGATTTAATAAATTGTCTCTAAAAACGATGAGCGCATTATAAATACCTATTATTATTATTTTTTACCAATGAGTATTTTCTTTGAAAATATAATATATCGTGAAAAAACCGCTCTGGGAAGAAAATTCCACCTAAGAAATTTTGCGTATTGCCAATTCAAGGCAAGATAACTCGGTACATATACATTTAAGCGCAAAGTAATAACTTCACTGGCACTTCTGGACATTGTGTATATGAATACTTGAGAAAATAATATTATTTTGCAAAGGTGATTAAATTAATAGAAGTAATCTGCTATTAAAATCTTTGGATTAATTTAAGATTAGGCACTTGAGGTGGCGAATCTTAAAGTGATCGAAATGCAGGAGTTTATTCTTGAATTGTAAATATTTGGAAGGTCTCATAGTAGATCGTCACTTGCCTTAATTTATTTTACTTTTCTTTATAAGTTATCTTCGTTTATCGTAATTTATCTTAACTTCACTAAATTTTGTTGATAAAAATACTGGTGTTTACACTCAAAATGAGTCTTATTGGAATGAGCAGAAACAAAAAAAAAAAAACAATGAGAGATTTCAAACGAGATTTTCTACATACATATTTTTTTCAATTTTGTGGCAGGAGAGGTTTTAGTCAAATCCATTTGAAAGCTCACCTGATCGATATTGTTTCTCCCAATATAACCAACCAGGACAACCCCTGTACTTACACATTTATCAAGGCCGCAGTCCTTGTATATGACCCCCCCCGTAAGGGGCGCGGTGATTTGCCATCCTGGCCGCCGTGCTGACGGGATCCAGCGCTCCGTCCGGCCCCAGCTTAGCCTCTCTTCCTTCCTTCAGATAGCCCGATTTCTCCCCTACCTCGTCGCTTTTCATACAACCTCTCCCACAACTTTCTCTGGTCAGCCTCTAATTTCACAGGGTAGAATGCTGACCTTCTTCTCAAGCCAACCACCCAGGATGGGGGCTGAGGGGGGAGTGGACAGTGTTCCCTAACAGCTCAGCTCCGGTTCGGGATGGGTTTTTTTTAACAACCTGCTTCATCCCCACCTATACCTTCCTCACATCCCTTTTCCTCTCCTCTTCACATTCTATCTGTTTTACGCCGTGTCTAAGGTGGAGCCGCCATGCCGAAGGACTGCCAGGCCACCAGGCGGGAGGGGTGGTCCCAAATGGCGGCGCCTGGCTCTGCCGGGCCTGTAAGCACCTCTTGCAGTGCGGGCTACTGCAAGAGATGGTGAGCGATTGCGTCCCGTAAAACAAAGAGGGTCACCATGCCCAATGATGAAAAAAAAAACCATCTCCCCTTAATTCCCCCTAAAACAACGGAGCCGCCCTCGTGCAGCTCCACAGAAAAGATGGAGGTCCCCCCCCCCCTGTGCTTGCGCAGGGGACCCTCCATACCTCTTTAACCGGAAAGGAGGCTTACTCCTCTCCTACGCCTACGGGTGTAGGGGACTCCCCCTCACCCCCTTCTCTGGAGGTGCTTTCGGGCACCTCCCTATCTCCAGCGGCAGTCCCTCCTTTGCTTTCTAAGGGGACTGCGAAGAAAGCCAGCAGGCAGCCCATTGCCGACCGCCCCTCGTACAAGCGGCTCGGTAGGGCAAACCCCCTTAGGGGGGAGAGGGAAGCCAGGCCCCTTCGGTCGCTTCCCTCAAAAGACCTGCTGGCAAAAATATTAAACCTTGCTGGGGTCAAGGCCTGTGCCTCCCCACTAAAGACTTATGACGCTGCCAAGGGGACCTGCGATGTCCTGGGAGGGGATTGCCAACTGGAGGCCCCTCCTGTGATAGACATAGTCCTTGAGGAAAACCAGCCTCAGAAGGTAGGGCCTTCCATGGGGGGGAATCCGGGCTCGGCGCCAAGCACCGAACCCGAATCCGCCCCTATGCAAGGTCCTCATCAAACGGCTGTAGATTCTCAGGCAGTACAAGGAGGGGAGGGATCTCCTCCGGATGATGCCACTGCGACCACCAGGACCTTCTCCATTTCGGAGAAAGACCTGGCTGAGGCCGGTCCATCTGGCCTGGGGGCTTCTACCGGCGGGGGTGAGAAGCGGGTTCATTCCCCGCCCTCCTCTCCAAAAAAGAAAAGGACCAAAAAGACGAAGAAGACTCGGGGCTCCTCTCAATCCGCGGGGGCTACGGGGACGGATGGGTCTGCTGCCACTTTGGCAAGCGACCAAGCCAAGATCGGCACATCCGGGCCCTCTGCTTCCCCGGGTACGGAGCTCCTGACGATGACAAAGACCAAAAGTGCACAGGGCGGAGCCTCGATGACATCGGGGCCCCTGATTCAGAGGTTACCTGGCGTTTTCGAGCCCGCTGGCTTCAAACGCTTCCTCGTTATTCGCTCCACTGATGGCACCATGTTGTCCAAGGGCAACATGATCCTTCAGAGGAGAGGATTAGCTAGTGCAATGGGTAGAGAGCCGAAGGTAACCCGTTTCTCGGACGGGAGCCTTCTGGCGAATGCGGCGAATCCCGCCGAGGCGGCCAAGATAAGTGCTCTTCGGACACTTCATGGCACCCCGGTGAGTGTGACGCCGCACTCTACCATGAACTTTGTAAAAGGAGTAGTTTATGCGAGGGAACTCGTTGACTACTCCATAGAAGACATCACCCTAGAGCTGGCCGACCATGGGGCGGTCAAGGTCGAACGTGTGATGAGAAAACAGGGAGGGGCCTCGAGACCCACCCCTACACTCTTCGTCACGTTCGACTGTGACAAGCTCCCTGAGTCGGTGCGTGCCGGTTGGTGCTGCTACCGCGTGAAGGCATTCGTGCCACTGCCGCGGCGGTGCTATTACTGTCACCGCTTCGGCCACACGAATCGATCATGTAGACGTGCAAAATCGGGGTCACCCGAAGTCTGTGTAAATTGCTCCAAGGTCGCACACGATAAGTCCAAATCGTGTGTGACCAAGTGTGTCAATTGCGGAGAGCCGCACCCTGCTTCTTCGAAGCAATGTGGTGCATATCTCCTTGAGAAAGAAATCCTGGCCGTTCAGGCCCAGGATCAACTCTCATTCCGCGAGGCTAAGGACTTGGTCCTGGCGCGCCCGGCTCTGCCTGGGACGTCATATGCCTCAATAGTTAGAAAAGCACCCTCTGCTCCTGGCCCATCCAGGCCAACGAGCACGGTTGTTTCCGCGCCCATTCGGAGCCCTTCTGCGGGCTCTACTACACCCGGGCGCTCCCCTGGTAGAGCTGGCGGCAAAAAGGGTTCACACCCAGCCCCGGCTAAAACCAGGGCTCCCCCCTCTTCCCCCAGCGTGACCGTTCCCCGTAAGGCGAAACGGCCACGCGCCTCCACAGAGTCGTTAGACTCACAGGAGGCAACACCCCTGAAGATGGTCGCTAGGCCATCTTCCGGGGTTCCTAAAGCTGTTCCCCGAAAGGAGGACAGCAACAAAAGAGCTTCGGCCCCTTCGCCTACGCCCCGAGGTGGAGCGAGTGGCTCGGAGACGGTGTTTCCTAGAAAAGAGGGCCCCCCGCCTCCCAAGCCGCAACGCCCGCCTAAGGTTTCGAGGCGGAGGGAGGAAAAGACTCGCATGGCGAGCCCAACCTCCCCCAATTAGTCCTCGAAGGCGACAGCGCCTTCAGCGCTTTGTCCGGCCAACAGCGCCCGGGGTTCTGCCCCCGGGAAGCGTACGGCCATTCCCGTGAGGGTCTTCAATTCGAGGAGGGCCCCCGCGTCTCCTCCGAGCTAGGCCTGGAGGGCATATTCCTTCAATGGAATTGCCGTGGACTCCGGGCCAACTGGGAGGAGCTGCGGAGGCTCGTCTCGTCCCGTTCCCCGTTAGCTATTTTTTTGCAGGAGACCATGCTAGGCGCGTGCCCGCTGCCTGCCCTCCCGGGGTATAAGGGTCTTGCGACCCCACCACCGCGGGATGGCCGGGCTGGCGGATGCGCGGTTTACACCCGGCATGATGTCTCCGTTCTTCCTTTCTCTTTAGATACCTCCTTTCAGGCAGTGGCTGTGCAGCTGCACCTGGATAGGAGGTATACTATCATTTCTGCGTACATTCCACCGTCAGCTGACTTCGACGCGGGGGACTTCCGCCGCGTCGTGGCACGGTTGCCGAGGCCCTATCTCTTGCTTGGAGATCTGAACGGCAGGCATCCTCTCTGGGGAGATTACTCCATAAGTCCCAGGGGACAAGTCCTTGCCGATCTGATCGAAGAGCTTGAGATGGGTGTCCTAAACGTGGATGAGTTTACGCATCACTGTCCGAGAACCGCTTCATTTTCTTGCCTTGACCTATCTTTGTGCTCTTCGGATGCACAGCCTGATTTTGATTGGGGGTTGGTCGATGAACTCCATGGTAGTGATCACTTTCCCATTCAAATATCATTTTCAGGGCAACTGCCGCCTGAGAGACCACCTCGGTGGTGCTTGGCGCGGGCGCGGTGGCCTGCCTTTCAGGAAATGACTGAATTATCTATCTCAGTCGAGGAGTTTAGGTCGGTAGATGAGGCCGTTGAGTTCTTCTCCGGCAACCTCATCGCCGTGGGCCTGACTACTATTCCTAGGACGTCTGGCCGTTTTGCACACCGACCACTCCCATGGTGGTCGGCCGAGTGTGAGACGGCCCTCAAACAGAAGCGTTATGCCTACATGCGCTATAAGCGCCGCCCGAACGATTTCACTGTCGCTGAATTTCGTCGGGCTAGGGCTAGGTTCCGGTATGTATTGAAGCACGCCCGCCGCTCTTCTTGGCGGGCATACGTGTCTTCACTTAACGGGAAGACCCCTTTAGCTGAGGTGTGGAAGCGAGTCAAAAGGATTCGGGGCAAGTTCTCGCAGGACCCCCCTCCTGTTCTCCAGGAGAATGGGACCGCAATCTCGGACCCCGCGTCCGTGGCGGAATCCTTCGCGACCGCTTTTTCCGCATTCTCTAGCCGTGATGCTGCTCCGCCAGCATTCAATGCACGTCGTGATGTCGCGGAAGACCACCGGCTGGACTTTACCTCCAGAGGCGGAGAACCCTTCAACGACAAGTTTACTGTGAGTGAGTTGCGTTCCGCTCTCGCTTCGTGCGCGGACACCGCCCATGGTCCGGACGATGTCCCGTACGCCATGCTTCGACACCTGGGTGAGCGAGGCATGGCCTTTCTGTTAGATTTGTTCAACAGGATCTGGGTGGAGGGTCTTCTCCCAGACTCCTGGCGAATCGCTACTGTGCTCGCCTTTCGCAAGCCGGGGAGAGATCACTCTACTCCGACCGGTTTCCGTCCAATCTCTCTAACCTCTTGCGTGTGCAAGTTGATGGAGAAATTGGTAAATGTTAGATTAGCCTATTTCCTGGACAGCGGTGGCCATCTGTCTTCTGCACAGTGCGGCTTCCGTAAGTTCCACTCCACGTCGGATGCTCTGCTCCGACTGGAAAATGCCGTCTGCGAGGCTTTCCTTCGTAGACAGCACTACGCCACGGTGTTTTTTGATCTGGAGAAGGCCTATGATACCGCATGGCGATACGGTATCATGGAGACTCTCCACACGATGGGGGCGAGGGGACGCCTCCCAATGTTTATATCTGAATTTTTGCGAGATCGTCGATTCCGCGTACGGGTGGGGGGAGCCTTCTCTGCCCCAAAGGAGCAGTAAGAGGGTGTCCCGCAGGGAAGTGTCCTTAGTGTCACACTCTTTGCCCTGAGCATCAACGGCATCACCTCAGTTCTGCCAGAAGATGTTCTCGCTACGCTCTACGTGGACGACCTTTCGATCTCTTTTGGCGCAGCCCAGATGCCAACTCTGGAGCGTCGACTCCAACAGGCATTGAACCGCGTCTATCGCTATGCCGAAGCGCACAGGTTTCGGTTTTCTTTGGCCAAGACTAAGGTGGTGCACTTCTGCCGCCATCCACGGCTTCACCCCGACCCAGATTTGTTTCTTAATGGGGTGCGCCTGGATGTGGTTGAGTCGCACCGTTTCCTTGGTCTTGTATTCGACCGACGCCTCACCTGGGAGGCTCATATTCGCAGCCTTAGGGTCTCTTGTACCCGCGCCATGGACATTCTCCGTTCCGTGACGTTCAGCGCTTGGGGCGCTGATAGGGCTACCGCCTTACTTTTTTATCGATCCTTTGTTCACTCGAAGCTCGACTACGGATGCGAGTTTTATGCATCCGCAGCCGAGCGTTTATTGCGGAAGGTGGATTCAATCCACCACATCGGCCTTCGCCTTGCGACCGGTGCCTTCCGCACTTCCCCCATTGAGAGCCTGTTGGTCGATGCTGGGGAGATGCCACTCGCTCTGCGCCGCGTGCAGTGCATCACTCGCCTGTACGCGCGAGCCCGGCGCCTCCCTCAGTCGCCAACAGCTCTCACTGCATCCGCAGCTGATCTCGATGGTGCCTATGCCGCCGAGAGACGCCAGTCATACCCTAAGCCCTTTGGGTTTAGGGCCAGGAAACTCCTTCGAGAGGTAGATATAGCTCTCGGGCCGGTGGCGCCCCTGGTTCTGCCCAGGACGCCACCCTGGAGGATACCACATTTGGCTATTTGTCGCCACGCCTCTGCTCCCAAAGCTTGTACTGCGCCGGGAGTATTGCGTTCGACCTTTTTGGAGCACACATCGTGTCACGCTGGTACCGTGCCAGTGTATACGGATGGCTCCAAGTCCCAAGAGGGGGTCGGCTTCCACGCCGTATCCCCTCTGTTTGAAGTCAGCGGGGCTCTACCAGGCGCTGCGTCTGTCTTCACGGCCGAGCTGGTGGCAATACACCACTCGGTACGGGAGATTACGCGACGTGCCCGGTTCGGAGACCGGATTGTGATCTATAGCGACTCACAAAGCGCCCTGAGTGCTCTCGGGGCATTGGAATCTCCGCATACCCTGGTTCGCGATATCCGTGACGCCACGGTTTTGGCGAGCCGGGCAGATGTCGAGATTATCTTCTGCTGGGTTCCTGGACATGTAGGAATTGCGGGGAATGAGCGCGCCGATGAGGGCGCCAAAGAGTCCGCGAGGACTCTGCGACCGGACCAGCGTTTCGCTCTTCCTCACACCGACTACATGGCAGGAATACGGGCAGCTCTTCGGACTGCTTGGCAAAGAAGATGGGAGACGGTCGAAGGGAACTTAAAGTTGCGTGCCATTGCGCCGCGACTGTTCCCATGGACCTATCCCCCAATGCCGCGGCGGCTTCAGGTTGCTTTCTGTCGTCTCCGAATCGGACACACTCGTGTGACGCATCGCTATCTGATGGAGCGCTCGCCTGCGCCCTATTGCAACGACTGCGTCGTCCCCCAGACTGTTCGGCACATTCTTGTCGAATGTCCCAGTCTGGGTGATCTTCGCGCACGACACCTGTCCCAGTACCGGGATCGGCGGGGTCGCTACCGCCTGTCCCTTGTGCTCGGGACGAGTGCGTGTACTTTGACTGGTGGACTTATTGACTTTTTGGGGGAGGCCGGCCTTCTCCCTTTTATTTAACCCGATTTAATTGTTGTTGTTGTTTTTGTAATTGTTTTGTTATTGCTTTGTTATTGTTATTTCTTTTTATTGTTTTCTGTTTAATTTTTTAAAGTAGCCTAAAACTAGGCTGTTTGTTTACGGCAACTTATGCCTTAGTCGGCAGTCGCCAGATAGCCCCTTAATTAAAAAAAAAAAATTGTATATGAACCTTCACATATAACTGAACAATATGATATTCAAATTATCTTTTAAATATTTATCTATTCAATAAAACTTTCCTTAGTAATTTACAATATTTTTCTTTCCTCTTCAAAATCACCTTTTGAGTCATTAACAGAGCGACTTCCGCTGCCTTACCTTGAATTGAACAAAATGCAGGTGCTTATTCTTGAATTGAATGACTTTAGGTGCCTGATCTTAAATTAATCCAAATCTTTTTTTACATTTGTTGCAGTAGTTTTAGAATATTGTATATAATGGTTTACTAAAAAGTCATGCACAGCTTAAATTAAGTTCAGGTTGCTTTCTTTTTACCTATGGGACCGAACTGCATATTAAGCAATAACAGTAGCGAAAAACGACCTGCCGCTCCATGCTAAAAATATGACGCTAACCGACAATCTATGAAATGTTCCATCCAGTCGCCTCCTAATTAAAGGGAAATGTTTATTTCCCCAAATAATTTTCTAAGCATTGTAAACTATTAGTGAGTAATCGACACTAAAACGAGTTTGTCTTTATATGAACAATAATTCATTGTCAGGAATCTTGTCATAAATATATCATGAACACTTGCATCCAATACCAACGTAAGTACGAAAAACTGGAAACCTATGTAATATTTGAATTACAATTAGTCCATAAGCATTGTGGATCTTTCAAGTACAACTACTTTTTTAACTTAATAACGATAACAACTGAGCATCAAATGTTGTATTCACTCAATTGAGCACTACCTTATCACCTGATCGATATTGTTTCTCCCAATATAACCAACCAGGACAACCCCTGTACTTACACATTTATCAAGGCCGCAGTCCTTGTATATGACCCTTTACATTTGCCTAGTTAATACAGTTATTCCCCCCATTTCGATACCGAGTACTTAGCAACATTCCAAGGTTAATAATTTTTTAGAGATATATTTGAAAGACGCACTTTTTTCAAATCCCTGACTCTACCCGTCTGTAAGTATCATTTCAATAAATGAATTCCAATTAGACCCTATAGCTATCATACAGGTTATGTAATAGTGCACACTCTTTCTAGAGGTTCATCAACCATGTCTTTGAGAGAAACAAATCCCCTTTTATATGAGTTGACGACCAGCTTATGGTCATTAAAGATCCGTAAGAGAATTTCTGAGCTTCAGTTTTGATTCAAGACAGCATTAAGATTGCAACGGTCTCCTGTTTCCTGCCCTCCTAAACTAATATATCGCTCACCACAATGACTCGGTTAAGATTGCAAACTTTTTATCTCAGCTATCATAATTCACATTAAGCAATCTATGCTTTCGACCTTTTTCTGATAATAGGAAGTTCTTATGGTTATATGGTTAAAGAATAAATTTACTTGAGAACGGAAAAATACTATAGCTACAGATGAATGTGATCTTCAAGTAATTTATTATAAACGCAAAACAAAATTAAAGGGTAAATTTAGTACCGTAACTCATGGCAAGCTGTAATTTTTTTTTATTTTTAATGATATCAGTGGACGGCATTTTCATTACTTTGTATTTTATCGAGCTTAATTTTTCAAGCATGGATTTGTCTTGCGTTGAACTGTCGGTGAAGCATAAATGATATGAGCCTTCTAAACCTTTCAAGACGTAGTGGCCACTTTTCTAATGCAGATTGAAGTAGGCACAGGAGAGACAAATATTTCTTCTTTGAATTCCTTGAGGAAATTTAGAACAATGTAGTTGGGTCCTAATTGGATTAATATTTTGGGCGGAAAAATGAAGAGCCACAAGAAAACGGGTCTTCCGTTCCAAGAGAGATTGAAGTTTCCGCGAACTTAACCGATTTCGATCATTTCATCCCATTTATATGTATATGGTATCCATAAGGGTGTATGTACTACATGAGATTCTAATTAAGTGAATCGTCCAAAGAAACATGCAGCAGAGTTAGAGCGTCTAATATGACAGTTTATCAGCATTGTATGAAACCTCACAAGTGAAGAGGTCCGGCAAATGTTTTCCCCATAAATCGACCCACTATAAAAAATCTCGGCGTCAAATGATGTTTTCACCAATAAAAATAAACCTTTCATCAATTTACAGTTTAGGATTCTTCTTCAGAAATAAAGGCGCATTTAAGTTACAGGAAAGTGTTCAGAAAATATTCGAACTCAACTGCCGTACCTTAAATTGTTGTGTGACCTTTAAAAGGTTGCCAAAGACATAATCCATTATTCATTTTGGCTACTAAACAAGTCTACTGCTTCCAAAACAAACTTTGGGAATCGGCCCTATGTATTAAAATCAAGACATCAAAGCTTGAAATAACAGGAGAAACCAATTTTACTGCTCGACTACCATCGGCACCATATTCTAAAGTGAATAGTGATAAATGTTTAAAGCTACAGAATGAAACGTACCACACTCTTTATATTCAGTCCGCCTTTTCCATACATATTTGAGTATTAAAAGTTTGCAACTAAAGAAGCTTTAGTTGGAAAATTTAGCAGTTAATAATCTCAAAATTCGAAGAAGTTTTAAAAATAAGTATATTTTATTTTATATCTCGTTAATAGAAGATAATTGAACATAATGGAGAATAACTTTCTCCGTTATCGCCCGTTTCAGAAAGAATTGCCCCTCCTCTTTCCTCTTCCTTCACATTACACTCTTAATTATTAAAGCTGGATTGTGTTCAAAGATAGCTAAAGTCATTTATTAGATTCATTAAAACCAGCATCCATATATTTTTACACAATACTTCATATAGAAAATTCAACATGTATTATTCGTACACATGAACACCAGTATTCACTTAATAAAGAATCTGAGGTCTATTTGAAATGCTGGCGTCTTTAGAATGGTTATGTGCATTAGATTTATGAAACATCAAATATTTTCACTTATCCTAATTCACCCCTTTGTTGAAGAGTTTGTTTACATATTTTCTGTGAGAATTCTGTCATTTACTTCATTTATTAAAACATCTCTTCAGTTTATTTTTTTTAAATCAAATTCTTAGATAATTTCAAAATACTTCCTGGACAAAGTTTACAAGTTAGGTTAATCGTGGCTTTTAAGAAAGAAATAATTTGATAATAAAAACCAACCATTCCTGTTAAGAGTAATTCAATTTAAGGGCCAATCTCCTGCACATGCTGATAAAGGGATAGAATTATGTGCAAATTTTGATTTTTAGGGGGGCTTTTATAATCTCAAATGTCATCCATGGGTATTTATTTGGCGAGAAGCCGGTGATATCAATTGAAATGCCCGAACAAATCAATGTTCGATTCTTATCTGTCGCCTCCCCCCAACCCCATTACTCCTTCGTCCTCCTTTAGAATCAGAAAATCCTTCGGAACTTTGACTCACATTTGTAAACATGTTGATTCCAAATGATTTTGTCCAATTTGCTTCTTGCTTTTATCTTTACAGGATAGTGAAGTACATTTAAAGTTTGTTTAATAATTACTAATATTATTATTATTATTATTATCGTAATTTACTCAGACAAGATCTCCAAAAGAGTTTCTCTGCATAAAGTAAATCTAATTTGATGTATCACATTTACTTACACTAACTGTTCAAAATATAGTTGCTGTGCTCAAACACAAAGTTTGTAGGTTCTCAGTCTTTTAGCAAAGGACTTATAACTATTTCTATTCATCACTTTTACTTACTTACTTTCACTGCAGATATTTATTTCCGTTTTCGACAGCTAAATTTTCTAGCTGCGGATAAGCTTTGGGATGAAATGATGTTGACAATTCCAAAGGTAATATAAGAAAGAAATATAATTTAAAATGGAGGTAAACACAAATCATAGGTTGTTCTGGATGATCCAAGAATTATGTCAGAATCTTTCTTTCTTTTTAAAAATCGGCCGAAAACAACATAAATCTGATTGCTCCCAATTCTTCGAAGCACAAAATTAGCCACTGGAATAGCTTCAACTTATCTTAATTAGCTTCTTTGCTATGAGATTCAACAAGGACGAAGGTTCTTTTAATACGACAAATATTCAAATGAATAAAAGACTGAATGTTCTGGGTGTGAGCAACAATGTTTAGTTCGTACAGCGTAATTTTAAATCTCAAAAGAATTTTTATCATAATCAAATTTCAGACAATTAAAAAGATGTAGCGGCGCCATCGCCTTTGATGGCCAATGATGCCTATATAAAAATGGGTAGATTTGAGCATAATAAGCCGTCAAAGGCAGTGAAAATACTCGGTTTTTATTTTTTTTTATATGTGCGACTCCAACATGTGTGGCAGCAGTTCAAATGTAAAATAGATGTGAGTGAAGTCAAACAGTTGCGCATACATGGTTTTCGAGATTTTCCCACTGAGTCAGATGTATAGATAGGTGCCTATTTTACTATCCTTTCGCGACACGAGTAGTGAAGGGCTATACATTCCCACTGTCTTGAAGAAAGAATAAATAAACAAAAGCCATAGATTTCGAAGCTGAGTGAAATACTTAACCCTTGTCGTCAGTCGTTAACGCGCAAAAATGAAGTTTTATTGTAATTTGTTATCAATTACCATAAAACTATATGAAAATATTCTTTTCCTATTATTAGTGAACTATTGGGTTATCCAAAAAGGCCTGACTCACTTAGGAAACAGCAATAAAACAACAAAATTTTATGGAAAAACACCATCATTTATTCTTCAAAATAAAGTCCATCATTCTCTACGATCTTCTTTTAACAATCAGACAGCATCCGGATCAGTCCCAGATACCAGGTTAATGGTCGGCTGGAATATGGTTCGTTATTAAGGGTAAGATCCCCCGACTTAAAACGTTTGTACCCTCTCGATACCGTTGCCTGTCTCAGTGTGCCTTCCTTCTCCTTCATTATCGCAAATTTCCTTCACAACAACTCTTATAGAAAGTTTTCGCTTGTAACAATAGCAAATCAAATCTCTAATTCCACTTTCTTACCAACTCATTTCTTCCAGTTGTGTTTTACGCAAAGAGAAATAAACTGCGTAGGAGCAACAAACCACAGCAGCGTACGGAGGCTGGTAGTCGAATGAGTAGCGCTAACCTAAGCTAATGTTGGTGTTGCTCAATAAATCTTTTTTGTTTTCTTTCCGCTTCCTGTATCAACCATGTTGATACATTGTTTATGCACGCCCTTTATTATGAATTGTGACTTTTAATTCTTAAAATTTTCTGCCAAGGCAGTATTTTCTTTTCTTAACTTAAAAAAATAAGCTGTACTCTAACGCCTCACTGCTTCTGTCGTTTACATGTGGATGCCGAAATACAGGCCGGAGTTGAATTGAATTTTATGTAAAATTCTCTGTTTCTGTCTTCCATTAATCTTTATTTCCTCTCCGTCACTTTCTGCCCCCACCCCCACCCCCCTCTCCATTGACCACACCGAATCTATGCTTCCGTGCGGCATCCTGATTCCAATGAAATATGGGTTTTAGCCGCATTATTTCTAGCCCATGGCGGTCGCGCTATCGTCCACTCAGGCAATTATACTTCGTAATCAGCAGAGATAAAGACGAACTAATGCGACAAGACCGGAATTTGGGCGTTAATTGTCATTAGGAAGATATTAAAGTTATCGGGGAGGTGCGCAATGCTGAGAAGTTTAAAGCCTTCAGTATTTATTAGGCAGTCGAGATGTCGCAAACATGAAAATGTTTGCTAGTCGCTAGGGAGATTGACAATTTATTGAGAATTTATAGAGAAATAACAGTGCAGAAGTATGATATAATGGCGAAATGCAATATATATAATAGAATTTTGCCCGGAAAACGTAAAGCATTTGAAACATTTTTGTAAAGAAAATACTTTATGTACATGATTATTAAACAAGCCAGAAAAAGGCATATGTGAGAAAGAATTTGCCAATTCTTAGGGGGTGTGCATAATTGACCAAATTTGTGCACTCACATTGCTAAAAAAAATGTTTTGATAGAGGCATGTGTTTTTAGGGACATGCAACTAGGTAATATGGACACCACATTCACACATACACACACACACACACACACATATATATATATATATATATATATATATATATATGCCCTTTACCAGGGAACTCCTTAGATCTTATTCCAACCTAGAATAATAGGTGACACTGACAAAGGCGGGCTGAGAAGCGGAAGCCCGCAAAATATGACAGACAACTCTCGGTACGGAAGGAAGAGCCACTTCTCGTTCAAGATTCAATACTGAAATTGAAATTCAGCCAGAAAGAATTGCGCGTCATTAAATTCTGTCTCGAAAATCCATTTGGTCCCTCAGATCTCTCAACTGAAAAAGATCGAATCACTTGCTTCCCCTTGACTAGACCAGCAATCAAGACTCTACCTGGTTCGAAACTAGGATCAGGAAATTCGTGATTAAATAACACATGATTACAGACTGCATCGGTACAGAGATAAAAAAGAAAGTACTCGTACCTACGTCACCCAACATAGCTCTGGTACAATAATGAAATAAAACCTTAATCAAAGGGGAGGTAAAAATAATGTGTTTGAAGGTAAGCTCAATATCCATTAGAAGGTTACCCGAAACAGTCTTGATGATTACTGAAGGAAAACGAGCTAACTCAATGTACAAGGGAATGCCACTTTTATACAGGTTGAACACAATTGCCCTTTGCCTGCTTGTCAATAAGGTTCTCAAAATATTCATGGGATCGTAATGATAGTAAATGAGAGCAAAAAGGAGAACTTGCTTGTAATACCAAACAAAAAATATTATTGTACCATATACAGTACGGATTAAATTAATTTAAAATATTGTCCTGATAGAGGGCCATCGCCTTCACATTGATTTTGAGAGAAATGATGTAGAGAGCGATAGCTTCTTGTCGGGCCACCCATGGCATAAGGTCGATTAAGCCGGCCCAGACTAAGAACGATACAATACACAACACCTATAGGGATGAAGTTATCACAAACTGACCGGTGTGAAGTCGATTGACGGCAAAACAAGGCGTCTTGCCTCTTTTGGCACTGGAATCATTTGGCTGATTTGTTAAGACTGGAGTGTTCTATAAAGTGCAACATCAAGTACACTTAAACAAATACACGCAATAGCCGTCTTCCTTTTTCATCAGAATCAAGACCATGATATTTAACTTTCAATGATTTATACAACAATAAAGAAGAGTGAATAGCTGCTTTAAAAGTAAGAAAAGGGAGGATAAGAAAATTAGATGTTGTACAGATTCGTCTTTATTGATGTCTTTCTCATCTGAGGGTTTCTCTGTCGTTTTGTTTCTTGTTAGTAAGAGAAGGCTGCAGAAGATTAGAGCATTAATTAGAAACCCTGTACCACATTTCGTTTCTCATAACCTTCCTCGCCATTTTTTATCGAAGACACTTACCAATGCTTCAAAAGTGTGTTGTAAGAATTGCCCATTAGACGTGCACTAGAGTATACAGCATTCACATTGGAAGTGCTACTTGAAACTTCATCATCGCCCATTTTAAATACCACTGGTGTCTATAAAATCTACCATTGGAAGTGGTTATATGGACTACATATTGTATAATGGAAGTCATACTGAAAATGCAAATGGGATCTCCAGAATCGCCTATTGAATATGTCACGGGGTTTAACTATATTGCCTATTAGACGTACCACTGGGCTATACAATGTCACCGATTGAGCGTGTAACTGCGGTCTACTGCATCGCCTAATGATCACGCTACTGCTGTTTACGGCATTTCCAATTTACGTACCAGTCGGCTGTATAGCCTCTGCAATTAGACGTACCATTGAGGTTTAGAGAATCGCCCATCGCAAGGGCCACTGGGGTATATAGCATCACCCATAATATATGGCATTGAGTTTTACAGCATCATCGATTAGACGTGCCGCATGGGTCTACCTCATCTCCCATTGGACGCGCCAAGAGAGTCTAAAGGATCAAGATTTGTACGTGACAATGGGGTCTATAGCATCGCCCATTATTGTACGTGCTACTAGGATCTAGACTATCGTTAATTAGGCGTGTCACTGTTATATATAATGTCACCTATTAGACGTGTAGCTGTGGTCTAGAGCATCGCCTATTGGATATGCCAATGGGATCTAGAGCATTGCCGATTTGAGGGTTACAATGGGATCTTGCAAAACTCTCAGTGGAAATGTTACTGTGGTCTAAGGCATCACTAGTCAGACAATATACTGGGGTTTAAAGTATCGCCCATTGAACTTGCTACTAGATTCTAGACTATCACCCATTAGACCCGTCACAACATCGTCTATCGGACGTGATACTTGAGTCTACTGCATTGGCTAATGGCCAACCGACATTGTTCTACATTGTAGGTGATTGGACGTGGAGCTGAGGTTTCAGCAACTGGGTTCTACAGTATTGTTCATTGGAGGTACCACTAGAGTCTAACGCGTTGCACATATGATGTGCCACTCTACTCTTTTGTATCGCCAATTGAACTCAGCATTGGAGTCCACAGCATCGAACAAAACGTCCAAGTTTGGGCTATATCATGCCCCAGTAGAAGATCCGCTTGATTCTACAGCATCTCCATTAAACGTTACACTGGCTACTAAAGCATAGACCATTGGATGTGCGACAGGGCTGTACAACTTCGCTCAATGGATGGGCAACTGTTGTCTAGAGTATCGCGCTTTAAATTTTAAGAAAGCCGTTTTACCTTGGTCTGATCAAATAGTAGATGAGCGTCTAGTTTTTATCCGGAATCAAGTTCAACATTGTGAGTAAACAATTTATACACGAGCTATAAACTAGCTTTTTTTTGTCAAGAAGAAAGTTAGTTTAGATTTGATATTACGAGGGAATAAAAGGAATATACTAGCTAAAGACATAATGAATGCCCAGCTCAAAAAAAGGGGACATGAATGCCAGAGAAGTAGAAAATGGAATTGTGTAGATAAAGTAGAAGGATAAAGAACACGTCCTACTACTTTCCACGAAACAGATCCCAATTGATTGATACTCGTACTTGAAAAGAAGGTGGAGATGAACAAGAAATTGGGGACAACATGGAGCATCTACTAGAGAATGAAGACAACGTAAACATATAAGTTCACAAAACCAAGAGTAAAAGTCCCTCCAATGACCTGAAGGGTTTTGTGATAAGATTATAAATGGTTCATGCATTCATGGTTTACCATGGTTCAAATAACTTACAAGTTCATTTGAATTGCTAAATGACGCTTTTGCAACTTGATGGCGCCACCTAGCGCCAAATCAGATGGCAGATTTGAAATCTCGAGGGTGTATAACCATATGTCCCATGGTCATATGGGTCATTTCCTGTCTCTAAATGAGTAAAATAAACTTTCTCCTTTCGAAATATAAGTGACGCCTAGACCTGGCGCTTCGCCGCAGGTAAAAACATTAGGTGTACTTCGCTTACTATAAGGTAAAGTCGGGGATGGATTTGTCAGACTAACCGTCGTCTTATGTCGCAACTCTTCCGAAGTGTAGGAAGTGATAAAGGAAACTTGGAGTGGAACTTGTTTGAGGATTGGCTTTAGAAAATGCTCTCGTAATCCACAAGACGGCAAATAAAATTAAAATATAATATTTCTCGTAGTCTATCACATCAGGTTTGGTCTACTTTTACCTTTGATTTGAAATACTTTCGAATAAAATTCCTAATATATACAGGGTGTCCATGAAGTCTCTTTACAATTTAAAAAATTTATTACAAAGACAATTTATAAGATATATTAATCAGACTTATTCTATAGTACTCAATGGATATCAAAGTTTTTTTGCCTCATTTAAAACACTTTGAAAACTATTAAGTACAAGAGAATAAGTCTGATTAAGATATATTATCAATTGTCTTTGTAATAATTTCTCTAAATTATAAAGAGTTTTAATGGACACCCTGTATATTAAAATAAACTAACCCAACCTACGTTAGGTTAGTTTTGGTACTCTGATTTTATAAACGATGTTTAATTTTTTGGAGCTAAAGATTAAAAATTATGTTTTATTATGTTCTTATTTTTTGGTTTAACATGCATTATTATCCTTTTATCTCAACGTTACCAAATTATGATAAGACTAGTTCCAAAAAGTTGGTAGGTCAAAAAAACTCGATGGAAGAGTACCGAATTTTGGGGGGCAAATATTAATTTCCCTTTTTGCTATAATTTATGCAACCTAAACCCTCTTTTAATCTCCTACGTCTCTTAAACCTATCTTTGTACCCACGTGAAATTACCCTTTTAAATCAGCCTTATGTTTGGTCCATTAAAAACCTAAAAACCCTCATCCTTTAGGGTAAAACGACGAGAAACTCCAGGATTCTCTGGGAAAACACATTACTCTTTTTACAACGTATTTCATTCAGATAAGAAAGAAATTGAGCGTTGCTCTCGGCTTCATTTTATCCTCCGTTTTCTTAACCTCAAAGAATCCCTGACATCGCTAATCTTTGTAAGCCTTCGAGATAATGGAAGATAAAGCCGTTCAGTTAGCATGGAATGAATGCTTGAAAATATTCCCATTGTGAAGATGACGAGAGAGGGAGTAGAAAGAAAGATTGGGACTAAGAAAATTTGTGTTATAGTAGAAGGATGTTGTAACCCATAATTGATTCATATGATTCAGCGATAAGAGGTTCTTTCCAGGACTCTGAGAGCGAAAAGCGAGCCTTATATAGAGCAAAATGGCGGATCTCTATAAATCTACGCTAATCTAAACAGAAAAAAAAGAGAGAAAGGGAAAACAAAGAGTAAGTAAGGGCTGAAAGTGATAGCTTAATAAAAACTATCCATATTTCAGAAGACAAGAATAGCGCCATGGGGAAAAAATAAAATATACTATTAGGGAACAAACCCGAGTCTCATATTGCCATTCGGTCTTCTACCACTGAGATACCATACACACACACTATATATATATATATATATATATATATATATATATATATATATATACATATATATATATATATATATATATATAGAAAGTTAAGGATGAATACGCAAATGAGACAGGCAACAGTTCTCCTTTAATTATAACAACGTTCTGGGTACATTACTCATCTTCTAGTTCTATAAAATAGATTTAGTTAGAACATAAAAGCTATGAAACATGAAATTATGATTGTCATCAAAATAAAGGACTAATGAGATTAATACAGTTAAATGTGAGCTGGCTTGCATTGACAGACAATGAAACGAAAACATTAATCAATTAGGTTATTTAAGGAATCTTTAAAACTATTGATTGCGTAAACACAATAATGTTAACTTTCATCTAAGAGCAAAAAGGGAGAACTGAGGGAGAGATTTTTTGTATGTGACGTCATAAGGTCAGTAGGTTATAAACTTTTTTTAAGAGATTTATGCGCTGAGAAGAGGGAAGGCAGTAAAATAATTATTAATCCTGAAGGTTAATTGCTTTATGAACAGTGATTCAAGAATACGGAGGCAGGTAGGATCTTTGGAATGTCCTAAAATTCCAAAGTTTAGGTGGGAAATATCAATCTTACATAGAATGGAGTGATCACGGATGGAGGACTTCTCTTTATTAGTGAGAAGGGAGCCAGTTCGCGGGCATACGTCTAGGTGGAAACAGACTTGAGCCTTCGGTGAGCAAATGGTACTTCCAATACAGGTCCTCTTGTGGCACCTGGGGCAAAGAAATCTATAAACAACCGAACCGATCATCTCGGAAGGGAGGGAAGGGCTCTGTAGGTAATTCGAAAATATTTTCCTAAATGAAAATTACTAAGAAAAACTTTTAAAGTGAAAACTCTTCTCAGGAGATTATTGAGTTTATGATGTAAGTGAGAATTAAGGGGAACAATATCTGGGAGTAGACAATAGCAAAGATTCCTTGGAACAGTGGTAATTGGTTCAGGTGGATAGTATATTTTGTCCCAAACCTGACGAATACAAACTTGGATAAGAGAAAGCTGAAACCCCTTCTTTTGGAAATAAGATATAAGGAAACCAAATTCTTTATGTACCAGAAAATAGTCAGATGATAGTTGATAGCCACGATGGACGAGAGTTTTAATGTCGCTAATTTTGTATGAAATGTCACAGAAACTATAAAAATTCATACCGAGACGGGTAAAAGAAGTTCTTGGTAGACCGAAGTGGTGAAGTTGGTTGAGGTGCGGGTTAAAAAGATATCTAGAAATGGGAGTTTGCCGTCTCTTTCTTTTATCTTATTTTGGCTTTCATTTATGTAATAAAACGAGAAAAAAGGATTATGGTTCAGATTTGAATACTAAAATCGTATCATCAACAAATAGACGGTAAAAGATCGGATTGAAAGCAGAAGGGGGGGAGCACTCTCTTAAAGCAATTTCTTCAGAATTAATCATAAAGATGTCAGCAAGTAGAGGGCCATTGGAAAAACCCATTCATATAATATATATATATATATATATATATATATATATATATATATATATATATTTATATATATATTTATATATATATATATATATATATATATTTATATATATATATATATATATATATATATATATATATATATATATATATATATATTAGGGGTCTTTCAATAAGGTCGCTTGATTTTTAAATGTGAATAAAATAAGTTGTATGTGTTTTATGCACTTATTTTATTTTAAATTCTGAAGTATATTTTATGGCATTAAGTGTGAAATATGACGTCTTTCAAATCTCCGCCGCGGCTTCGCTTGGTGGAACGTATTCGGGAGGCCCAATTTTCGATGACTTTGTCGCAAGAAATCTGGCTGAATTTACTGGATGGTGTTCGTTATGTTGACTTTGAGGACATCAACTGTTTGCGGATTATTTGCATAGACCTGCGATTTAAGGTATCCCCCAAGAAAGTAGTCTAATGGCGTTAAATCGCATGATCTCAGTGGCCAGTTGATTTCGCCGCCGCGCGAGATGACCCTGCTCTGAAATCGCTGGTGCAAAATGTTTATCGTGGCATGCGCAGTGTGGCACGTAGCGCCGTCTTGTTGGAACCACATGTCGTCAATATCCATATCAGGCATATAATCCAGTTAAGGAGACAAAAAATTGCTTATCATTGATTTGTAGGTCTCGCCGTTGACGGTTATGGCAATCCCATCTTCGTTCTCAAAAAAATACGGACCGATGATTCCGTTAGACGAAAATGCACACCTAACAGTGACTTTGTTGGGATGCAATTGGTGCTGGTGTATCTCATGGGGATTGTTTTCGTCCCAAATCCGAAAATTTTGCTTGTTCACAAATCCATTCATCCAAAAATGGGCCTCGTCGTTAAATATGATTTTTGGGGAGAAATTTGGGGCAACTTCCAACTGCTCTAGAGCCCAATCAGCCAACATACGGCGTTTCCTATGGTCGTTTACCTTAAGGTCCTGGGTAAGTTGGATTTTGTAGATGTGCAGACCCAAGTCCCTATACATAATTCGCCAAACTGAAGTCGCAGAAATGTTGAGTTCTTCTGAATGACGAGAAATTGACTGCCTCGGATTTTCCCGTACACTTTCAATTACGGCAGCGATGTTTTCAGCAGACCTTGCCTTTTGACGACGTAGGGGTCTTGGCTGATTGTTGATCAACCCTATGGCCTCAAATTTGGCCGCCGAGCGTCGAACAGTGGACTCAGCAGGAAGATTGTAGCGAGGATAGAAATCACGTAATGCGCGGAACGTTTGTCGAACGGAGCACTGATTTTGATAATAACATTTGATGATTTGCACATGCTGTTCAGCGCTATAACCTTTTATCATGACTTGCGAAGTACTACTGAACAGTTCACAGTGAGTTTGCCAGATGTCGCATTAACAACATGGTACTATTGCCTGACAAAGCTCAAGCGTCCTTGTTGAAAGACCCTATATTATATATATATATATATATATATATATATATATATATATATATATATATATATATATATATATATATATATATATATATATATATTTATATATATATTTATATATATATATATATATATATATATATATATATATATATATATATATATATATATATATATATATATATATATATATATATATATATTTATATGAGAGAAAGATAGAAAGAGACAGCGTTTATGCGTGTGTGTTGGTGTGTTTGATGAATTCGTTTCGTTTAATATTAATAAAGGTCGCCAAAACGACAATCACTAATATTATCATAAATCTTATGAATAACTTTATTTTGATTTTTATTATTTATATTAAAGAATTATACTGTAATCCAGGAGGTGAACTTGAAAATAATCTTAACAATTTCTTTTAGAAAACTTTTATTCAATTAAATAAGGAATTGCTGTTACCTGAAACCCGTTTAATTAACAACAATGGTGCGCACTTTAACATCCATCGACAAAATGGTATATAAAAGAAACAAATTTCTCCTCTGACTCAATGCCCAATCATATGATCGTTGATGAACTGGTTTTAATTTTTATGTCAGACACAAGAGGATGGATCCGGAAGAATGGTTTGTTTCCACATGCATGGGCTAAGCAAGCCTGGTCGAGATGTTAATCAAGACTGGTCGGTATGTTAAATTCTGTTCTTTGCTTAATCCTGCACTACCAATATAATAGTATCGGATTTGAACAAAACTATTCATTGTCGTTTATTTTACTTGACTAAGAAAATTAAAATTTTAAGCTCTAGGCACCGAATTTTTGGTTGATTTTTTAAAATATATAATGTTTAGTTTAGCTAGGCTCTGCATAGCACCTACTCTTAGCAACTTTCAGCTCTCATCATTTTCTTATCATTCATTTGTCTCAGTTTAATTTTCTTTAATAAAATTTATTTATCGCTAAAATTGTGTACAATCTGGTATTTCAATGGAGTATTCTGAAATAGCACCATTTCTTAAATATATACATACAGTTCACCTTAGATCTGAATTACCTGTCACTACAGCGTATTGTAGCCACCATTACATATATCCTGCGACTAATCACGCCCAATGAAGCTCAACTTCACTCTAATCCGAAGGTATTTTTATAATCTTTTCGCTAGTTCCCTACTCTCTTTCGTGAACCTCTTAGCTTTTAAGCGCCTTGATCGTCCTTAGTTGCCTGTCTATTGACCTTCTAATGGCTTCTAACCTCGGAGAATGAAACTCGGGATCGCTGTCGGTATATCGTCTTGGTACCTAAAATAATTTTGTTTCCGGTTATAATTAAAATTTTCTACTCCATTTATTGTTAAATTAGATATTATCTCCTATTGGTTATATTATCATTGGAGTGAAGGAGCTTAACTTTTAAGTCGAACGGATGTCTTTCCTATTTTTTCTTACTTAATGAATTCGAATTATTTAGGAAACGTAATCATGTCTGATTAATCAAAGTTTTTCATTTTTTTTGCAATAGTTAATTATAATTTTTTTTTGTCTAAATTGAATCAGAATTATATATTAAGAACTTAATTAAACAATCTTAGGTTCTTTAAAGAACAAAATTCACTAATATCCGTTTGTAATTAATTATAGACATTCCCAAAATAACTCAATACAAGTCTAAATGGTCACCTAACCCAGAGTTTCCCAACCAGGGGCCATATGGCCCCCTATGAGCCATGGTACATCTGAAGGGGGCCAGAGGAAAACTTTAAGCTTTAGAGGGGCCACAGGGACTCATCCACCTATTTAAACTTGAATTATAGTTACGGCAGTACATAATTATAATTTATGCAGTTGAATTACATTTTTAAAATATTAATAAATATATTTTCCTTTTTTTTAAATATTTTATTAGAATGATAGGATTTACATTAATCTGTAAACAAATATTTTGGATCTTACAAGCTTATTCTGCGGCGCACTCCATTGTGCGCTTGATCGTTATGCGCCTGGCACCGTTGTTGGCTTGATGAAAATACTTCAGGTGGAACTTTAAATCCTTACAGTCTGTTTATCAAGTGTTTCGGCGTTGTATTATGTAAGTAGCTTTTATTTGTTAACCCTAATAATGCGAAGTTGTAGTAATTTTACTAGTTTTTAAAATTATAATAGATTGCCACGAGCACAATTTTATGACTTTTATAAGTAAATAACAGAGCATTTTTGTTTGTAAGTAAAGTGGGCCATTGTTAGGCCTACACAAAATCTTTTTTTTCCCTTTGGTTTCACTTAGGGCTTATTTACAAGATTAGCATTTAATCTTAGATTCTAATGATTGTACTTATCGTTTTGTATCTGCATTTATTTGAGTAATATATATGTATATATATAATATATTACTAAAATTAATGCAGATCTACCCCCCTGAGGGAGTATATTTCTGCTGTTTTACATTTAGGTACAGGTACAGAGTACCAGGATGTACAATCAAGGGGGAAAATTTCGGACATGTCCAATTAATAGAAACGCTCATAAAAATAGTTGCATTGTTTTTCGGTTCTTTTTTTGGTTTTAAATATTTACCATCAAGGGCAAGTATTTAGCACAAAAAAGGAAAGCAAAATTTTTCAATGCAGCTATTTTTATGAGCGTTTCTATTTATTAGACATGTCTGAAATTTTCGTGGCTGACTGTAATAGGAGTTCGTGTTGGGCACAGACTCGGTGTTCTGCACAGGGAATGGAGGTTGTTTCTGGATCTTTTCTCAGAAATACTCTTCCTTTTTTGCCACTGAGATAAGCACCTTTCCTTCTGTTTGGGTAAGTTTTGGCTCTAAAACATAATATATATATCATTAATATATTAAATTTCTTCTGCACAGATTACCCATAGCTACGGCGACGAAGAAAGAATGTCGACAATACTCCAGTGAGTATTTAGCTTATGGCTTTCTACATTTACCAGACAATATAACACAGCCATTGTGTCTTTTATGTATGGCTACTCTTTCTAATGGTAGTATGCGACTAACTAGACTTAAAATACATTTGGAGAATAAGCACAAGGACAAAAAAGACAAAACATTAGATTACTTTAAAAAGCTGCGGGATGATTTCCAAGCAAGGAGCACTATTAAAAATATATTTAGCAAAACAGCGGCAAAACTAGACAAATGTTTAATTGCATCTTATGAGATTTCCAAGCTAATAGCGAAATCGGGAAAACCTCATACTATGGGCGAAGAAAGGATTTTGCCTTCAGTATATGTGGTTATTTGAACTGCCATGCAACAAAATCCCACAAAAATCACTGAAGTCATTCCGTTAAGCAACAATACATTATCAAGACGTATCGACGAAATGGCAAAGGATGTAGAGGAAAAACTCGTTAAACATTTATAAGTAAAGACCTTTGCATTACAAATTTATGAAACGTTATTACGTGATAACGAAATCCTTCTCATGGTGTATGTTAGGTTTTTGGATAAAGATCAACTCAGAGAAGAAATGCTTTTTTTCCGCAGCCTTGTGACAGATACTAAAAGTGAAACAATTTTTAAAGAATTAGTGACCTATTCCAAAGAATATGATATTCCACTTGGGAATATTATGGCTTGTGCAACTGATGGCGCCGCTGCTATGGTAGGTAGAAATAGGGGATTTATTGCACATTTAAAAGAGATTGTACCTAAATCTTTTGCATACACTGTGTTTTCCACCGTCAACATCTGATTGCAAAAAACCTAGCAGGACGGCTAAAAGATTCACTTGATAGTGTTATCAAGACAGTCAAGCTCATCAACTCAAATCCACTTCAAACCTGTCTTTTCTGACAACTCTGCGCTACAAATAAAGAAGGGTTTGAGCGCCTACTTTTGCATACAGAGGTGCGATGGCTTTCTAAGGGCAATTGTCTGAATCGCTTCATTGCACTTTGGGATAGTGTTGTGTTATTTCTGGATGGTAAGCAGCTCGGAGTAAGAATCATTGCTGCCAAATGTGACATATTCTACCTTACAGATATATTTGAAAAGTTAAATATCTTGAACAAATAGCTACAAGGTAAAAATGCAAATATTTTAACTTGCAAAGAGTCTAGGGGAAGAGAATTTATGGGGAAAATTAAGCTGTTCAAGAGAAATATGGGGTGAAAAGAGTTGATACAGTTTCCAACCCTCCGCATTATTAAAAGTGAGCTGAAAGAAGATGATATTTTAGTATACGTTGATCATTTGGAAAAATTGCATAGTGATACGGAATTTAGGTTCAGAGATCTTTTATAACTGGACATTCCAGGTTGGGTTGTAGACCCATTTTGAATTAATGCGGCTGATGTTGAGATCAGACTACAAGAAAGCCTCATTGAGTTACAGAGTGATGAAACTTCTCTGTCTAGATTTAAGCATGGTGTCAGGAACTTATGGACAAGTCATGGAATTGCTATTAAATAACCTTTGCTTTGGGACGAAGTAAAATTATATTTTATGGCTTTTCCTACTTCTTATCTGGTTGAGTATCACACCTCCTATCAAAAGCTCGCAGCCGCTCAGAAATAGTAAGAAGAGGTGATCTTCGTCTGTCTCTAACAACTATAGACCCTGATATTGAAAAACTTGTAAAGCTGCATGAAGCACAAGGATCGCATTGAATGAATAAATAGTTGATGATATATTTATTTCATTTTGCTAAAGGATTTTATTTTTTGTAAGACTAATTATTTATTTTAAAAGAGTATTACATTTTTTTTAACCACTGTTTAATATTTGCTATGTTTATAGTCTTATATATGTGACAAATGTAATTGTACCTGAATACAAATAGCTGTTTTAATATCTTTTATCATTTAAAGTAGAGTTAAACTGCATATTACCTACTTAAAATAATGATTATGGGCTACAGGAAAAAAATAACGTTCCTAAGGGGGCCACAAGCCAAAATTGGTTGGGAACCATTGATCTAACTCACCTGTGCACGTTAAAGAAAGCTAGTTGCAGGGTCCACACCCAACTTTTCTACATACTTCTAACTTTCATAGTATTTCGCTTATAGTAGCTTTAGGAAATGGTTCAAGTTGTTTCGTCCATAGCATTTTCCTCTAACCTTAATGAAACTTTATTACTCAATAATATCTGCCTCTGCATTAGCATCGTAGTTAATGTATTTATTTAGATGGGTGCCAAAGAGTGCCAATAGTATAGATATGGCTGAGAGAAGATCAATCACTACAATTATTGACATTCGTGCATCAAGTCGAGAATGGTAAAACTAAATTAAATGTTTATTTCTACAATGTTTTCTTTGCTTTGTTATTCCTCCTAGCAGAGGGTATGTACTAAATGGCCCTAACCTTTGCATCTCAAGGAAATAAGGCCATAAAATTAGTGTGACAAAAGACATAAATTTGAGCAACCAGTCACATTTGTCAGAAAGCGAAATTAGTCTGTCCTTATTGTGTACATGAAAACCAATTTATGATGAGGAAAATTATCAAGGAGATGGATGATATACGATTCCTACCTAAAACTTGGTGGATGAAACGAAAAACATAGCATTCAAAAGAGCAAAATATTGCAGACATATTCACTAAATCCCCAGTAGCTCTCTATTTCAGTTATGTGTATAAATTCATGAGTAACAAGAGTCTAGTAAATAACTATCATTGGTGATATCTTCTATAGGTCTCAAGTACCTCTGTACCAATCGTAACGATGAGCCATGACGAAATTTTCTATCAAATGGAAAAATTGATTATTTCAAAAGTGACCAATTCCCGAATTATTGTCACTTTTCAAGGCTTTAGAGCCTCGCGCTGCCTGTTCACGATGAGGCTGGATAGTTGAGGGAAGAGTTCTTTGGAATCTGGCTGCTGATAGAAGAAAAATTAATCAAACGGGCTGCCTGCAGTCATCATTCTCTGAAGGCGAAGAGAAAGTACAGATGATAGACGGATGTAGGGGTGTCACAGGGAGAGAGAAAAGCTTGGTGTAGGTATCATATAATTGAAGTTTTCGGAGATAAATGGAAAAGTTCAACAAGTGAAATAAATCTGTTCTATGTACTATAAAATTAAGGGGAAAATGTCGCCCAAGATTTAGAAAATCCCGTAAACATCCTCCTCAAACTTAGTAGTTACGAATTTCTTTAGTTAGGAGTTTTCGCCTTGTTCATGCACATTTAATTCGGTGGGAGAATTTTATGTGTTTTAAATCCAAATCGTGGCCAAGTAGACAACAAATTAGGGCTAACGGTATTTCCTACCTTCGTCATCATCCTCAATTAAGGGTGCATATTTAAATACCTATTTTCATTTCGCCATATGCAAACCAGTATCCATTTCTGGAAAGCACCCGAAGTACCTTGGGATTATCTTTAAAATCCATTGTTTTTAGCTGCTTACCCACCAATAGATCATCCATAGGGTGATACGTGTTTCCTCTGGCAGACCTTACAGCTATGCTTACATAATTTGGTAATTTCACCATCAACGCAAATTTGGAAAATGATTGACTGACTAGCTATCAAAGCTTCCTATCATGCCTCCTTGCTACCAGTGCACCTGGTTTCTATTTATCCTTATATTAAGGATACGTCCTAGTTAAATAAATCTTCTCCTTGAGGCAAGCAAAGTTATGCTTATTCGGCTGGAGTTATCTGGAATCTCATTTCAGATCGACTTTGCAGCATATGTCATTAGCTATATTTACCCACATTTTGGGTCCCATTATAAACTGTTGGTCCCCACTGAAAAGCCACCCTTAAATAATGCAAATGCTCAATAATGTCAAAAGAATAACAAACATACTACAAACAATTGTCTTTCTTGTTACTAAATTGCAGTAAAAACTGAAGAAAACGTGGAAGTAACAACAATTTGACTCTTACACACAGTACATCCTATACTCGAACAAATACTTGTCTCCATATTTGACACCTTGACCCATATTAGATGGTACCAGTCCTTCTCAACAAGCCATCCACTTCAACAAGCTCAAGTGCCCTTTTATATCTTTTAAATGCAGCATATCTTCCTCCACACCTTAAGAACCAGTCAGGGGAATGGGATCCTAATTTCTTTATTGACGGGTGTCAAGATGATTAAAATGCCTGAACTTCGCGTGAGTGCACCTGAAAGTAGACTACTTGATTTATCTACCCCACATGCATTTTCCTTCCACATAAAGTTAAAAGTTTCTTATGTTTAATTTAATACAAAAACATTCTCATTTGGTTTTTGCCGATTTTAAAAAGCTAATAAATAAAATAAGTTTTATTTTGATTTTTGAAACTTTTTATAAAACCAAACTTCCAAATTTGATGCTACAACAAGTCTTATAATCACTACATTTTGTACACTTTCTAAGATTAATATGGAATCGCATAACTCTACAATTCTTCTTTCTTTACTTTCCTTTCACTGCACTTCACCTTTTTCAACCTAAGATTAAAAAGATCATGGTAGCCTTCAAAATTTAACGTTGCGTTCACTCTCAGTTAACTCACAACTGTCAATATTCGTAGAGTTGTTGCATTTTTCTCCTTTTCACTACTCTACCTTCTCTTGCATTTTATGTCTTTTTCCATATTACCCTGAGTGCAGGTAGACCTACACTCTGGCCCCACAGCTTATCACCATCCAAGTCACTTTCCTTCGTTCCATCCGTTAACATCTATCCATATCAATTAATTTTGTTTATTCTTTCTTTATTTTCTTTTATGTCTGTTTCTTTATGCCCTTTGAGAAGGAATGTATGGTCTCTAAGTCAGGAAAATTAATTTTACTCAACTTCCCATTTGATTGTCTTTTTTCTAGCTCATAATTATTATTAAACACCCATCGTACAGCATTCTAAGAATCAGGTCACACATCTCTCACACTGAAACAATCATCGTAAATTATTAACTACTCTTTTAGTCACCGCAACTAAATCATGGCAAACTTCCGCTATTCGGCTTGAATATTATTTTTGTATTATTTTCCTTGCTTTCTATTCTTCATTTAAGCAAATACACTTTACTCAGCGGGTAAAATTGTTCTTCTTCACCATGAATTTTATTCCTTAACTGCTTTCCACTCACCCTCATTCTAATCGAATCAGTGGGTAGCAATTCAGTCTTCCTCAGTTTACTCACTTAATTATCTTCATTTCATGTGGTCCTTCCATACTTTTGCCACATTTTACTACTATGAACTTTCCCAGGAACATCTTCACACACCTTTATCTTATTGTTTGCATGCTGGTTCTCATTCCTTCACTTAAACTAACATCTTAAACACAAATTTCCATTTGATAGACGTAAACACGGCAACAATCTATCTGAAAAATTTATTTAATATCTAACCTATTTCTTAATAAATGAAATATTCTCATACTTCAAATCTCGAGTTGAGACGAAGTCTTCCCACATTATTCTTTCCATATTAAACCTATTCAAAGCCAGAATGTCCGAGATCATCTCTCCTGCAAAGACTCAATTTTATGAGATATCGGCACCGGAAAATATCAATCAATCACATAGTGAATAACTTTTATCTTTTTCTAACCTTTAAACTGAAGGTCAAAGCATTTTCAAAATGTTTCACCAATTTTCTGTCAACATTCTCTTCGTACACACGAATAAACATGATAATTGAGCCAGCGCTCTCTTTGCGATTGCTATCTCTCCTTATTTATTTTATAGAAATATAAAAATTGAATAGAAGATTACCATGTATTTTTTCTATTTTAAATAAGGTCTGTTGACCCAAAGTCTATGTCCTCACTTATTTAGATTTATGACCTTACGACCTTCAAAACTTTCAATAATTCCCGGAGTAAACTTGGGTGGACCTTAGCAATTATATCATTCGAGGAAAATGTAAAACAATATAAAGGTTTTAAATTTTGCTAGGATTGGCCAAATAGTTACGATGTTATTGCCAATAATTCCCAGACTAACCTTGGGAGGCCTTTAGCAATTAAATCATTCAAAAGATTATGCAAAGCAGCATAAAGATTTCAAATTTCGTTAGTATCTACTGAGTTTTGATGATGTTATTGGCAAATAATTCCCCGGTTAACCTTAGGAGGACTTTGGCAATTATATCCTTCGAAAGAGAATGTAAAACAACATAAAGGTTTCGAATATCGTAAGAATCGGCATAATGGTTATGATGTTATGCCCCCAAAAAATAATTCCCGGGCTAACTTTGGAGAACCTTGGCAATTATATCATTCGAAAGAGAATGTAAACCAACATAAAGGTTTCAATTTCGTCAGAATCGGCCATATAGTTAAGTTTTCATTGTCAAATGAGTCTTGGCTAAACTTGGTAAGACTTTGAAAATCATATCATTTGAAAGAGAATCTAAAACAACATAAGGATTTCAAATTTCGATAGAATCCGCTGAATAGTTATAATGTTATGTCCAAAACAAAATAATTCCTGGGCTAACTGCTTGAGGCCCTTTGCAATTATAGTATTAAAAAAAATGTAAAACAACACAAGTCTTTCAAATTTCGTTAAAATCATCCAAATAGTTATAATGTTATTACCAAAAAAAAAAGAAAAACGGGGACTGACCGACATAGTGAGATGTAGAGTCACCGGCGAATAAAAAGCCAAAAAAACAATGTGAGTGTCTCAGACAAACATTTTAAAGAGAAGCGAAAAAACTTGTTGAAATATATCAAGTGAAAATGAAGTGAAGTTTTATTGCCATAATACTTTAAGTCTTTATAGAGCAGAAGGCTGCACCACTCTCTCAGATCTTTTGTTCCTCAAAGAAGTCTGATCAATTTCGTAGGGGCGGGAGTCAAATAAAGATATGCTTATAAATGATAGATAACAAGTTATCCCCCAATTTCGGCCTTTGCCTTGGTGCTAGAGCGTAAATGAGAACAGAGATAATAAAGTTTAGAGGTCAGTTTAGTGTTTATGTGCGTTTGTAAGTTTATGTGTGTTTATGCGGCCGGCTTTCTAGGCGTTTGGGGTTATTCCTTAAATGTTTTTGTATGTTTTCAGACAGATGAACCGGAAGTTCTTACGGGCTTGACATTTGTTTTCATCTTCGCGTACAGGAAAAAAATAAGATGTATAAAATGAATTTGGGTTTAAAAGGTAAAAGTATGAAAAATATTATAAAGAACATCAGCTCGAAATTTGGACGCGAGGTGTATGTATTTATGTAGATTCCAGACAAGAAAGTTTGTAAAAATGGACATTAACCACTTTGAATTGAACTCTACAGTAATCACCTCTATCTTAATTCATTCTAACTATACATTGAAATTTATGTGAGATTTAAAATGAAGAAATTAACGAAAAATGGTGAAAACGAAATTCTAAGATAATAAAAATAAAATCGAAGATAAATTTCGCCCCGAGTGTTTGAAAGCCGCGGTTGCTAAATGTTGAAAATACCGTTCGATAAAACCAAATATATCTCGGCTTTTCCCCTTTTTTTTCCCTTCTTTAAAAACTCATCAATGGGATTTATTAAAAAAAACATTAGAAAGGAAAAGTTGTCCCTACGAGTTTAAGCAACTGGGGCAAGGGAGGAATGAGAAGGGCTTTTGTTGGAATTATTTGTACAAGAACATATATGTTGAATGCGCACTCCTCTTCAGCTAGGCTCAAACATACAATCACACAGTAGTAAGAGGTGCCTGCATACACTGACATACTCGTATATAAGAGAGCTACCAAGAAGTAAATTTAATATCACAGAATTTAACGTTTTTTTTAAATATTAAGATTGAAATATATTTTAATAATTAATATTTGTCATTAAATTTTTGATAATGTTCAATTTACTCTTAAGATATAACGTAACTGAATGTTGCATTAATAATACATAGATTTTAATAAAAATTTATATACTTAAAAAAATGAACGCAAAACGCAAAGGCCTAGGTTAAGCTTAGCAAAATCGAAACGATACTTTTTATTTAAGCGAAGTTAAGTAACAGTAGGCTTGATTAGTTGCTAAATGGACTTCCGATTTTGATGCATTCTCAGGAGTCTAATTTCACACGCAATCATCAAGGCGGAACAAATTGAACTGTCGCAAGCAATCAAATTGAGAATAATTGCAAAATTCAACATTTCTGCAGCATTAATTCTCCTTAAATCTAGAGTGCAGTTATTAACAAGAAATTTTAAGGAACCTACGAAAACTGCAAATCGCCTTCGTTCCGGTCGTCCTCTGAAAATTTCGCTAAGCGCAGTCCGTTGGAAACTTAGATCTGTTAAAAGCTACGTAGTGAATAAAGCGGAAAGGCATGGACTCGGACCGAGAAATTCACCTTTGCTGGGAAAAATTCATTTGAAAGCCCGGCTGAAGTATGCCGATTTGAAGTCATATGGTATTCATTTATATAGTATTCCTATATAAAAGAAATGAGGAACTATGAAAGAGGTATTAAAAGCATGGATGTGTGGGTGAGGGTGTCAAGACAGGTTTTTCTATATAAAAGAGGAATTTAGCGAAGCGAAGAAGTAAATCGTAAGAGACGAATGTTTGTGAGGATGACGATGACCAGAAAAAGTTGTGGTAATATTGCCGTGTAAAAAAGGATAGAAGAGTAAAGGACAAAATGCAGTTACATGCATGAAATTAACAGTGATGGAAATAAAATGCTTTTTATGGTAAGATAAATGCGGAAGTAATAAAAGACTGTAAAATGAATGGATGTGGAATTGAAGGTCTCATCGTAAATGTATAGAAAATAGGGTGAAAGAGACAAGGACAGTACATGGACACGGACCGTACAAAAGGCCTTCTTGTCAAAATATGGGTTTGATTCAGTGTACCTTTGGCATAGAAAACTGGTCTGATGTGACGTCACCTCTCTCCTCTTATCCGGACCTCCAACGCCCTTTTTGTTTGCTAGGTAAATTTTTATATTTTGCGTTACATTATTGTCCGCAGTGTTTGTGAATATTACGCTATTCCGCTGGTTAAGGTTTCCATAGTGAAGATGATAATTGTCAAGGAAAATGAGTGTGATTTTATAACTGTAGCTAGCGTGGGGATTTCTATGTTTACAGTTTACACAAACTGGTGCGTAGTACACGGTCCGTACAAAATTAGGAAATTCGTGGAAATTATACTAATGAAGACTTAGTTTGAAAACTACTGTATATAATCACGTAACATTGTTTTGTGTTTTAAATGTAAAAAAAAATGACCAAAACTGAATACAAATACACGATATTAAAGTTCAAATTTGACTATTTTAATCAGTTTAAATGATGTTATTTTTCATTTGCATTATTACAGTAAGATGGAGATTTTACATTGCTTAATGAGGTTATTAATATATCTATGCAATGATAAACAATGGGGGATGTGCATTACTGGCTCAAAAATGTTCTATAAAATTAAGAATTTATTATCTTTTATATTACTTTTGATACCTATGTCAAATGTTGTAAAATAACAATTCTAACCAATTTTTATATTATATGTCTTTATATAAGTTTTTTGTATCATTTAGTAGTAAAAGATCTTTTAATTTCATTTGTAGCATATAAAAAAATTAGAAAAAATGGTACCAAGGGCGTGAGGAGCGTGTCCCACATGGTCACGACGCATACCAAGAACCTTTTTCAAATATGTCACCATAAATTTGAACTGGTAAACATATTTCAAATTCTGTGAGTGGAAAATAAAGGTATTTATGTGCGCTACCTTTTGTACACTTTGTACTTCTGCTAACTTTAAAACCTTAGTTTGCGTGACCAAAAATAACTAGCAGTACGATCCACGTCCACCTGATCCTATTACTTCATCAAACATAAATGATTGAAACAAGTGAGAAAGTGATGAATGAAAAGATTAGAATAACCATTGCTTGAATTCTAAGTTCTGGAAAAGTTTAATCAATTTTGGAAACGGATTAACGCTGGTTAAGTCTATCAATGGCTGGGAATTATAGTAAAATAGAGGGAACAAGAATAAAACTATTGGAAAAAGTAAATAAAATAGTGAATCGAAGGAAACCTTACTAACCTTCAATACTACTTGCAACAGAGAGAAAAGGGACAGAGTATAAAAATAATCATTATTAAGCCAATTTAAGAGGAAAAAGCCAACGTGGACATCTCCGCCAGAATCTTTTTGAGGAGGTTTCTAGGAGTGTGAAAGGAGAGACGGTCTAAAATGCAATTGTGTTAAGGTACATAAATCGGATATCCTAAATATGAGAGTCCTCATGGGGCTCTAGAGTGGAGAGGTGGATGAAAGGGGCTGATCCACCCTAATATCAAAGCATGATGTTGATCCCAAACAGAGGACTGCTAAGTACTGTCATCTAAATTCAGCTGTCGCTCTAACGGTTGGGTCTGGCAGAGACCAATAGACTCCACCAGAAACCGAATTCGAACCTCGATCCTTTATGCGAACCCAGGACACAATGTGTCGCCAAAATCAAGTCCAACTCTGCCACAGCCTCTCCTCACTATATCCTCTTAGTTTAAAGAAGAAACAAAGGAACAAATTAAAACTTGCCTTTATACACAAACGAGCAAAATACGAGAAAGTTTTTCCAATATTAAAATACTTCGAAAAATATGAGTAGGTAAAAGAAATTTTCATGGTACATAAAGGCAAGAATTTAATAATTTTGTGAAGATTTCATATGATACAATCGTATATTAAAAAAAATAAATAAAAAAATAATATTGTCTTATTTTCTCAATCTAAACGCTTGATGAATACTATTTCAGGTAGAAATGGAAAGAATTTCGGAAGGAGGCCAAATCCGAATTTCATAGGGAGGGAAACTTCAAAGAAATATATGCTCTCTTGGAGCTGATTGGAGATTACTTCTGTTCTTTTTGACCGAGAGAGCCAACACGAAAGGGTTTCTCTTTCTTATTCTAATTCATGACTCTTTCTTAAAACTTTTTAACTCTAACTTATTTCTCACTACTACTTCATATCTTGGTCACCAGCAAGACCTGAGGTTTAGTTGCTAGTAAGATATAGTGAATAAGTGCAGGAATAGCCTTTTATAGGGCCAATAATGGGGTGCCGATCGCTTGAATCCCTCTGCGCTCCGCTGGCAGAGATAGGGCCATATAGGTAGGGTGATCAATGAGAGTGCCAATTCCGAAAGTAAGAGAGAGAGAATTATCACGGATACGAAGACTCCTCCCATTAGTGTAGACTGTAAAATTTCTCCACATTTAAAAATCTTCAAAAGAACCCCTCTTTTTATAGAGGGGGAACGACGCCCGAGAAAATTGAACCCACCGGACTTTAAAAGGCTTCACCTTAAACCCTTACAGAACGGAAGGAAATAGATCTCCACAGGAACTAATTAAAACTAGATTTTGTGATTTGAAAATTTAAATCATCAAATATATAAACACTCCATTGGGCTTCACAGTTATTTTGCCGAGAAAATGGGATTAGGAAGCCAGATTATCCTCACAAATCACGGCTAATAGAAGCGTAATCTGCCAAAAGATATAGTCTTGGGTGGGATTACATTTATGCCAGAAACTAAAAAAAGAAAAGCAACAGGGGAAGCAATGTCTCAAAATATCTAAGGTGGTTAAATCTAAAGGCGCCATATCAAGTGAGTAACTACCGCCCTGTTTTGCTACTAGATTTTATCGGTAAAGTATTATCAAAAATAATCAAAAAGAGACTGTCGAAATACTTCGATGAGAATGGCCCAATGAACAGCAGCCAAATTTGCCACAAAAAAAACAGTATCATGGATCTGGCACAAGGAATCATCTAAGAGAAAAGTGCGAAAGCAAAGATCAAGAAACTAACCGGAGAAATATTCCTTTAGCCGTGTCTAATGCATATGACAAAGTTTGACAGATTGCTATTCAATGCAATTCAAGATACTGTTACTGGAAATAAACAACAAGATCGAAAGGATATTATGCGATTATGTAATGGAAAGACGTATTCATGTGAAAATAGGACGCATTCAGAGAGAAGAATTCTCGCTCACTACTGGCTTGGCCGAGGTTGAATGTTTGAGCCCTTCAAGCTATTCAATCTACACTGCAGATTATACGATCACCCAGAAACCAGGACTGCCTGAACATTTAATTCGCTGAGGAAATAGGCAACTGATAGTGTGTCCTCACTGGAACGGAGCAATGCAAGGTACACTGATTGGAGAAGAGATAAGAAACATCAATATTTTCAAGGAAAAAGAAATATTTAAACCAATAGGGATAAATTTTGTAGAAGAAGAGCGCTACAGATACGACGAAGAGTGTAAGCTGCTTGGGATAACCATTGAGACGCCAGCTTACAAAAATCACGTTACCTAGAAGGTGTACCAGCGGGAAAGCGGACTGGTTCTACTGTAGAAGTTAAAAAAACTCAGCATGAAGAGCAAGAAGATTTTCCAGCCCCTATTACATTTCGCGATTATTTATTCAACTAGAACTACGCACACAATCTCCAGGAGTAAACTACTAAGACTACAAAGAGTATTGAACAAATATGTATATATATATATATATATATATATATATATATATATATATATATATATATATATATATATATATATATATAATGGTAATAAAAACGCTAGAAGTAGAAAACTAAAATGAGAAAGACACCTGAAAATGGAGGCAAAGATAAAGGCACCCAACAAAATATTTGCAAAAAGAGTAAGGAAAGTCTTAGAAAAGAGAGAACAAAATAGGAATTGATTTAACCAACCACAATGCCCCAAAAGGGAAGGATGAAGAGCACAGAGTTTACTGCCAAGTTTCCCAGGGATTAATGAAAAAGGAGAAGAGGAGGAAGAGAAATCTCCCCCTCAACAAGGACAAGAATGCTCGACGACGACCAAAATTATTTAGATAGCTGAAACATCACCAAAGAATAGATTATAGACACATGACTAAGTCAACCTTCTGGCTCATACTATATTTCCTCGCCTTTCTAACCTCATTGTTTTCCTCCTGCCTCTCACTCCTATCTACCGTACCCACAGTTCCTGGAGCCTACTTAGGTTCTAGACTGTGTGGCTACTCGGGACTACAAACGAGTACCGAGCATCGCAACCCCCTCCCTCTTTGTCCACTCTTTTGGGGGCGAGGTGGTGGGAGGCTGGCTGATCTGTTTTTTCTATCTTAATTCTCTTTTTATTTCATTTCATTTCTGCTCATTCCTTGAAGATGACTTGCCACGGTCGAAAGACGTCTCGGAATATATATATCTTTCGTGAGTGCTCTGTTTCGCTTCACAGACCCAGTCAAAAATCTTGTTAGAAGGATAAAGAAAATAGAAGTTAAAATTAATAACGCCAACATTTAAACAATTTCTATAAAACTGATATTTCCGAAAATACAAGTAAGTTAAAACAGCTTCTTTAATAAATATAATCAACAGACGTAAAACGAGATCAGATTTGGAATTTACCAGGGGTATTAACATGTTGAACCAGGAAGGACATTTGTTTAAAGAATTCCGTGGCGCCTCTAGGCCATTTTGAGATTTTCTCAACTCACTCTTGTAATAAATATCTTTACCGATGCTTCGCCTTTTGAGAAAGTCTAGAGATATCCCACCCTCGGGCTTCCCCAAATGAATTGGAATTAACTTTTCTCCTCATCTTACATACTTTGGTTTAATAAATCCTCTTCCACCTCTTGGTAACCATTGGTTAGGCTGCTCTTTGTATTCTGAATGATATATGTAAATAAATTTTAGTCTCATTTCCGGTTACAGATCATTGCAAAAAATGCTCTGGATTTTCTTTTTCAAAATTTAAAGTGAATTCCTATCTCTCTTCGCCAGCTGATATTGACGCAACAATCTTGGTAACCATCGAGCCAAAAACTAAGTGAGCTTCAGCAGGTCGGTAAAGATGGAATAAACTGAAACTTCCTATATATGCAGTGAGTCTGCTATCATTTCCACTATTAATCGATAGTCTTCTTCAATTAGTCTCTGACCAAGATTGATATATTCTTCCCTTACTGAGGTTGACGGTCTGCCATTACAAATTTTCTTCAAACATTTTTCTTCAATCTGCAAGGTGATTTACTCATTTATAAACCGTAAACTTTCGGGTGGTAGGGACCGTTTCAGTAAACTTATATATATAGATTGACTAGGGTTAGCTAGCCTTTTCGAGAGTGGTGTGGTTACCAAGGTTGATTTATCACCGAGGTAGTTTTTGTACTACTCTTGAGGCAGCCAAATAGGTTACTTGATTCGCCTTGGCGGTTGCCTACTTGTTTCTACTGTGAATATCTGGTAATCACAAGGATCTGACTCCAAAAGAGTAAAGTTTTGTCTTATTGCTTGATTGTAGGCAGGGTAAAGGTGATTAGAGTTTTCTTCAAGGTAAAAGGAATCTTGGAGCTGGATTCAATATTCTATATTTGGTGGGAAATTTGGAATCGTCTTCAGATCTCTTTTCTTAATAAAAGAATTCATCCTCACAGTCCATCTGCCTCCTTACATCAACAAATCGCATACATGAATGCGGTATTTTAAAATTGACATAATTAAATTATATATTTAACCAGGCAATGGCTTCGCTACTAAGATTAAAATTTAAAATCTAAAAAAAAAGCAGCCATGGTTAAATTTTTATAAATTTTCTGAACTTCGGCAATTATAATAATTTTACTATAGATAAATATAGAGTTATAGAAGAAAAATAAAATTAAATTTTCTGAACTTTATCATTTGTAATTCTTTGAGTTTAAAAAATTCACAAAATTTTGATACTTATATTTATTTCTGAACTTCACCATTTTGTTTTTAATATTATAAAAAAATTATTAGAAATAACTTTCAGAAAAAACATAAGTCATAACCAAACTAAGATGAAATTATTATTTACAATACTCAAAAAAATCCCCTTCTTAAATTATAGAGTTAGTGATGATGATGTTGATTAGTTCCAATTAGAGTAAATTTATTCTCTACTTGCATGAACTTATTTTAACAATTTTCACAGAATTATCAAATCTTCCAAGTGATGGATTATTAATCATAATTAATTTAAAGATTTAATTAATTTCATTTTACATTTCGTCGATTGAATTGGGATAAATTTAGAGACTTTTAAAATATTAAATTAGATGTTTGGGGGGAAAGGGGTGCTCTTTTAGAAGCACTCATTATCCGGATTCCCTTTTCATGGAAGGTTATTTTGGTTTAAAGAAAGGTCTTTATAAGATTTCATGTACCTCCAAACTGCTCATTTTTTAGGTATCTTTGAGTGTCTCATTTTATCTTACAATGTGAGTACTACATTCACTCTCCTTCGAGAAAAAAGCGTTTAAGAACAAGATTATGTATGTATTTAAATATAATTGTTACGCACACATATTTTATATTTATATCTATCAATAGCCACACATATTTTATATTTATATCTATCAATAGCCATATATATTGTATATTTATTTCTATCAATAGCCACACATATTTTATATTTATATCTATCAATAGCCATATATATTGTATATTTATTTCTATCAATAGCCACACATATTTTATATTAATATCTATCAATAGCCAAATATAGTTTATATTTATATCTATCAATAGCCACACATATTTTATATTAATATCTATCAATAGCCAAATATAGTTTATATTTAAATCTATCAATAGCCACACATAAATATATAAATATCTATCAATAGCTACATATATTTTATATTTATATCTATCAATAGCCACACATATTTTATATTTATATCTATCAATAGCCACAGACATTTTATATTTATATCTATCAATAGCCACTTACAAATATATTCCGATCTATCAATAGCCACACATATTTTATATTTATATTTATCAATAGCCACACATATGTTATATTTATATCTATCAATAGCCACACATATGTTATATTTATATCTATCAATGTCCACACATATTTTATATTTATATCTATCAATAGCCACATGCATTTTATATTTATATCTATCAATAGCCACACATATTATATATTTATTTCTATTAATAGCCACACATATTGTATATTTATATCTATCAATAGCCACACATATGTTATATTTATATCTATCAATAGCCACACATATGTTATATTTATATCTATCAATGGCCACACATATTTTATATTTATATCTATCAATAGCCACATGCATTTTATATTTATATCTATCAATAGCCACACATATTATATATTTATTCCTATTAATAGCCACACATATTGTAGATTTATTTCTATCAATAGCCACTTACAAATATATTTTGATCTATCAATAGCCACACATATTTTATATTTATATCTATCAATAGCCACACATATGTTATATTTATATCTATCAATAGCCACACATATGTTATATTTATATCTATCAATGGCCACACATATTTTATATTTATATCTATCAATAGCCACATGCATTTTATATTTATATCTATCAATAGCCACACATATTATATATTTATTTCTATTAATAGCCACACATATTGTATATTTATTTCTATCAATAACCACACATATTTTATATTTATATCTATCAATAGCCACATATATTGTATATTTATTTCTATCAATAGCCACACATATTTTATATAAATATCTATCAATAGCTACATATATTTTATATTTATATCTATCAATAGCCACACATATTTTATATTAATCTCTATCAATAGCAAAATATAGTTTATATTTAAATCTATCAATAGCCACACATATTTTATATTTATATCTATTAATCGCCACATATATTTTATATTTATATCTGTCAATAGCCACACATATTTTATATAAATATCTATCAATAGCTACATATATTTCATATTTATATCTATCAATAGCCACACATATTTTATATTTATATCTATCAATAGCCACAGACATTTTATATTTATATCTAGCAATAGCCACATACATTTTATATTTTGATCTATCAATAGCCACACATATTTCATATTTATATCTATCAATAGCCACATACATTTTATATTTATATCTATCAATAGCCACACATATTTTATATTTATATCTATCAATAGCCACACATATTTTATATTTATATCTATCAATAGCCACATGCATTTTATATTTATATCTATCAATAGCCACACATATTATACATTTATTTCTATCAATAGCCACACATATTTTATATTTATATCGATTAATAGCCACATACATTTTATATTTATATCTATCAATAGCCACACATATTTTATATTTATATCTATCAATAGCCACACATATGTTATATTTATATCTATCAATAGCCGCACATATTTTATATTTATATTTATCAATAGCCACATACATTTTATATTTATATCTGTCAATAGTCACACATATTTTATATTTATATCTATCAATAGCCACACATATGTTATATTTATATGGATCAATAGCTACAGACATTTTATATTTATATGTATCAATAGCCACAGACATTTTATATTTATATCTATCAATAGCCACATACATTTTTATATTTTTATCTATCAATAGCCACACATATTTTATATTTATATCTATCAATAGCCACACATATGTTATATTTATATCTATCAATAGCCACACATATGTTATATTTATATCTAGCAATACGCACGGTAATTAGCGGTTCTTTGGAGCATTTAGACGTGGGGGCTGCAACTCTTTTTATGTGAACCGAAATATCTTTTTGCGTGTATGCGCGTGCCACAACTCTATCCTTTTCACTTTTATTTTGCTTTCATTTATTTCAAATTATTGCTGCATCATAAATTTCAATTCTTAATCGCCTCTCAGGGTTTTTTATAATTTTCTATATATTTTAATGGATATAGACAGCTTTCTACGCGTGCAACACAAAATTATATTTGCCTTCTTATTTCATTTTCGTTATTCTTTACTGCTACCCTAAATATCAGAGGCCTCAGTAATCCTAAGATTCTTTGTTTAATCTATATTAGGCCAAGCGTTTAACAATAATTATAAGAGCTTTCTTCATCGCGAACAAACCTCTTTTCTTCTACATTACCTTGCGTGTATGCTTTATACCACTTTTCTTAAAGTAAACGAAACTTAGGATAGGGAGTTAACCTTAAATTGATAATTACACATATTTTATACCCTTAATTTGGTCTACAAGATTAATATCATTATTCTTATCACCGAAAACTGGATTGTTGACTATATACACTTTTACTACTAAATAAGCATTGAATTTACCCTATCAAACTGATTTGCACTGGAATTTATTTTAAACACATTATTGTCATTAATATATAAACACTGACGAACGAATGGCTTTAACTCGTCTATTGGTTTCATTTTGATTTAGTGTTGTCATTCTAAGCTGCGATGATGGGTGCAATGTTGCTAGGTAGAAACTGGACAAACGTTTGCCGTTTTAGATCTCAAGCCACGTCAGCTTGTAGCGATTTATCGCAACTAATCTGGGTTGCTTGTAGTAGTCCGATGCGTAGAAATAAGTTCTTTGAATCATTCTTGCTGCAGCTGAGTCTTGTATAGCTCAATGAAGAGTAGCTCTGCGAGAAGGCGATCGTAGGTGGAATTAGATATACCATCTCGGGCGGCAAAGCAGCAAATACCACGGCTGCTTAGGTGAAGAGGGAAGGCTCGATGGTGGTGAAACTCAATTCACCATCTCAGGTTGCAAGGCAGCAGAACTCACGATTTTTAACATCCCTTAATGGGTGCCTCTTTGAGAGAGGAGGCCATTGGTGATGGAATTCTCCAAGTCTCCTTAGTTGGTAAAGTGAGCAGCTTTTTGCTCTCTTGAAGAATCCACCTTCTTTTCCAAAATCTTCCGGTGGAGATCACCGTTTATGGATGTGTCTACCAACTTGGGAGAGAAGCAGCCATAATTGCTGATACGTCTTCTACTTCTGGAGCTCCGGTATTATTGGATGGCAGCGAACTGGGAATTTCTTTTGATGATGGTAAACTCTCCATTCTGTAGATAATTCTTCTGATGGTACTCTCTCTTTTCGTACGTAAACCTCTCTTTAAATGTATTTCATGATAAGATGATTCATCGATGATGGCAGACTGAGAGTTACTTATTATGGTGAAAACCTCTACATTCGGTAAAAATATCTTTAGGTGTTGCTCTTTCTCTTCAGATAGGGATTTTCGTAGATAAGAGGATTCATCCTTAAAATCAGTACATCTTCCTCTTGACATCAACCGCCCGCATAAATGAATGTGGTAATATAACATTGACTTAAACTTAATTTATATATTTGATTATTTCCGTTAAAATATTAAATTTATTTTCTCTACTTGCATAAAGTTATTTTAACAATTCTCACACATTGTCAAATCTTACAATTACTGGATCACTAATCCTAAACAATTTAAAGATTAAATAAATTTCATTTAACATATTTATTCGATAGAAATTGGATAAATTTAGACCGTTTTTAAGTATTAAAATAGAGGATTTGGGAAACTAAATTGTAGTAGATTGTTTTGATTTTAATAAAAAATATCTTAAATTTAACATAATCAAAACAAATCTATTATATTAATTGTTTACTTATAAAGTCTAACTCATAGCTTTTTTTCCAAAGCACTAGAGACAAATATTATATTTTATCGTCAATTAAACTACATTAATATTAAATACATTGAGGAAATAAGATGGAAATTATTATCTATAGAAGTTTTACACTAATTTTATATTTACTTACCCCAAATTATTAAATTTCAGTGTTTCCTTTCTTTTTTTAAGTTCGTTCAAAGTTTTTTCTAATAACGGAGAATATATTTATTTAGTTATTGGTAAAAAAGAGCGAATGATTTAGAAAATGACAATAATTTTGAGAAATATGACTAAGCTGTGTAATTTAGATTATAATGCAAAAGAGAAATATCTACGATTTAGGAACAGTGCTTATTTAAGAGCACTCATTATTCGGATTCCTTTCTCATGGAAGGTTATTTTAGATTTAAGCTACCACATTATATGTTAGAATTTGTAAAACTCTAAAGTGCTCATTTGTTATGTAACTTTGATTGTCTCATTTTATGTTACAATGTGAGTACTAGATTTCATCAATGATCTCACTCTTCTGCAAACTAAGCTTGACATAGAGACAAGGTTTGTCATTGCTTTAACATTGAAGAAATTTTTGGTATCACTGCATAGTATAAATGTAAATGCTGTAATTACATTAAAAATGAGGCAAAGTAATATCTGTTTATGTGAATAATAGCACACATGTATAAGTATATATAATGGCAATTAGAATTTTCAGTGGGAAAAACATTTTCTTGTTTTATTCATTTTATACAAACTTTTTGAGGACGCTTCATAGATATATATAACCACAGTTTTAGGATCAATTTATTTGAGAAACCAACCAGGTTTCGACGGAAAACTCCATTATCGTCAGTCCACCAACGATTGACGATGACGGAGGTTTCCATTGAAACCTCGTTTCACGAATTAATTAATCCTAACACTGTGGTTTCTTTCCTGCATATATATATATATATATATATATATATATATATATATATATATATATATATATATATATATATATTGGCTAGGGCTTCTCCTATTGAGCTTCAATTTAATTTGAAGGATGAACGAAAGGACGTATAAAAAGAAATTCATTTCATTTTCATGATAGATAAAACGTTTCGGGTGAACTTTTCACCCATCTTCGGGTACTGGAAAATACAATTCGTGGAGTAGACAAACAATTTAAGTTAGATTTTAACAGACAATCAAAATGATGAATTTATGCAAAGTATTTAATATTTATTAAGGGAAGTAGCAAAAATTTACAGGTAATTGATATTTTTGGATTATTATGTTGGGAGTTAAAAATTAACGATTGAGGAAACACTGGAAACACATCGAGATAAACTAACCTTGAACAATCAGCCGTTAGAGGATAACTGGGGAGAAAGGGCGAGGAGCGTAAGAAGAAGGAGAAGGGTTGGAGGTTGGTAATATTTTTGCTTAGAGTAGAAGTAGTGGGTGAGAAGAAGAATCAGAATTTAAGGAAGGAGAAAGGTATTTAATATACATGGATTCAAGAATCATTGATGCTATTGGATCAGGGGTGGTTTTTAAGATTTTAAAATCGTCCATTGTGATTTCAGTTTTACACTTAATAGAGTGAATCCTAACAGGTGAGCATTTTGTCGTAGAGAGAACCTTCCCTTTCCTGTGGCTAACACCCAAATGGGAACAGAACCTTGCTCTCAGAGAGCACACCGTGCTGCCTATGTATCTCCCCAGTTTACAATTGGGGCAAGTAAACTCATAAATAAAGGAGCACTTCGCTTCAGGCGGGATTCTGTCCTTACAATTAAAGTATAATCCTAAGTGGTGTCTATTTATGAAAATTAACTTAAAATTTGTATAGAGAAAGAAATTATTTAATAGAGAAGTAATTTCTTTAAAAAAAAATTTATTTAAAAAACCCAGATCCGGAAAGATTATCCAACGGATATCTTTACAAACAGTAGGGAATTTAAATTTGGGATGGTAAATATTGTTTACAAATTGGGCCGTAATTTTCTTTAATCAGAGACACACGAAAACCATTTCGTTTTAAATAGTTAGTCAGAAATACGACTTCTTGATGAAATCCGGAGTAAGATGAACAAATATTAAAAGCCCGGAATATTAGTGTTTTGATGGCACTCATTTTGAAAGAAAAGTCACAAAAACTGAAAAAGTTTCGGCCTTTACCAGTAAAGGTTGGCTTACGAAAAACTTTGGTTACAAATCCAGTTGGGAAACGTGAAATGTGGATATCTAAAAATGAGATGGAGGAATTGAGATCCTTTTCGCAAGTAAATTTAATATTAGGGGTATATGATTGGCATATTGCAATAATTTATCGCAGGACTCTTCTGTATTGAACAGAATATATGAGTCAATTACTTTACCTTTAACAACGAAACCTACTGCCAAAAAGATGGGGTGGGCATGGGCAGTCTTTTGGGCCCTATTTTCGCAGATCTCTTCCTGTCCTGGTTTGAGGAACAATTATTCAGCCTGGAACTTGGAAGCATTAAACCCTTACTTTACCGTCGCTTTGTCGAAGATACCTACATTCTGTTCAATACAGAGGAGTCCTGCAATAAATGCTTGCAATATGCTAATCATATACATTCTAATATTAAATTTACTTGCGAAAAGGAGCTCATTGCTCCATCTCATTTTTGGATATCTACATTTCCCGTTTTCCAACTGAATTCGTAACCAAAGTTTTTCATAAGCCAACCTTTACTGGTCAAGGCCCAAACTTTTATGAGCATGTAGCAAAGGCTGTCGATTCGTGTTCTAGTTACGCTATGGTGTATCTGGATTTTTCTAAAGGCTTTGATAAACTCCCGTTCAATATCATCCTTTCAAAGCTAAAAGCAATGCATATCCATGAGAAAACGATACCTTGGATTAAAAATTGGTTGACAGATCGTAAGAAGAGGGTAATTTTAAAAGGGGTGACATCCGATTGGCTGCTAATAACTAGTGGAGTTCCTCAAAGTTCTGTTTTTGGGCCCCTACTCTTTATAATTTACATAAGCACCTTAGGTTCTGGAATGAATTGCCAAGTAAATTCATTCGCGGGCTATAATAAACTTGGCCAGATAATAAAGAATAAGGAAGACTCAAGCTGTTTACAAAACTGCCTGTATATGTTAACTAAATGGTGCAACAAATCAGGCATAAAGCTTAATGATGCCAAAGCGGCGTTTTACACTTCTGAAAAGTAATCCTAATTTAAATTCTATCTCCAAGACACCCTGAGATTATAAATTAAAAGAGCGGGACGATCTAGGAGTTAAAATACATAATAAATTTAATTTCTCCAGTCAATGCGTTGCAATTAGAAATAAGTCAACAGGAGTTGCATCATTTATCAGGCAATACTTCTCAACGCGTAATTCAAAAGCGATGTTGAAACTATACACTTCATTAGTCAGACCTATATTAAATTATGCTGCTCCCTTCTGGGCTCCACGATTAACTACAGATGTAAATATAATAGAACAAGTACAGCGTCGCTATACGAAAGTGAGAAGGTGAATTAAACATCTTAGCTACAAAGATAGGCTTACAAAACTCAATTTTTTTCCCTCGAACATAGAAGGAAAAGGGGTAAATAAATAGGAAAATATAAATTATTGATAAATATGCCAACGACTGCAGAAAATCTCTTTAATTTGACAGGCGTATCAGCGACGCGAGGACACAACAAGAAGATGAAGAAGTGGAAATTCAAAACATCAATGGGAAAATTTGCCTTCAGCAACCGCATCGTTCAAGTCTGGAACAATCTACCCCAAGAAGAAATCAGCGCTCTAAAACACAGAAATTAAGAAGACAAGGTTTGATCAATACTTAAAAGAAAATAAAGTCAACATAGCTTACAATTATTAGAGGGGGTTCCACCAAATTTAGCCTTATTCTTAATATGGCCTACCATGTATGAGCTCCTATGGCTTCCTGTAGGGGCCAATAAATTGTTTGTTTGTTTTATTTGGTTGACAGATAAATATGTGTTTACTTTGTAAAATTAGTCAATGTGTTCGCGATTGGCGGCGAACATGGGTTCCAGTTGAGAACTAAAGGCCTCGTACACGTTGCGGAAAAGTTGTTCCTCGTGCTCGCCCAAACGCGGTGGACGGAGGACTTAAGCTCGTAGATGTTGCTGTGGCGCACCTTGCAGGTCTTTCCCTCTACATACCATCACATGTTGTAGTCGAGGTGATTGAAGTCGACTAACTGTGGCTGCCCTATTTCCTTCTACCAGAAGTTTATGTCCGACCCAAATAACTCTTGCACGGTCTTTACCGTGTGGACTAAGGCACATTCCTGTAACCGACCGCGAACTACACCGGTGGCAACTTCTTGACATTCGAAGCCACGACACTGAGCATAATCATGGAGAATTCGATGGCTATTACGCTTCGAGTAATTGAGAAGGCGACGGCAGAGCGTTTGACGTTATTTTTTAATACGTTTTGTTAGCAGAGCTTTTCCACGCAACTCAAGCTCTTGTTGCCTTCCTTCTTCACGGCATTGGACACCCATAGCCAGTCACTTTGCATTTCGGAGCACTTTCAAAAGCCTTTCTCTCAGCGAAACGGTTAACATCTTGAAGTTAGCCGGTTTTGCGACTGACGTTCAGCCGCTTGGCTATGTCTGATTTGTTGTAACCCGCGCGCATGATAGCAGAAATCTCTATTCATTTCACTGTCATCTCGAAACACCTGCACACAATGCAAAAAACTTTTAATAACACGTACTAGAAAAGTTGAACTTTGCGTTTGTTGGACGGAAGTATTTTTCTATTACACTTGTAAACTTTTCGAATGATATAAGAATCGAGTGTACCAGAACTTTTGCAAAAACCGAAACCTTTAGAGTGAGCCTCCCCTCATTACATAAACCCAGTCTTTACACCATATGGTTTACCTGCTTAGTGAGCGTTCTTACATTGGATTTGCTTAGTCTTTACATCTCTAGGTTTATCTGATGAATGAGCGTCCCCGCATTGGATTAGCCCAGTCCTTTACAACTATTGGTTTACCTCCAGAGTTAGCGTCCCTGCATTGGACTTGCCCGGTCTTTACACCTCTTACTAGTTTAGCTCCCGAGTGAACGTCCATGCGGTGGATTATTCCAGTCTTTACAACTTTTGGTTTAACTCTCAAGTGAGCGTCCCTGCATTAGATTAACCTGGCCTTTACAACTTTGTAAAATTAAAGGCCGTCAAAATGAGTAGCAAACTTCGTGAAACGCGCATGGTGGTAATTTAATATATGCAAGAAAATGCTTCAAATTTATTGTTATCATAGGTGTAAGGTGGAATTATTGTAAGTAAGGATGCTAGGTGGAAAGTTGCTAGCAGAAGTACTTTAGAGTGAGACAACTGGAGGTGAACAGATTTCGCACACTTTACTACTGGAGGTAATAAAACTACCACTATGTAGTAAAATTATAGGGAAAAGAGATATGAGATACAAGAAATGGAAATGTTGATGTTTGGCCAAACAAGTAGAAATGAGAATATTTGCTGAATTTAATGCATCACATTGTGATGGTAAAATATTGGTGCTAGAAAAATATTTTTGACCTGCGGATTTTCCCTATACACGCTTTCTTTTATCTCTACTTCTTTCGACTTTCTACTACTATGTGTCTATCTATTTTTCACGTGTTAGGGTATCCTTTTTTTCTTTTGAAAGGAACTGGAGGGGAGTGTTTGGAAATCTGTTCTCTTGTTGAAAATTTAGATGATTTTTCATCAGAGAGCATTTAACGCTTCCGCGTATTCTCGTCTTCGGTGAATGGTGAGATCTTTAACTATTTTACCCCAACAGCTCCCTTTTGCACTTTGGAATGAGATGGAAGCACATTTTAGAGGCTTGGGATCAGTACCAGTAGAGGAATCCATTTATTTAAGCTCACTTTTTCTGGTGGAGTCTTCTTATGCAGTTGCACATTTTCAAAGGAGTGAGTCTGGATTTGTTTAGGCAGGCACCTTCTTTCGCGCAGAGAGCAAAGGAACCGCTGCGTTAATTTTCTTTACCCATCTTCTCCTAAGGATAATATTTTTAAATATTTAAATCCATTAACGGTAAGTTAATTTAGGCTATTTACTGGATTAACGTAAGTGCCTAGCTTTATTATTTTGTAATGCTGTAACTTGTACTCTCAAATATTTCGGGTTGCAGGAAACTTTGGTTCCCCTGCACTTACTATCAAATCAATAAAATCACTGTTAAATTGCATTGTGAGGCTTTTTTTCAAATTACTTCTTTTTATTAAACTTCAACACCCTATTTTTTAATATTCAAGTCATCTTTCATCTCTTTGACAGCTAGCTACTAACTAATGAGATAATTTGTGACTCAACTTATGTCTTAGCATTGGTAGGAAAAGATTTAACTTTTCCAAACTATCAATCCGAGTTTATTGCCTACTCTAGATAACTTTATTAACCACTAGTGACCAGCTCCCCTTTTATCGAAGAGGTCGATACTAAAATTGGAAATAAAGATGCGTAGGGAAATGTTGGAGATTAAGGGCACTTAGTAGAATTATATGAAATAATGTACACGTTAAGATTAATTGAATTATAGAGAATTAAACATACGACATTTCAGTTTGTTTAACTAGTATAACTCTTTCTAGTCTGCTTATTCACTTTCTCTTTGCTCTGTTTGTAAATCAGCGTGCCTTGCTCGTTGACAATTGGATTTTAGCCCAGAAAGTTTGACCATTTACTAATCATCGGTGGGCGAGGCCAGATATTTCCGAGTTCTTTGTTCTTCTGAAAAGTGGAAGGCGTTTAATCTTTCTTTCATAACTGGCAGCTTCTTAAAAGAAAAAATAGTCTTTAGAGTATTATATTTTTCAAGGCTATTTGCAGGCACGCTTTTAAATTACAGAAATACTGTTTTAAAAAGTGTAAATGAATGTCTTATACATAATTAGCGATGAATGGATCCCAACTATATCATTATGCTATTCTCCAATGTCCTGCTACACATCTAGTCACAAATATCGACCAGACGTTTTTAGAGATGATGAGATTTCTTTATATGTGGTAAAATAGTTGAGTGGCATAAGCAACAAGTACATTATATCGCCGGGGAAAAGGAGTAAATATTTTATCTTTTCCATAACGTCTCGGACATTCCAGTCCTGTTTGATCACATATACATTAGATTCCGAGCTCCCGTCATCCTTTGGCTTTCACCTTGGGAAAGGCCCCGAGTTCAGATAGTTCTGACTCTCCTAAGTCATGGGTGAATATCTGGCAGCCTCCAGGTTCGATCCAAATGACCCTTTGCTTATTCTTTAAAAAATGTGGCACTTTCTACCTTCGTTTTTAGAGAAGTGAGCTCGAAGAGATCAAGAGAGCGAAATAAGCTTAAAGAAAAAGAAGAGTTCGACATCAAACCGCTCCGAACCATTACTTCTAAGAATTCTCTTACCACCCTTCAAATGCAACCTCCACTTTGGGCTAAATTGTTGGTTATTTGGCAAGAAAGAAAATTTCATTAGAAAACTTGAGTTAAAAACTGAGAGATAAAGATACGTTTGAGCATATCTTTTGCTATATCTACTTTAAAACTTCACTAGATAGATTTTGAGTCTACCAACACTACTAATACAAAGTATTTCATCTCACCTCCATTATTTTATTGATAAAATGATGACATGTAATTTTTCTACGCCATCAATCCTTCAAATTAAGTACACTTGTATATTTCCTTCATAAGTCTCTCTTCTTTCATTTTCTCACATGCCATACCCCTTCAAAGCATTCTAGGTCAGGACATCGTTAACAACTTTTTATCCTCCATAATTACAGTTTAACACTTTCTTCTTTATTCCTTTTACTCACATCACATTAATATTCCCAATCAACTTGTATATTCGCACTGCTATCACTGGATCTCCTATTCTTACATATTATGCTCTGACTCACATACATAATCTTGATACCAACATAATAACGAACAGGTTCCTGACAGATTGCATTCCCATTCATAGATATTCACCAACACTAAGAGAACCTCTGAGATTTTCCCTATAATTTGGTCTCCTACTACTACCTCTCATGTCCCAACCCATCGCTACTGGAATGAGAACTAACCACTGTGTAGGACCCATAAACATCAATTGTTCGTTAGTTATACACCCCAACCTCCACAAAAAAAGAAGCACAACTTGCCTAACAAACAGGAATTTGTGGGCAAGAACTACCAGATCATTATATATATGTTACATGCATATATGTACACCTTACATACATAAAACTTCACATTTCCCATCGTGCACACTACGTACTCTACTACATATTTTCCAATATCCTCTCTTCAAACCTAAACACTATCACCTCACTCTTTCTGCAATCACTATTAGTCCTATTTTTACGCACCCTGTAAAACAAATGGTTCATTAAAATTTTCCAAATTACCCTCTCTAGGAAAGTAGAGAGAGTAAATAAAACTCCTATCTCACTGTTACTTTCTAAATTCACAACCGTGTTTCTTCTTCTAACTCACACTTTTCTCATCACTACAACCATAAATATATTAAATAGACAAAACTACATCCCCCATATTTGCAGTACAACCCTTCAAAACACTCACTAACGCAATTTTTCATCTGAATATATTATACTTTACTACTAACCCATACTCCTTACTCCTTTAATACCTAGTGCATGCATTCCTATACCCTGCAATGACACTTCCGTATTCAACCTACCACAAAAGTCGCCATTCGAGTAGATCTCTCACCTAAGCTTTCGCTATTCAACACATCCTCTTACGATATTTTCCTATCGCCCCCTTATCAAAGTCTTCCTCTAGATAAGATACTCAAGTTATCTACATGCACATTCACTCTTTACTGTAAGATCTACACAAACTTATTTAACCTTAATTGCCTATGGTAGATGCAGTGGTAGACTGTAAACTAAACAGTGAATATTTTTGAAAAAACACTAAGCTTACCATATTACCACTCCTCCCCCTCCATTTTAGGCTAGTGAACAAACAGCCTCCTAATTAAAGTTTGCAGGTGTGGATAGATATTAAATTGAATCCTTTTGCTCTTATTATCTCCATAAGACCCCTACGCAACAAGTAAAAGAAGGCCGACATTCATTGAGACCACTATCTTTAGTGTCCTATTGCTCGGAGACAACTTACAACAAGTTACTTTCAATTCACTCCCCCTTTTCATTCCACCCATGGACTATTTCTCCCCGCAGCTTTAAAAAATATGTAAAAGAGAGAAGAGATATGGGTTAGATTTTATAGCAAGCCTCCAAATAACTTATTACTACTCCACTTCTGTGAAAGAGACATTCCATGAACCAGCTTAAAAATACCAGATTCTGTGATCCATATTATCCCCATTAATTTTAAAGTTCCTAAACTCGAAGATTATTAACACCATACTTTTGGGATAATCTAAGCTCGAACACAGATATTCTATAGCAAGTAACACAAATTGTGCCATATAGGTAAAGTAAACCTAATTTTTAAAATTAATTACACCCTATTTTTTCAATATCTCACTTGAGGTGTCAAAACCATTACACAACGTGATTAGGAAAATTACCTTTTACCATCACTGACTCGCCCGCAGCCATTTCTGATCACCTTATATAGTTTTATTTTTCTTTTCCTCTCGCATTCTACTTTAACATACCCTGTGGCACCAACTGGTATGATTATCGGCACTTTTCCATTAACCAAGAACAGATGACAAGAATTCTGCCCTCTCTCCTTCCTCCTTTAGACTCTGACGTCACCTCTATTTACCTCAAACTGAGTCTATACTCTTTTTCGAATCACCACTTCCTGTTTCAACGTTTATGCCCCTTCTATCAAACTATACTCTCGTGGAACGGTCCTGAGGTTATAAGCCACTATTGTGAATGTCACGTAACACATCTGACCATGCGAAAGAGGGCTTCATGCCCTCTGTGTTCTTGGCACAGAGACAAAACTCTTCTCTGGAGAATACACTCTTGCTAGTGTCTTTCACACTGCCATCCTAAAATTTGTAGGTGAAACGAGCCCGATCATTACGGAAAATACGGAAAAGCGACACACCTTGTTCAAGCTCATTTCTAATATGTTTGCTACTCTAAAACACCAGTCTCTTGAACAGGGGTGGGGAACTTTTGGCACGCGTGCCAAACGTGGCACGCCAACAATTTCTACCGGCACGTGAAGTCAAATGCTTAACTTAAGAAAACTAAATAAAAGTATCTCTAATTTATTTTATATAACAACCGCAATGTATACAACCTGTTATAAATTATGTTATCAGTGAGGAAGCAGCAGAAGTCTCATTGATGGTAAATAAATGAAAAGGTTCACAATTTTTTTTTCTCTGATTTGGATTTGTTGTTTTCTTCTTGAAATGATAAAGATTCAATTCTGTTTACTATAATAAGTATGTTTTTAGGTAAAATGACTATCTTTTCCTTGTAATTTTTATGCATCATAAAGGGTTGGGAATGAATAAAAAGAACATCTTTAATTTTATATCCTTTCATTGTGTTTTAGTCAAGTATTGGCACGTGAGAAAATTCTGTAGCAAAGATTTGGCCAATTTTGGCACACCCACTTGAAAAGGTTTCCCACCCCTGCTCTTGAATCTATCATTCAAGCTGAATTATCTATTTTCATATTTTGAGATTATAAAAAAACTCCTCTGGCATATCCTGTTCCTTTATTCTTCCTCACAGATTAACCCGACTTTTTTTCTTCACCTAAACTCCTTTCAATGTCCAGTGTCCCATTAGGAATGTATTTTCTATTTTTTTCTCTTCGAAAATGGCCTGTTTACACCTAGATGCAATTCCCCCAAATCCTTTCTTTCAGTTCCATCTTGTTATTCTAAAATACTAACTACCCCCAAATGATACTACCCAATCTTTCATATCACATTCCAGTCAGAATGGCTTATAAACCTCGCGTCAGCCCGGATTCTAGATTATATGTCGTCCTATAACGCTGAACAGAACTCTTAGATTGGGTTTAAGGCAGGACACAACATTGAATCAACTCTTTAACATGTGATAAACGCCTTCTACGTACGACCGACGGTGGTCTACCTTTCATTCTTGTAACTCAGAATCTCGACAGCATTTGACACCGTTAATCTCGCTCATAATAATCACCACCCTCATAAATCACTGGTACTTTGGTTCTGGTATGAACTGGATCCGCTTTATCTTTCAGTTCGTAATCATTCTCTCTTAGTAGAATGGATTCATCTCAGTAGTCGGATCAGCGTTTTGAAATTCCGTAAGGTTAGTTTCCTGGTTGGCCTCTCTTTTGCATCTAATATTTTACTTGTGTTATTCATATTAGCCTCATTGATCCGACATTTTATTTCTGTTCAGATGACTTTAAAAGCGATCATTTTGAATTATCTACTTCTAACATTATGAATTATGGCTCTCACACAACATTTTTTAAACTCAAACATGAGAAAAAAGTTGTACACCTGGAATAGCATACTGCAGATGTGCTTTTCTGCGACACTATTGAACACTATCTTAAACCTTGCGCCTTCCATGGCCACTTTTCTGATAGAGTTAAACATCTGGGCGTCGCTTTTGATAGTCGCGTATCTCTCAAATCTCATTTTGCCCTCTTCTGTAAATCCTGGGTTGATATCCAAAATATTAATGAAATCTGTTCTACGTTCAACACAACGCCTTTAAGATTGTAATTGAGGAATTATTCAAACTAATAATTCGCTACTGCCATTTCGATCTCGCTGAAACATAAGCTTCCTAGGTTTAATCTCTTTAAATGGTTTATATCATTACAGCCCTCGTTCTTCCTCGCCAAGAACATTTTACTCACGCAACTCCTCAGCTTAGCAAACTTCTCCGGTTGCCCATAAGAGAAAAAATTAACAATTATTTTAATATTTACTTTCATAGACCCTCCTCTTTTCCATTAATAAGACACAAATCATTCAAAATTCCTTAGTAAAGAAATTTGGGTAATTTCGCGCCAGAAAACAGACTGCCAACGAGTAACTTCTCATGCGAGTAATTTCATTTATTTTTACTATTTAAAATAATCTCTACCGTCATTAAAAGAGGTAGAATTTGTTGCTCATTAATTGCTATAAATTTACAATTTTACATCCCATGAAAGACTAGTAGAATTTATTCCCATTTGCATTCACTGCAGCCAAATGGAACAACTTTAATTTAGTTCCTTTATGTTTGGGGAAACTTGCGATATACAACCCTTAAAACTACAATTTACGGCAAAATTGGCAATTAAAACTTTTTGCGTCAAAACTTATTGTTGTTATTTTGAAGAAAGAGTGTAAAGAAGATGAAATCAGACCGCGAATGTGATAAAGAGAAGGAAACTCGACCCTTCACTCACTCTCTGTCTCTGTGCCTCATTTCTATCTATACCTTAAAATTGAAAACTTTTACCAATTTTTTTTTCAGATTTTGCTCTAAGCTACTAAATCTTGTAATATTTTTTTTGTATTATTAAGTCACAAAAAGATAATATTTAATATCTGTTCTGTAACACAAGAAGTTTTCCACGAAGCCATCTTGAAATGCCATGAAACGGCATAAATTACACTAGCGCGTTTGTTTGAAATTTTAATATTAGTGATTTTTATTTTCCGAGCCAGACTGTAGAAAATTGGGGTAGTAGGATATTGAATTATATTTAGTATCACGATCTGTTGGCGATTTTTTGGTGTCTATCTTTAGAATTATCAAAACTAAAATGTTTACATTAACTTACAGGAACTTTTGCTTCCAAAATTTAGACTCTTGTATTTTCACCGTTCTCTCTGGAGCTGCATTTTCCTCGATCACTTTTAGAAATAATCAATTATCACTTCCTGTGAAAAACCAATCTAGTCTGCCTAGGTTTTAACTCGGGATTCTCTCCCGAGTTAAAACCTAGGCAGACTAAAACGTCCACACAAAACCGATTATTTAAACCTCCACCTCGATTTAAAACCTTTTATTAACTTGAAAATCAACAATTCTATTACAAAACGCTGAATTCGTTCATTAATCATAAATTAACTCCTGACAGTCGACATCCCACCTCCATTGTATAATTGCAGTTTATTCACTTACTTGTTGAACGTAAAATAATACTAAACAACTTACTTACCTTACTACAGTTATCTTTAAACATGGTAACTCGGAAACTAAAAGTTAACTAATATCAACATTAAAAACAAACGCGCCAAAGTAACATAAGCCGTTTCATGTTGTTATAAGATGGCGTCGTGGAGGAATTATTGCGGTGCTCAATCAAGAAGAATCATTGTCTTTTTGTGACCTAATAAAGGGCAATTGACCCTCACCGGCATCGAAATATTCATTTTACGACATTTCTATCGTTGTTAGAAATTCATATTTCAGTTGATGTTGTTTAGAAAAAAAAACTAACGAGTGCATATCCAACAAAAGGTTTGAACGGAGAGATCTATGAAGAAATTAATGAAGAAGAGGAGGGGAAGATTTAGTGAAGATATATAGCTATAGTTTGTCGTAGAGATATTAGGGGCGGTAATGAAAACTTCGGGTGTTAGAGTAGGGAGAGCACAAAATCCTTCAGCAAATAGCGCCATCCAGAGTTGGAGGATTAGTGATGGAAGTTTTATAACATACTAAAACCTACATGCAATATGATGTTTCAGCGCGATCCCACACTGTTTTTCGACCATCAATTTTCAGAATAGTGTAGATACAGAGCCCAAAACTATAGCGATCAATTAAACCTCATCTTGTTTAATTATGGATTAGAAAAAGTCAAGAGCTGACATGAGCAGATGATGATAAGCGGAATCCAAGTACTTTTGAACTTTATTCAGTTCATTCTCAAGGAATAAATAAAGAATTACATTACAAGAATGGTAGATATATGGGAGAAAAATAAGCGACCCTCCGCCTACGTAAAACAAATAGATAGAACACAGATTGGGCTTTTAAAATATTAATAAATTATCAGAAAAGAGGGATTATAGAAGGTACAAAAGGCTAAAAACATATAGATAAAATATCTACTAAAATATCTAAGTTTGAGAGAGTGTGTGAGAAATGTATGAATACATACGCAAATATAAATTCATTATTCAATAAACAAACTAAATTCAAGAAGGTAAATATATCAAAGGGCAAGGAATTAACATCAAATATTTAATTGAAAATAATCTTTTCTAATGAAAGGTTTAAATTTAAAGAGACCGGGGGGATATGTTGAAGTTAGCAGAGGAGTTAATGAAGGAGCATTCAACAATATTTCTTTCAAAGCAGTCCTCATTGTGGTAAATAAGCTTAGCTGAAGTCCAGTTGATAGGATCACCGTGTTCAGATAAATGAGCAAAGAAAGGCCTATTGCGTTCATCTGTTTTAATATATTTGTATTGAGACAAACGAATATTTAGTGATTTTTGCACATTGCACAAAGTAACGCTGAGGGAAACCACACAATCGACAGAACAGACTCCGCCAATATTCTTTGTATTACTCTGAGTCAACATTTTAAAAAATTTATATATATAGATATATATATATATATATATATATATATATATATATATATATATATATATATACAAGAACTTATCCTGTCGCAAATAAATACAGATGACCATTGTTTTAAATTCTTATATTGTGGCATAGAAATATCTTCACGCACAGGTTATTACTAGTTTTATTTGAAGACAGATTCAGGAGAGGTGCGAAAACTACCCATCATATAATATACTTAAATACAGGCAATGGCAAGGCACTCCCCCTTACGGGGGGCGGAGATTGCGCTTCGCTACTAAGATTAAAATTTAAAATCTTACAAAATGCAGCCATGGTTAAAATATAGTTATAGAAGATATATAAAAATAAATTTTTTGAACTTTACCATTTGCTTTTTCCTTGGGTTTTAAAAGATTCACATAATTTAGATACCTATATTTATTTCTTAACTTCACCATTTTGTTTTTTGATATTATAAAATAATCATTAGAAATAACTTTGATAAAAACATAAGTCATAACCAAACTAAGATGAAATTATTATTATTCAAATACTCAAAAAAATCCACTTCTTGAATTATAGAGTTACTGATGATGATGAGTAAACGTCTCCCCGCACGTGCTCGGCAGTTTACGCTCACACGTGATACAGACCGTTAGTTATGATCGAGCAATGTTGTGGCCACAGAAACACATCGAGCGTCTTGATTTGGATATATATATATATATATATATATATATATATATATATATATATATATATATATATATATATATATATATATATATATATATATGCGCACAATTCTGGATAAGTCATAGAACTGAAGCCCACATTACAAATCCAGAAAATTCCCATATCCGATTATACTAGTGAAAGAAAAGACAACCAAGGCCATACACTTTCATTTGTTGCATTGCATTTTATTTCAAAGAAACAGCCATCACAGAAAGCAAATGAGGAACAATTGAATCTACATTAAATTTACAAACCCGACCCTAAACTCCGATCCCAAATCAGTTCCTTTCCTATCCTTACATATCTAAACAGCCACGATCTTTCAAAACTTCTCCTACCTCGAACAAGCCATAACGCTAACAATCATTCATTTCTGCCATTCTATACAAGGAAAAAACACGCAAAAGTTTAGTTTCTTAGATGGTAGGAATTATTATAACCCTTCCATTTATTTAAAATTAATCCGCTTTAAATTACATTATTTTCCTCAAACAATCTATATATGTTTATATAGAACAAATGAAAATCCTACTTTACATCATTCATTTAAATCTTTTCCTTCTAATGCCCCATAATTTCAATTTGTATCCCTAATAATTACCATGTGAAGATCAAAGTCTAATTTGAAGGCCTTGAAAATGAGTTCACGCGAAACGTCGAAAAATAATATATAAACAACTATGATGGAAATTATAAATGAAGCTCTATTGTTCATGCTCATATATATATATATATATATATATATATATATATATATATATATATATATATATATATATATATATATCAAGATCCACTGATTTGATTGCTTTGTTATTCAATGTTTAAGGTCATCAAGGTTAGTGGGTAGCGGTGGAACATAAACGTGATCTTTTACATATCCCCACAAGGAAAAATCACACACGGTGAAGTCCGGGGAACTCGCAGGCCAAGCACAAAGAACAAAGACTTGGGGCATTCTTTCAACCAATCCATCACTTGGGCACTTTTTCATTTATAAAAGCTCGAACCATCAGGTGTCAATGGCTAGTGCTCAATCTTGTTGTAAAATGAAGTCATGCAAATGTGTTTGCAGTGAAGTCAAGAGGCAGTTTTGGAGAATATTGAGATAGGTTTGTCCAGTAACGGTGTCTCCTTCAAAGAAAAAGGGACCATAAACCTTGTCACGAGACACAGCACAGAAGACGTTCACCTTCAGGAAATTTCTTTGATGCTCAACTGTTTCATGTGGGTGTTCTGTTCCCCAAACACGCATATTGTGATAATTGACTGTGCCGCGCAAGTGAAAAGTCACTTCATCACTAAAAATTAAACGTGAAATGAGTGTTTCGTCTTCCATCATCTCCAGTATCGAGTCGCAAAATTCCATCCGTTTCCTCTTGTTGTCTTTCCTAAGTGCCTGACCGAGGCGTAGTCTGTATGGTTTCAAATGTAGACATCTTCGTTGCAAACGCCAGATAGTGGATTGAGGGATCGCAAGCTCACGGTTAGCTCGATTTGTGGACTTTAGCGTGCTCCCGTCAAACGCAGCTCGCATTCTCACCACTTTCTCCTCCGACACTGGTGATCGTCCTGGACCTTTTCCTTTACATAGACACCTACTCTCTAGAAACTGTCAAATGTTGTTAGGAGATGACGGATTATTGTCGAATCGCCTTCGAAAAGCACGCTGCACAGTGACAACCGAATTTGTTTTGGCGAACTCGAGCATGCAGAAATACTTTTGCTGAGGACTCGCCATTCCGAGGGAGAACAAACAACTGAACATTAACGTAGGAACGATGAAACGTGACTACTGCGCCTTGTGGCAGCCATTCAAAATTAGAAAACTTCTCTTTCAAATAGTCACTGACTGATTCCATGACGATGCTTGAAAAAGGAATCAATGCGTCATGAAATCGATTCATTCTTTGTGAATAACCATCGTTAATGACCCAAACGTCAGGAAAATTAAATGTTTATAGCCATCGCATATGTCTTCATATTCCTGCTACGAATAAGGTTCCCAAGGAACGATTTCATCACCAATATATATATATATATATATATATATATATATATATATATATATATATATATATATATATATATATATATATATATATATATATATATATATATATATACATATATATATATATATATATATATATGAAAAATTACAACAGATGATACGGTAAGTATAAGGCACCAAATGATACCGCCCGCTTCTTATTAGACCCTGGGGAACGCCCTAGTTGCCACCAGAGAAGATCAAGTCGAAGTTAGCCATTTTTAGTCAACCTCAAAAAGTTGATTCGAAACAGCAACCTTACTTTTAAGATCCTTTGCTTTTTTATGAGAAAATGGGCAATTAAACATAATTTCTTGGGTATCTATGCTCAACTTAGAATTGATCTTCCCTGGTGGCAACTAGGGCGTTCCTCAGGGGGCTAATAAGAAGCAGGCGGTATAATTTTGTGTTATATACTTACCGCACCATATATATATATATATATATATATATATATATATATATATATATATATATATATATATATATATATATATATATATATGATCATCAAACTACAGTTTTAAAGTTACCAGAAATCCAAAGTAGATAACAGGTGGCTCACATAAATAACTTTCTTTTCCACATACAGAACTTTTAAATATGTTTAACAGTCAGATGTATCGTGTCACTTTTGAAAAAAAAGTATTTTTGTACGGATCGTGACCATTTAGGACACGCTCCATACGCCCTTGGTAACATTTTTTGTATTGTTTTTGCTATAACAGAACTGAAATCAAAGGACCTACTACTACTCAATGATACACAAATGTTATAAAGAGACATAATATAAAAATATGGTTGAATTTTTATTTTATGACCTTTTTAAATCGGTATCAAAAATAATATAAAAAATAATAAATTTCGTAATTTTATAAAACATTTTTGAGCAGGTAATGCGCAAGCCTTATTGGTTATCTTTGGATAAATACATTAACGACCCTAAAAGCCAATGTAAAATCCCCATCTTACTGCAATAATGCAACTGGGAAACTTAAAATTGAAATTCACAAAATTGAAAACAAAGTCGCCTACAAAATGATAATTCCTCCAAAATAAAATGAAAATTAGCCAGCCTAAATAAATAAATAAATATATATATATATATATATATATATATATATATATATATATATATATATATATATATCTTCTAGATATCCTTCAGACTTCTCCACCAGCAACCGTACTAGCTTCTATGGACGTACGAGTAGAATCTCTATTCATAAATGTTTCCGTTGATGAAACCATCGAATTGATAACTAATCGTATTTTCCATACTAAAGGCTCAACACCCCTCACCATTCCCGAAGACATATTGTGACAGCTCCTCCAAGAATGTATAAAAGAAGCCCCGTTCTACGCTCCCGATGGGAAAATATACGTGCAAATCGATGGCGTCGCGTTGGGGTCACCCCTTGGCGTCCTCTTTGCCAATTTTTACATGAGCTCAGTTGAGAATAAGATTTTCAAGAGCAATATAGCGCCCAAGCCTCCCATCTACGCACGCTATATCGATGACATAATTTTAAATACGAATAACCTAGAACAAGTGAATGGCATAGTTGAAACATTCAAGAACAACTCTTGTCTGAATTTCACCCACGAAACGGAAGATGAAGGATCCCTTCCCTTCCTTGATATCCTCATAAGTACCCAGGATTCCAAATTGTGACCCAAGTATACGTTAAGGCCACGAACTTGGGCTTCTGCTTTAACGGTTCTTCTGAGGGTTCTGAACGTTACAAGAGATCAGTCATCAATGCCTTAGTTAACTGAGCAGTTTCTCATTCATCCTCGTGGACGGCTGTTGATCACAAACTTAAGAGGGTTTCCGAGTTCTCGTTAACAACAGCTACCCACAAGAAGCCATCCACGCCATCATGAAAGAGAAAATGAACTTGGCTATAGGCCCTGGCGTCAGGTCTACTCCGAAGAAAAGTAATATCGACCTTTATTACATGGCCAATATAAACACCGGCTACCGTGAAGACGAAAAGGATCTTAAAGCCATTCTCCATCGTAACGTGACCCCAACCGACCCTAATACGGATATCAATCTAATTATATACTACAAGACCAAGAAAACAAGTAGTTGCATCATAAAGAATAGCTGTCTCCCTCCAACGAACGAACTCCAGGAGACTAACGTCGTGTACGAATATTCGTGCAAAGTCGGTGACAGCGCACACCGCAATTCAAAGTACATCGGCTTGACCTCCACAACCCTATCAAGGCGACTGTCAGCTCACCTTCAAGATGGTGCGATTAAAAAACACGCCCAATCTCATAGCACTACACTAACCCGTGAAAATCTGAATCAGGACACCTCCATCATCCTGAGACTCTAAAATCGCAGAAGATTGCGGATGGCCGAAGCCGTAATCATTCAAATGAAGAAACTGGCAATTAACGTGCCATTTCAGCCGAAAACCATACTGCCGACATCTCGGCGTCACCGAGTTGACCGCCGTTAAAAGAAGCACGTTTTCAAACTTTCATTTTCCTTAGCCTCCTTTGCCAAAGAACTAGATCAGAGCGACAAATAGTCAGATTCAACGGGTCAACGGTTTATTAAGTAAATAAATACAGAGTAAATACATACATTATAACATAATTAAAACATTAATTATAAACATTTTAGTAATCTAGATAGAAAAACAGTGGTGAAAAAAGATTTTAGCAGAGGAGGTAAAAGTACTGAGTAGAAGTAGAAAATAATAGCTTCCCGGAGACATGGAAATCATTACCAATTCTGTTATTTCTAAGTTAAATTCTAATAATATAAAAAGTTTAAGGATAATTTACTATAAATTATTAATATTACTGTTTATATTTACATAAAGTTAATAGCTATTATAATACATTAGTTATAATTCATTTAATTAGTTAGTTTATTATAATTCACTTTACATTGAATTTTGTTAGTAATTTTTGATGATCAGTTAAATCAGCTTGTTATATTACACTAAACTATTTTCACTAAATTCATTTACACTAAAATTTGATTTACTATCACTGTATATAATTTAATAATTTTTCACTTCTTGCTATATTTAGATTTATTTTATTTACTACACTATTTTCATTAGATTTATTTTCACTAAACTAGATTAGTTACACTAATTATGATTAGATTATAAATTTGCTCACTTATTCACTTTAATTGTTCATTTTTTCATATTCACTATTTAATTTCTGATATTTTTTTATCACTCTGTATTTCCTTGAATGTCGTCATATTCATTATGGATGTCTCTTGGGTTAATGGACATTATGGATTTAAGGAATAGAGCCGCCACTTCTTTCCTGGACTATGGTCCCTCGTACGTTCATTTGTACTCACCAGCAGCAGGGCCAATAATGAGTAACTCCATATCGTCTTTGGGGGCTGGGGACAGGGGGAAGCCGAAAACACGTAGGCCCACTTCTTTCCCGTCGAAGAAGAGGCCTCTTTCGAGGATTTCCTTCTTCTCGGTGAGGGGGACCCCTTCGTATTTTCCTTCCTCCTCTTCTTCCTCGTCCGTAGTATTTTGCTGTGGCGCCTCCTCGGTAATCTTCTTCTTTTTCTTCTTTTACTTCCTTACGCCCTTTTTTTCTTCTTCTCCTTCCGAAGGTGTTTGTATCTTTTCTTTTTGTGCGGTTTCCTTTACCCCATTCGTCGATGGTGCCCTTTTTTGTTCATCGATGAATTCGAGATTGAAAAGGGCCACCGAGTCTGGGTTTTCGGGAAACCAGACCTTCTTTTTACAGCTATTCTTCTCAAGAAGAAGGTTGAGGTGAGTTGAAAAAGAGCCGGGGTTTATAAGATTTGCTATGTGGGCAAACATGACCATGGCCATCATTTCTTGCCCTTCCTTGGGCATGACCAACCTCGTAGCGTTTGTTCGTGCAGGGGTGGTCATTCTCGCTGCTTTATCCGCGCATGTTGTTTTTGTCTTTTCTTCTTTTTCCTCCTTGATTTTTCCTGCTTTTTGCGGATTGCCTCTTTTCGGATGGGGCACCTCATGGCCAAATCCCTGTGTTTAACCCCACAATTTATGCACTTTTGCACCTTTTCCTTGCACTCTTTCCAACCGTGTGCGGTTTTGGCGCAGTTGGAGCATGCAGGGTTGGGGGTTGTGCATTCCTTAGTAGCGTGCTGTTCGACTGCGTAGCACTTGAAGCAGCAGTCGATGTTGATATATTCTTCCTTCTCTATTTTCTCGAGGCTTACTTTCAGGTAAAAGCCGAGCAGCCCCTCGTTTTTTGCCCGATTTGCCATTGCGATGCTGCTGAAGACTACCTTCACCATTCCGCTTCCTTTCCTGAACTTTAGACTGCTGTGATGCAGGCCCACTCTTGCTTCGCCGTTAGTTCTTCTTTTATCTCTTTACAGGTGTTTTCTGTGAAGAGCGGGTCCAGTTTTCTTAATACCATGGTACTTTGGTCCAGGATCTCTTGTGGTATACTAGCTTCAAGTCCAATCTTTTCGAGGTGTTCTTGAGCCTCGTCGGAGACCAGCTTCTCGACATCCCCCATTGTGCTGCATATGGTTGCATACCCATTGGGAGTGTTGAGGAGTCGGATCAGCACCATGTTTATTTTCTTATAGATTGTTTGTATGACTGCCAATTTTATTGGTTTAGACGCCCCTCCTAAAGTACGGAGGGGGATCCTCTTGCAGTCCTGAGGGACTTGCAATTTTATATGTTTCTTGTAGCAATTAGTTTGCCCCTTAAAAAATTCCCGCGCTATGATTGGCCATTTTTTGTAATACTTATGTTCGTGTAGAAATACTATATATAATGCTACAATTTTTGAATAATTTCCTGAAGATGACCTAACATGGTCGAAAGACGTCTAGGAATAACGAATATCGTTTGCGGATGTTTTTTCTCCCCTCGAAGACCCCGTTAAAAACTTGTAAGAAATATTAAGAATATACAAGTTAAAATTAATAACGCTGCGAAAGCTGTGGAATTCAGTAGAACCAGCATACAACATGGCCTTTTAACTAATTATATATATATATATATATATATATATATATATATATATATATATATATATATATATATATATATATATATATATATATATATATATATATATATATAGTATATATATGTGCAGGATTTTCTGAGTAAAAATTACAATATTTAATCTTTCCTATTTGAGAGGGTAAACGGAACTGGAGAGCATGCAGAATAATATTTAAGTTTAGAGAAAGTTAACTAAGATGGAACATTAGATATCTTAATATTGGTAAAGTGTTACATGCAACATGACGATTCGCGAGGGATATCAAAATAACGACACCATAACTCGTGTTTGATGCTCTTTTAATACTCTACAAGATGTAAGACATGACATGGACAGCTGACACAGAGATTAAAGAAGCAGCCTCTAGCAAAAAAAGAAGAGAGCAAGTCTTCTGACTGTGTCCACACGCCAGCATTCATCCAAAATTTTATGACAAAGTTATGGAAGACTCTAGCAAGGGAATCTGGGATTTAGAAACAGTAATGGGTATCGGACTCACTACTATGAACCTTCACCATCACTCGTACAAAAGTGGCAGGGAGCAAATTCTGACAGTCATAGCCAAAGAAATCTGCTTGACGAGGAGAAGAAAAGATCTTGATCGAATTGAAGTAATTTTTTGAACCGAGACCGATCTGGTTCTTCTCAGATGAAAAGAACTTCTGGCAGAATCAGTGGTACAACACGCAGAATATGTGGCTTGCCGATAATATATGCGACGTTCCACAAAACATGAAGACCAAGTTTCTTCAAACTATACTAGCCTATGGGTGTGTCTACACATAGGGGTGCGCCATGCCGCATCACATGGTTGAGCAGGCTCTTAAGCTCAATTCATATCGCTCTGTCGAGCTGCGGGAGAGTGTGGTGAATCCTTAGCTGAAGAGATTTTCTGCTTGAAGACCAAACCTCCGGAAACAGTCAGATGTGGATTACTATGTGTAGGGCGCGACTCGGAAAGAGATTTGTGTTATTTTAATTTTTAATAAATACGTCTTTCATTTTGCACCCAAAAATTTTAAAGATCCCTCGTAATATATATAGGTACTATTTTATTTTAGATACTTTCATTTTTGGCTGATATATTCTGGCTTTTTTTTTCTTCTATGTAGATAATATGTTTAATTTTATTAAATATATTTTGATGTTTTTAACGAAATGCTTTTTTATATTCCTGCCAAGTATAGAATTTCTGCAATTATATATTAACAGAAAAATAAAAAAAATGGTTTCGCGGAGGCCATGGCTTGTGCATGCTATGATTTGGGCTCCAATGTTCTGAACGAGCTACTTCTCTTAGGAGTTCAGGCGGTTATGTCTTCTTTGTGGTCTTAAAAAATAAGTTTATAATGTTAATTCTCATCTTCAAATATCCATCCCTGCTCTATAAAGATGAGCAGCTGGGCCATCAGGCCAAAAAAGCTACTACTTCACACCACACATAAGCCTTCTTATTCCTTCCATCATATAAACCACCAACTCAGAGCCGGAGGATTCTAATGTATTATTTATGCCTTAAACAACTCATGCCATTCAAAGATTGCTAACCTACTCAAACCACACCTAACCTTTACCAATGGAAACTAAATCTAGCAGGGTACAAACAAAACCCCTTTGTGTAAAACAGAGAACGAGGATCTTTTTAAAATCGCTTTCCTTCTGGTTTCTCCGACGCCTGGAGCAAGTGTACCCCTTGCTGGTCCTTACAAAACATAACCCTTATTCCTTCCAATGTTATACGGACAAGCGTGGATCGTAAAGCCCTCCTGCCCCCAAGATGGACCCAATCACAACACCATTAATGTAATATTGCTAGTGTGGCACGATATGACATAAGAATGAGTTCTCTACTCACTTTTTCTCATTTCTCATATCTTAGAAAGATATTTTGTATATTCTTTAGTCTCCAGTTTTTCCTTCAACAATTTCCTTTTTTTCTCTATTCCCTTTCATCTAGCTTTAATACATCAAGTTAATCTCCTATTTTATATTTATTCTTGCTCTCCTGATATTTTTTTTTACATTTTATCGATTACACTTTAATCTCTAAATTTCTCCCAATTTATTTACTCTCTTTATGCTATCCCATTGGACTTATAGTTTATATTTCTTATTCTTTTGAACTTTAATTTATTCTAACTTCTTTTTCCATATTTTTTAGGACACTTTTCATTCTAAATTTACTTTATTTGCAAGACTTCTTCCTATTCCCAATATAAAATTTAAATGCGTCTTTTCTGTCAAATTTTCTCTCCCGACCTCATTCGACATTTCTCTCTGCCAAGTCTCTTTATCATCTCCTATTTTTCCGGAAAGCTTCGGCTCCATTATCTGACCCCATAAACTGAGAAAGATGGCAAAATGAACGTTATAATTTTTAGAATTCCTAAATTACAGTCGCCTAGAGAAAGGAAATTTCCTTAAAATTAGAACTTGCCACTAAGGGCAAATGTTATTGTTTTGGTAAAACAAAAAGTATAAGACAAAGAGGATAAGAAAAGATTATTAAAAACTACTTTTTTATTTTTCCACTAAGGGAAATTCGTAAAGCTACCTACAATTTATTTTTTGTTTTTTTATTTAGAACAGACCTTGAGTATGGTCTAAATATAGTTTTTTAAGTGGTTAGGTTAGGAACCATTTGACAAATCATTTTTGATAATATTAAAAAAAATTGAAATTTTACTTTATATTCTCCACAGTGAAACTGCCTCTTAAGTTTTAAACTACTAGTGATTTTTTTTAGCAGAATACATAACAAGGATCTATTTTTACGTTATAAACTACCAGGGATATTTATTTTCGGTTGTTATTCACAAGAAACCTTCTGTTTTATCTTAAAACTCATGAATATCCTGTTCTTTTGTATGTTTCAAATTAGTAAGGTTATATTCTTGTTAAAAATCACCCGATATCGGTTTTTCGTGTTAAAATTTATTTTATGTATTGCAATAGATGAAAAATTAGGGTGATTCCCTGAAAGGAAAAATCTTTTTTTTTCGGATCACTCCCGAAATTTCTTTCTCAATTTAATAAATATATGAATCTAAACACTAAAGCAACGATCACCTCGACAAAAATCATTAATCTCATTTATTCAATTATGGTTCCTCCACTAATTTCCATGAAGAAGATCCTTAATCTTCTTTTCAGAAAAGGAATCATTGTTCTTCCAGTCCAAATCTTTTTGTCCATATAGAGAAGCAGTTTGCTTCCATAACAAGTTCTGCTGACCAAAGTTCGCGTGCTCTCACTCATTCTGATTTATGACCTTACGACCTTTAAAACTTTAAAGAATTTCTGGACTAACATTGGGAGGATCTTTCCAATAATTTTATTTGCAAGATAATATAAAACAACATAAGGTTTCAAATTTTATTAGAATCGGTTGAATAAAAAAAGAAAAATATTTCCTAGGCTAACCTTGGGAGGAACTTGACAATTATATCTCCCGAAAGAGAATGTAAAAAAACATAAGGATTTCAAATTTCGTGAGAATCGGCTTAATGGTTACAATGTCTATTCGCCCGTGATTAGAATCAAGAGCGAAAAAAAAATGGATTGGAAGATTAAAGAAACCTATTTTTCAGTGTTGAAAACAAAGAAATCCATTTATTACATACGAAAACAAACAAAACATTAGAAACAAAAATCACTTATATCTATTCTTTTTTATTCTTTAATCAAGGTATTTTTTTATTGTCAGAGATTGAACATGTAGAACCGAACACCATTCCTTTTTATGTTCACAATTGGTCTGCAAATAGCCTTACAAGGAGGAGACTAAGAATTAAAGGGTGAAGAATAGCATATATATTAGGATTCACTCGAGGTCAACCCGATTATGACCCCTCACCCCTCTGATCATTATGTAGTTAAACTTCATCATCTGATATGGCTAATTAATCCAAGAATAAGAATGTAAATGCTGAGTAAGTGAGAAAGAATAACGAAAATCTTTCCTTTTGAGTGGGGTTAAGCTCACCTTTTTTTACTCGGTTGATGAAGACACATGAATTACATGAAGTGATCGCCAATATAATAGAGGAAAGGGCTATTATGTTGAATAAACGGAGCTTGTGCATGAGGTTGGAAAACACCCGTACAGTTGCAGGTCGAAGTTCACATACTCACGGCTTGGATAAACAGTGGCAAAATTGGACTTCAGGTCGTCGTATACCGAGGGAAATTGGTCTATTTGTTCAATTCCTCAGGATTAGCCCTTTGCTCCCCCGTTTAGAGTACTCTTGGGGATGTACCTTACAAATACTTTGCTTCCCATAGTTCCATTACGTACATTATGGACATTTTTAGTTCTGCATGTGATGGAAATGTTCTCACTACTCATCGTTTCTAAGGAAAATATACAGGGTGAGAATTAAAAAATGTCTTGATTTTAAGAGTCATATCTCTTTCAGCTTCGATATTCAGGAGGATGAAATGAGGAAATGAGGATTATTCGAAGGAGCCAATTTTACACGTATTGCGATTGCCTGAAATATTTATATATATATATATATATATATATATATATATATATATATATATATATATATATATATATATATATATATATATATATATATAATCACATACTCACCAACAGAATAACAAAATTCTTTAGATTTTTTATTAAAAATTATTTTGTTATTTCAAAAGTCAGCAAATAGTGAATTTAACTTTGGTAACGTCAGCACGTTGAGATTTGGTACCAGACCTCGAATTCAATGAGGTGAGATTAATTGTCCTCGTTTGAAGGTGCTTCCACCTATGCTCCCCCAACACGCTTGAGCGCCCTCTTTAAAAACCAAGTCAGATTTTTTTAGGTAGTTTGTATTAAATCATGGAGACGAAGGATAGTATAATTGGACTAAGAATTGATAGGAGAAATCCTTGAAGGGGATGGGAAGGATAAAATGAGGTTGAGAAATTAGGAGGAATGTCATAGTGGAGACTCAATGAAAATGGATAATAGGATGTTTGTGTTTTGATTACACTCGGGGAAGGGGATAGCGCTTTTCAAATGTTAAAATGTAGGCAAAATAAAAGTGGGAAAACCAACAGACACTTGTTAAAACGTTTATATCCAAAAGCCATTGATTAAATAACCAATAATGAATAGCGATGTATGGAGGAAAGGTTTTGAAGGCCAATATTCAAGGGAACGATATTCAGTTAGCTTTCCATTAAATTAGGGATTTCTTTGCCTTCATCCAATGGGTGGGGGTATTTTCGCCACAAGCTTAAGGGAGGCTTATAGTATAGGGAACCAGAACAACTATACTCAATTCCTAACTCTCTATATCGCAGGCACTTGGACATTGTGGAATAATTTCACTAGTCCTATTAACTACTCAACGTGTACTTATTTTGCCCCTGGAAGCATACAAATTTATTCTCTTTCGAGAGATGCAGATGAAACTACGTCGATAGTATTTATATTTATCGACCAGAGAAATCTTATTGTTTAATTAAATATTTTATTTGATGTAAATTAAAATTTACCCCATACATTAGGATAGATTGTGAGTAAGTTGATAGATTAATTGCAATTAAGGCTACTACTAAAAATTTAAGCAGAAATTGAGTATTTCTTTCGTATATTGTTAAAATGACACAAATATTATAGTTTTTTTAATTTAATTATTTGTTTAATAGTTCTCACAAGTTCAAATATTGCAATAGATTGATCGGCAATCTCTACATCACCTTGATGGTGTTTTATTTACAAACAATGAACCTGATGCTCCGAAACTGGTCAACGCAAATTTAAAAATAAAAGTTCAGAATATAATTTTTTTCAGTGGCATATAATTGTAGAAAAATCTGGATAGGACAGCTCCAAAATTCTTCCGACGAGTGGCCATATTTCTCAATGGTTTAGAAAGCCATAGCTCCAAAATTCGTTAAACCTACGCGCGAGTCAACAACACTTTTAGTGTCTTGAGCCGGGTTGCTTTCAAAACCTTTCACTTTATCTGGTCAATCGGCTTTAAAGTGTGAATCAAGTGGAAAAAGGAAATATATTAGATATGTATATGTGACATGTGAACGAAGGGATGGTGATGCTGTGTTTAAAAGAAGTACTTAGCATATGGTGTCATCATATTAGCCGAAAACTAAGGGGAATAGAGAATATTGGTTAACTGGAATGAGTAAAAGGATAGCTGATGGCACCAGTGGTCGTAGGGGCAAATGATAGGTTTTGATCGCTGACGTCAAAATATAAGGGTGACTCTCGGATTTGCAAGAACGAAGATTTTGGGGGTTGTATTGTTTGAGCCTCGTCATGATAGAATCAAGGCAAATGAGAGGTTTGGGAATCATTCTGCAGGAGATGAATGAAATTTTGGACATATATCACGCGTTGGATTTAAGATATATAAATCAATGTAGGAGTGACGATATGAGAAGCAAAATAAGGGATTTTGTTACAATTGTTGATCATGAATATAAATAAAAAATCACAATTTCTTTTGTGTGAGCGAATTATACGCTGAAAGATGTTTCATTGACAGGCAGGAGTGTGAGGTGAAAAGTAATGTCGCAATTTGAAGTAAACTAATCTGAGTCATGCTATCATACATAGAGGTAATCTCAACATACACTTGTATGTGAGATATGAGTTTAACTGTTCAATATTCAATGGAGGACATTGAATTCAAAAGTATGACAGATATAGCTGGGCATGTTTTACGAGTTTCCTAAATTAATTGTAGTGAGCAAAATACTCAGTATATAACGTGAAATAACTAGTGATCGCAAATGTCAGTTGTTTAGTAAGTTAAAGAGAGTTATTTTTGAAATCACAGAGGAGCATCTATCAGAAAACTATAAAGTTATTGTTAATGACACATGAAAAACTGCCGCTGAAGAGCATCTATGCCAAAATGTCACACTTATCAGAGAAACTAAATCCGCCTTGATCCGCTAATCAAGAACATATCAATAAAATTGTATATGGGCTGATACCTCAAAGATTATATGTCTTTAAATCATAAAGATTTATGTTCAAAAATATGGGAAAGGTTTTGTTATAAATAGAAATGAAAAAATCTTCTTTATTTCAAGTTATTTTCACCTCTTTTAGCCGTCAGCAAGAAAGCAGAGCCAACGACGTTGTCGGAACACGAATGAAATGTATATATATATATTTATCAAGGAACTAATATACCATGCGAAAATATGACATTACTTCTCAGTCCCCTAATAAATGGGTGTACAAATAAACAGGCTGCTAAATCAGGCCCGGATGTCTGATTATGGGAAAGTACTTTAGTTATTTACAGCCAATTTGTGCGAGAATGGGAATAATACAATTAAATTAAGGAAATCCTATAGAAAAGAAGAGAAGCAAGTGAAAATAGTGTAATTGGAAGTGTAAACAATGGGAAAACAAACAGGAATACTGAATGATAGGAATCAAGATTAAAAACCTGGGGATGAGATATGGCATGTGACAGGTGCCTTTTCTCTATAATGAAGATGAACAGGTGAGACTCGCTCATATAATTGCATTAAAAGCAATGAAAGGTGCAATGGAGTTAGGAGTTCCTCGCATAAGAGAGGAGGTGCCAAATTAAATTTTCATAATGAAAGTGAATAAGGACATGGATAGGTAGACAAATTAATTTTAAAGTTCCTTATGGAATACCATCACCCTTAAAAAATAGATCTGTAAACTTAATAGCTTTAAGATACAGGATAAGTAGGTATTTGTTTTTATTATAAAATGTTAATATTTTTATAGAGGGTGAATATAGTATGTGGTAATATGGATCTTGTTTGAGGTATAGGTAAGTTCTTGAGAACTGAAAGAATGCTGAGATATAGATTATCCAGCGTCCTATGGCACTTCCATGATGGCGAAACCTGTCTCCCTTACCCTACCCGAGTCTATCTTAGTCCAAATGAGAGAAATGCAAATTATTGTCGGTTTTTAATCTCCGTGACACTCGCTGCCACCCTCGCTCTACACAAATCGACAGCTTACACCGTCCACCTCCAAGCTCTCCATTCAGGCGAGCTGCTGCCCTTCGAATGAGCAATCAAAAAGAATTTCTACCAGACGTTTACACATAAATTATATATTGCATAATTGGAATGTGTTTGTATACCAAACGCTCCAGATATTACTGATTTAAAATTACGAGTGGAGAGAGAGAAATTTAATATCTATATAGGAATAAAGCTGTCAGTATTGTTGGAATTCAAATCAAAAATTTATAAATAAATGTGTTAAAGATTAAAAAGGGAGAATTAAAAAAGACGAGCTTGTCTGGATTATAGCAAGTACTGTAGGATGTGTGTTTTTTTGTAGCAGGCATCGAAAGCTTGTATATATGCTAGATTGATCGAGCTTGAGGAGAGCGTATAACCGTGTCGATATGGAAGTCGATATTGCTCGCGTCTTAAATCGTTAACGGTGCGAAATGGCTTCATGTAGTTTATTAGCGGTGCTTATGCCGTATTAGTCGTTGTTTTTTGTGTGTGTGAGTATGATGCCAGGGTATATGATGTGAAGTGGGTTAGATGTATAATATTAATGAGAGATGGGCATGTCCCTTTAACCGTGTGCATATGACTCAATGTGAAAGCTAGGACAAGGAACACTTTGAAATCGTTAATTGAAAAATTTAATCTAAAGAATAGCAAGAAAAGAATTAAGAGAACATAATTCTTTTTTTTAGTTTAGTTTACCATTCAAATATCTACCTGACAAAGTATAATTCTCATTTTCCCTTTCCATTTAACCATAATTGAATTTATTATTTCTTGTTTACATCATTTGAGAGCATATATATTTATTACGATAATCATTTAATTTTTTCCTTCAGATTTGTATCCAATATGAGCGGTTTCATATAGGTATTGGAGTTACGAAAGTAATTTTTAGGCACTATTAATATTAATATTCAAATTTCTGTTGTGTTTCAATGAGTTTAGGGAGTCGTTTAACAGGTTTTTAATAAAAAAAAGAATATAATGTGCTTAATATAGGAAAAACTTCTCACTACGAGGCTTTTTTGTGATTTTTTATCCATTTCCTTAATAAATTATATTCCTTTACTTTGTTCTATAACTAATTTGTAATAATATTTTTTTTCAAAATATATTTCTTAGCTTTTTCAACGTATTGAAAGTGGCCTGTAATAGTTTAATTCATTTTAACTCTTATATTTCCTTAAGGTCCGGAAATATATTTATCTGTTTCGTTAGCCACCCCTGTATTTTTGTTTTTTCTGGTTATTCAGACAGTGATGGGGACTAAAGGTTAATTAATCGATTACCTACAAAATTGCTATATTCTACTCAGTTTACCGATGCCTGCAAAGTCAGTTAGAGAGAACAAGAGAAAATTTGGTGGGACACTTAGATAGCCACTGTTATTTAGTTGCCTTTATCATTTTATTCACAAATCATAACAACCCTTGTCTTATTGTCATTTTAGTCAAACTAGAAAAGAAAACCCCAACGTGATCATACTAGCAAGGGAGGTTTCAAAGGTGTATTCAAGAAACTTGAAGGTTATGTGAAGCAAAAATCTGTGATGGGTAGATAGCTAGTATAGTTTCTTGGGGAGACTATTTTGTTTTTTTAGAGTAAAAGTGTAGGTACCTCTTCTTTACATGTCAAACCATATGCTTGAGGGATTAGAATCCAACTGCTAGAGTGAGAGATTTAATGTTTCCCTTCAATTCGATCGTATCGTCAAAAGATGATCCAAGTTCTGGTGCACGCTACCGGCATCTTCCATTTCTCTGTTCATTCTTTCCAAAAAGTAACAATTTTATGGCTTGGCCTTATTTTCACTTCTGGATCTTTTATCCCAATAAATTGTATTTGCCCAAGTCATTCTTCTTGGCTGGCCTCATCTCTCTTAATGCTGGTAGTAAATAGAGTCTCATTTAAGCCATTCCTACCGGCCTCTACTTTAGCGATTTTCGCTTTCTTCCAGTTGGAATGCCTCTGCTAGAACAAGGTAATACCGATTTTCCTTCACTAGCAATAATATATTTTTTTTTTTTTTTTTTGGGGGGGGGGTACTTATTACATATACTCACACAGTAGCTGATTTAAATATGATTCTAGGAAATTAATACACTGTAAATAAGAGCAACACTTAACACATACAACATTTAAAGATTTTCATTAAATATTAAAAAAAGGATATGATACCTTATTATCTCCCCCTCCCCGTAAACAAAACAAATAAAAGAATATTCTGCCTAAATGAACCAAAACCTCGCGCAACACAAAAGAACCACCGGCACGTTGGCCTAGTTATTTAAGGCCAGGTTGAAACGGACGGCATCTCATCCCAAATGACCACTTTGCACCAATGTTTGGCAAGGCGTCACTTCGAGACCACTCCAGGAACAACCGTAACATTGTTCTTCCACGAAAACGCACCGCTTGTTTAAGTTATTAGGGAAAAAGCGATTTAGATATTTTCATAAATAACTAATTCAGGTTGTCGTCATCAAACAAGCAATTATTATTATTACCGAGAAAGTAAATGAGATTATGTAATTAAACAGAGGTTATCTTAGTCGAAAATAATGGATATGAGAAGGAGAAAAGATTACATAAAATGAGAATTAAGAAAATAAGGGAAATGCTAGAACTAATTTACTGACAAAGTAGTCTTGGAATAACTTAAAATATATTTGGGGAAAATAAGAAAGAGGGTGTAAAATAAATATCGAGAAAGCTTTGAGATTTATGAAGGAAAAAGAACAAAAGTAAGTGTGCGCTCCTTTAGCTTTGGTTGTCAACTGACGTTAGTCAAATTTTCCTTTATTTAATTCTAGGAATTTTTCATACATAATATGTTGCTTTTTTCTAACATTTGATCTGGTATGTTATGGGAAGAATGATCATAGTCACTGTAATATCAGCAGCAAGAGCAGTTCGTGCATTGCTTATTATGTAAGAGCATTTTTGTAAAGTTCAAGTGAAATTACATACTTTTTGTCTCAACTTTTTATCTCCTGCTAAAATAAAGAGAAATTTGGAAGTATATTGTGGAAACTCGTTAAAATTGTAAATGTATGTATAAATTAATTCGGGGCGCAATCTTCTACATGCCGTTTATCGCAATTCATATTACTATTGTTTGAAATTTTAGAGCATCTTTTTACCCTAGTTAAGAAAATATTGATTCTTCCCTCTTTTATCTCGTTGCATTTTTAATTGACTCTAGATTATATTTAGTTTATATATATTTATCACTTTATCACTTCTTCTTACCTATGCATTTATCAGGTTGTCAAGAAACCAATATAGTTTGTTTTAAAGGAAAGTAAAGTCATTTTATAACCCAAAATAATTAAGAAAACTATTTCTAATCAATAGAGACAAAGAAAGCTCTTGCCTCCTTTAACTAAGGAGTGGATTTCTTTCTTGAAGAACTCATTCGGTTTGGATGGAATGGAAGATTTTATATATTTTACCGGCTACTTCGCAACACTAAACTTTACCAGTTAAGTAAAAAATAATCATTTAAATAAGTGGGAAACACATGGTGCACGGTTCAGTGAATGTGGAAGATGATTAAAAAGTTCACAACCATAGGCAGTGAATTTTATTTGGGTGAAACTAGCTACGTGTTGACGTGGATTGACATGAAGGAGGAAAAGACCCCTTTGGTTATCAGCAAAGGAATTTTTTAATTGAGAATTTATTCAAAAGTACAGCCGATAGATCTAGAGTGACTGCTTACTTATTATTAAATAGCTCATAAAGAATACTTTGACATAAGATTAAATTTAAAAATTAGCCTATGAGTAGAAATAGTTTTGGGTTTGTGATAAAACCATCGTTCTTCAGCGGTTAATATTACAGAAAAGAACCCATTTTCTCAGGTCCCTTAGAATTTTGTCTTCTTTTGAAAAGAAGTTTCCGCAATGTTTCATGAAATGAATTTAGAACTTTTGCCATGCTACGAGTTTCCTATCGAAGATTAAATTGATACGAGTGTCCTATCAAGGATTAGACTGAAAGTGCATTAAGAGCATCATTATCAATGGCAGTATATCGTCATCTATTCTCAGAATTTTGTAGTCCAAAATCGCTTGGTCGAAACAATTTATCCTGGGCTAACTATTACGAAAATTACACATTACTCCACTCCTGTGCAATGTTTGTTTACTGCTAATTTTGAACTATTCCCTTTCATGTATCCATAAAGCAGGACATGATACATATGACTCTCACTTGCCTCATATCAGTAAAGAAGTATTCCTAAGAAAACTCAGCCTATAAATAGCTTAAGTATTATTATTTTAGAAATTTGTCAAAAATAATATATTAAAAACTATGAGAGAAATTGACCTGGCAGTAGTTAAAGATAATCAACTATAATAAAAAATTTAGGCCATGGCCTAAGAGATGATTTAATTGAGATCAAAGCGGATGCTCGCTGCCTCAGTGTGAACGGTTCGAATCCCACCCCTGCACGGAATATTTGCGAATTAGGAAATAATATTTTTGAAGAAAATTCTCCCGTTTTCTGTTTCTTGCGGTTTGTTGGATTCATTTTCATCATTCTTTCGCGCTCATGAAATATTTATACATATATATATATATATATGTATATATATATATATATATATATATATATATATATATATATATATATATATATATATATATATATATATAGTCAGATGACATAAGTATTTGCACACTTAACATTTCAATACTGGTGAAATATTTCGATTTTTTTCCTGAGCATAGTAATAAGATAAAATGATATATGAAACATATATATATTTATCAGAAGAAATGCAAATGAAATTTACTCTCTATATAACAACCATTGCCAATAAATAACTCTAATAACATGCAAGAATATTATTATTAAACTTAAGATCTTATAAATTTGATGCAAAGGGTAAGATTGAATATTGTAAAAATTTCTAGACACGAAACAGATGTAAAATTCGCCGCCATTCGTTGATAAGAATGCATAGTAAAAGGACGCTTGCTCTTAGCAATACCGAAGGGCAAGAAGTTCCTCAATCTATTGAACCACCAGTGAATAATTAAAGTTGCTTTAGATTGATTATCCATTATGACTAGTTTTGAGCGAGTTGAAATGGATTAGGAAACTGTAGGTTCTATAATTCGAAAGCATCGTGAGTATGGGACCATATCTAAGTTACCAATAGCCGGTGCTACTGCAAATTTAACGTTCTGTCTCAATGTTACATACTTTGAAAGCTAAAGAATAATGCAATGATGGAAGATCTACAAAGCGATCGAGAAGTGTCCAGGACTAAAGTGAGTAAAAGAACTATTAGTAGAGAGTTCCTTTGGTATGATCTGCATTCTTTTACTTTACGCAAAACTTCATTTCTAAATAAAAAGATTGTAACAAAGCGTCTAAATCTTGCCAAAAAGCATTTGGAAAGGGCAAGTTAATACTTTTAAAATGTTAAGTTGTCATATGAGAATAAAATACAACTTTTCACTCAAAATGCTCCTCATCACTTTTGGTGAGCAGAAATAATTAACTACGAGAAAAGGCACACAATCCCAACCTTGAAATACGGAGGAGTTGGTATCAATGTTTGGGCTGCTTTAGTGCACATGAAAAAGGAGCAATCCACATCATTGATAAGTAAATTTATGGTGTAACGCATCGAAAGACACTGGAGGAAAAGCTGATCTACAAAAGATTCTAAGGCTAACATAAATGAATACTTCAGCAGGAAAATGATCCTCTAAGCAAACAGCCAAATTATAAACAATTGTTTAAAAAGGAATAATAAACTTGTTTCCATGGCCAAGTCAATCGCTGACCATAATTCTATTGAGTATTTGTGGTGAATACTGAAGGCTGCAATCCAAAAGAGAAACCAACGGCATTTTGCCTCTTTAAAGCATAGAAAGAAGAAGAGAACAAAATATTAACAAATAATTGCAGGGTAATTATCAACCTATGAGAATTGTGTGGGTGCTATTATTGCAAACATAGATTATGCCACGCAATATTAAATAACTGAAATTATTATTAGTGGAATAGTGTTTTAAGTTGCTAAATTTTGTTGATTAGGAATTAGTGATAGGGGTAAAGAGGTCTTTTTTATGTGCATTACTTCTGTTAAATATTTGTTTACTAAGTTTCCTTTTAGATTTATATCTATACATAAGCTCGAAATACTTCAAAAATATTTAAAATTTAAGTCTCCAAATAATTGTGTAACCTCAATATATAATATTTATATATATATATATATATATATATATATATATATATATATATATATATATATTAGAATATATCGAGCCAGAAGATAGAGAAATTCTCGTTTGTCGTCACAGAAAATAAGATCCTTCCTTTTGATGTCCACCGTGGTCTTTGTTAAATATGTAGTTTGTCTCATTAAATAAATTCTCAGACATACATGGCTGGGTTTTTTGGCTGATTTTGCAGTGTAAAAATTCCCTGCCAAACGTATTGATTTATTCCAGCTTTCCAGTCGACCCTGGGCTTCCGCACCTTGTTAAAAACACGGATGTATCCGTCGATGTTAAGCCTGAGGCACTCGGAAGAGTAAATAGAGAGGCATGAAGTCACCTTCATTGCTGACAAGACTAAAGAGATGCTTTTCTTTGGAATTGATCTTCTAGTCTTGTAAGAAATTCTTCTTGGCGAAGAAGAACCACAGCATGTCTCACACCAATTAATGTTTCAACATTTTGCTAAGCTTGAATCACTGTTCTTGAATCGCTTTTTTTGAATAGCTTTTCTTGAATCGCTGTTATTGAATAGCTGTTCTCGAATCGCTTTTCTTGCATAACCTTGGGCAGAAATTGCTCTTTCTCATCCTCTCTCGATCGTAAGGAATAGTTTTATGTACAAACAGCCCGATGCGCTTTTCATCCACATCTCTCTCTTTCTCTCTTTCTCTTGCAATGGCGTGCCCTGACGTTTAGGGGTCAGTATTGATGATCTTCTTGATTTTAAGGAAGTAATTTGACGTTTTTATGGCGTCACATGATTAACCAATTTTTTTTCTCTCTACTAAGAAAGCAAGAGAGAGAGAGTAAAAAATATGCGCAACTGAGAGAGGCGGAATTAAGGTAAGTATCATCTTCAGAGATGTTAAGGATGTGAGCTCTTAACTAAAAAGTACCATTCACTAAGGCAATATTCACTCTTGACTTCATATTCCTAAAGTCTCTGTAGAAGAGTCTTAGCTTCGGTACGAAAGATTAGAAAAAAAAGTACATCAAGTTTAGTTGTATATATAGGAGGGGGGGTTAATAAGTTTGGAAATTCAGATATAAAGAAAAGAGATATAAAAGACATATAAAAGAGATATTATTTTTCAATTTAACTACCCTCGACTTCACTGCACTTGCGCCACTTGTCCCTGAGGCTTCGAATTACCGACAACCATAAATCTCCCGACTGCTATTCAATTCACTCCTTGACGGCGAGCTGGCCATCTTCATCGTCCCCAAACCGACGTACATGCAATGCAGCCTTGAGCTGGCGGAATAAAAGGTAGTCGCTAGGGGCCAGATCTGGACTGTAAGCGGGATGGTTGAGCTCCTCGGATCCGCACTCGCGCAGGACAGCTTGTGCAACTCTGGCCTTGTGGACTTTGACGACGTTGAAGTCGATCATGGGGCGTGAAGCTTCTAGGGACCCAACGGGCAGACCTTGGCCATGGCCAAATTGTCGTGGATAATATTGATAACACTTCCATGTGATATTCCAAGTTATCGCTCGATTTCTTCGACCTTGACCCGTCGATTTTCGAGGAGTATCCTCTCCACACGGGCCACATTGTCCTCGTTGGTCACGTCTGATGGGCACCTGGACGGGGGTCTTCTTCCAGTGGCCTCACTACCATGGCGGAACTCCTAATTCCAGCGAGCAATGGTTGCATAGGAAGGGGCGATGTCGGTGTACACTGCAACCATGCGTTCATGGATCTCTTTTGCATTCTTGCCTCCCTTGGTCAAAAATTTGATGAATGCGCGGTGCTCAACCTTCTCCATTATTGAAAAATTTGTGACTGACAATCTGCGATCAGCTACTGCTTCTTAAATAGACGAGGCAGGAGCGTGTGTCTGCAGGTCCTGACTTGTCATAACTTGTCCTAACACCTCTACAAAAAGCTATTACCCTTCCTCTGTTTTTTTGCCCTACTGATTCGCAAAACTTATTGACCACCCCTCGTATATATATATATATATATATATATATATATATATATATATATATATATATTATATATATATATATAAATATATATATATATATATATATATATATATATATATATAAATATAGGGTGCAAATAATAATAAACTACAATATTTGAATCAGATTTATTTAACAAAAGGACTAGTTTTGGCTTACACCATTATCAACCGTATAATGAAATGTATGGCAAGCGACTCCAGTATATAGAGGGGAAAAATAAGACTACCAAAATGAAAACAGAGGAAATAAAATGAATGATATAAATATATGCGTGGTTACTGGGGAAACTTTTAATCCCTGCGAACGACCGATTCTGGCGGTTTATAAATGGATTTGGCAACATTATTCGAGATATTTTTGTTAAATTTATATTGTTCTTCAGATATATCAAAGTTATCGACCTTGCTAATGATGAATTATACTGCAATCTTCCTCTCAATATAATTGTTGGATTTCTAAATAATTTTGGCCTGGTTGAATTCGATCCTATGGTCATAATTTTGCATATGAGCGAAAAGACTTGAGGAAAGAGAGCTGCTCGTGATATCTGCGCGCTGTTCTCTGATACACTTACTAAAAATGAACTGACTCTCCAATGTAAGTCTTTCAACAATCTGTACAGGAGATTAAACATACACCTGCGCTCTGGTTGGTGGGACGCAGTCAGATCAAAGACTTTTGGATGGTATTCGTGCATTGGAATTTAATAGTTATGTCATTTCCGTTCGCATACAATTTTAAGGGGGCTAGTGCTGGAGCATATGGGAAGATAATAATATTTTGAAAATTCCTATTTTGGGGGGGGAGGTAGAATAAAAGTTTTTTCTGGCCTTAGAATGGCATTTGTATATAAAATAAATGGGATATTTTAGTTCAATGAAATTGGAAATAAGGTGATTGATTTCATCCTGAAGGAAAATCGAGTCATATGTTCTATAGGCTCGTAGGAAAAGGAAGGAAAGAAAGGATATCTTAGAACATTTGTCATGTAATGAGAATAAATGTATGTAAGCATAGTAATTAGTAGGTTTTCTATATACTGAGCATTGTATTGCATTATTTAAACAGTGGATTTTTACATCCAGAATGGGTAAAGAATTTTTCTGTTCCTATTCTACTTTGAATTTTATGGATGGGTGTAATGAATTAAGTTGTGGAACAATTCGTTAAAATTATTGTTTTCTACGGGACTCAATCACTACTCTTGAATTCTTCCCTATCCGATTACATTAAGAGAACAGACATCTACACCCTAAACTCAACTTAAATAATTGTTCAATTAAAGATACAGCCAACACCGAAAGCCAATTTCGTACTCTTGAACCCTTTTATATTAGATTTACAAACCGCTTTTTAAACTCGGACACAAGCTCATTTCCACTTTACTACAACTATAAACACCCACAAATCACACACGCCAAAACCACTCCTACAAAAAAAACCCATATTGTTAAAATATTTTCATTATCTGCCTTTTCTAGAGAGAAGACAACTTAAACTGATTAGTCTCGGTTTTTATTTGATAAAACCCCCCAAATATTTCCCATTCTCTAATAGTTAAAAGTCTCACATTTTTATAATTTTTATATTGCCCCCTGAGCCTTTTTCCATTCTCCACATAATTTACTGACAAATATCTGATAACTATTCTAAAATTTTCTTATATTTGTATATATTTCTAATGTCATATCCTAGAAAATGGGTTCCCACCCGAAACGTTGGTACCAAGGAGTTAAAATACCATAATGAACTTCCTAAATGCAGCCTTCTTATTTATCCTACTCGTAATATACAGTATATATATATATATATATATATATATATATATATATATATATATATATATATATATATATATATTCATACATATACATATGCCAGTATACATAGGGTTACACGATATAAAGTGTTGGGTGTAGTTTCTTTGTTTTTTAACATTGAGATTAGGTTTAATTAATCAAATAGAGATTTCTTATAGGATTTTCAATTTTTCTTTTTCCATTGATCTATTTATAACCTCCAAGTTTGTTGAAAGTCCTTAATCCTGTTGGATTTGTAGGCGGAAGCGCTGCTGTTCGCTACGTGTTTTCTTTTGATCTTATCCTTTCTACCTGAATTATTCTGCCAAGTTATGTAACTTCGTGTCCCAAGAGGAATTTAGAATCAAAGTTGATCTGAGGGGGAGGGGCACTTCTAACATTCCGCCTTGACTTGCGGGATGTCCTGAGGTTTGTTTTAGGGCTAAAAGTCGATATTCGTTTTACCGTCGATTAACACTAATATTTGGGAAGCATCATGGTTGATGGCTCTGTTCTTAAGTGCAGAGCTAATAACTTGGTTCAGGTGGAATATAGTAAAGGCCTTCTCATATGGTTGATTTATTGGTCATCAGCACAGTTGATAACATTCTGGTTATTTTTTGACGCTGAATTTACTACAAATAAACAAATATTATATTCAGTTGTTCATATATTAACAAGGTATGACGACGTGATTGATTCTTGAACTGTTTAATGAGACAAAAATTACCTTAAATATGTAGTTTCTCCTAATCTTAGGCATAAGTTATGCCACACTTGGGGGAGTTTCTTGTACTTCCTTCTAAATGCTTTCATGTTCTGCCATACTTGCATAAACTATGCTGTTATTCAAATAAATTGTCGCCATACACCAGAGCCTTACGAATTTTATCAACAAAACCATAGGACAGGGGTAACGTTTGAGCCATACAAGTTGGAGGCGTCTTCTTCCTCTAGGTCTCTGCCAACTACCTCTTGTACCGGTCTATTTTTATTAAAAAAATAGGTCCGTTTAAATTCTATAAAAATGGCAGTTCTTCAAAGGTATTCGGAGGGAATGTTTTCTCTAGATCTTCTATGATACTAGAAGGCCAAAACATTTCTTATCTATCACTAATCTATTATTTTCCTTCGATAAACATTTCATACGAAACTCACCTCCCCGCCCAATGTGTGTCCCGAGACTCCTGAATTTGAACCTTTAGTTAAAGTATGTGGATCCCTTTTAGATCCCTTTTGTTTGTTTTTCTGAGCTTTCTCCATTCACTTCTCAACTCATTAGAGTGGTTAATAGTAATAGTCACACTCGTTACTTTATTCCGGCATGATGGCTAGTTGTGAAAGATAGAGGAGTAACACGATATTTGTTCACGAGGGAAACTGTTCTTCTCTCTGCCGTCACGTTGTGGAGACGCCGGAAAAAGAATTTTATTTAGTTACGAAAGAATGGAAGCTAAACACCTTAAGCCGCGTTATTTTATCAGTATTGTTCCCTGAGCTGCAAGACGGATATCAAATTACGTTCTTCTCTTTCTTTATTTCGTTGCCTTTGGAAATCTAATGGTTGAACGTATAAACATTTTATAGAACTTCTGAATAACCAGGTTTTTATATGGATTATAATGGTAGTATTTTTTGTTTTTATTTATTGCAGTATTTATTGACGAAATAGACAATTAATTGCAAAGTAAAGTCAAAAACAATGCTTGGAAACCCATAGTTTGATTACTATTAGCATTGATCGGATAATTTTTTTTTTTCATATCGCATTGCCCCCTTGAAGTTTAGGCGAACAATTTCATATTGTCAAATCAGCAGCAGACCCATATTTAAATTGCTGATTTTAATTATTTTGTAATTTGGGAAGTTTACCATGTGAATTAATATTCAAATAGGCGTTCCTTATTGTTCGTAGTGTGTTGACGTGTGTAAAACTCATTTTAGCTACAGCTAAACATTCGATCAGAAAGAGATCCTGTTGCAATTTTAAAATGTTATAGTACTCAAAACCAAAATATATTTCTCGGTCCCATTATGAGGGGAAAGGGATTTGAGCAAACTGAAAACAAAAGAAATATCTGTTCAAACTTAGTCATAGGCGTATTACTTATGATGTAGGATAGAATTCTATCATTCAATTAATTTCTGAGTCGCCCGCTAGTAGAAAACGTATTAGTGTCTGATCTTGCGTAAAGGCTTCAACTTGGCGCTTTGAATTTGATACTCATCGTCATCAAAGCTTTACAATCATCCTGAATTACTCCGTCAATGTTAAAGTAAATATTATTTACTAATTGAACACCGCAGGAAAAACGGGCAACAGATGAAAGCTGTGTGTAAATGAAAAGCTACATTTATTCCCTCTATCATTCTGTCATCTATTTATCCTTCAAACATATCCTAAAACAATCGGCCGATACCCATTTTAAAGTCCATCCATCATTTTTCTCAATTCTTTTCAGAGCGAGATTAGCTACAAAAGGCCGAGTTTAGTGTGGGGAAAGACAACGATGGGAGCCTTTGTTAGAACCCTGAGAAGTACTGCTTCCTCCTCTGCACTTAAAATTGGGTATTATGATACAATTAGTAAGAGCTCTATGTTGTAGAATAGACTCTCGAAGATATACCATATATAACTATTCGTTGAGGGAAGGATTCTAATATATTTCGAGTGCGTGGTAATCTGGTTGACTCATGTTATTTATCTTCAATATACTTAAGAAGTGGAACTGGGCTCAAAGGATAATAATATGGCTATCATTAATAAAATAGAGTTTTATTAATTAAACTATCAACAACACACAAAACGGAAAATGTTTGCATAAACGGAGAATGAAAAGGGTCGTGGGAATATCTGACCAATCTGAGGATTAAGATTTGGGGAGATTCAAAAAGGTAAACAAATAAAAATTAAAGGGGGGGAGGGAATGGTTCGCTAAACCATTTAAAGCACAGGGTAGGGTTGACAAAAGGTTAGATAATTAAAGGTAATGCTCAGCTTACGTAATTACAAGTTTTTGTACAGAGGAAGGCGACGCGAAGGAATCTTTGGTCTGCTTGCGAGTTCCAGCCGAAGGGGGGGATTAAATTATCCTGACGTGAGGTCTTGGGAATGAAAACCGTTTCTTGACGAACGGACTTGAAGAACACTGGCTGTTCTAACGTTGTTCTCTTCTGAACAACAGGGGGGCTGAGAACCGTCTCTTGCCTACGGGCTCAAAGAACAATGGCTGTTCTAACGTTGTTCTCTTTCTGAACAACAGGGGGGCCTTGTGAATTTGGCGTCTTGAAGGCTCGAACCTTGGCACCACTCAAGGGATATTGTCCTCTTCTGGACAATAATGGTGGATCTCGAGGTAGAGGGCCCCTGGTCAACAAGGTGAGACCAGATCGGCGTGATGTCTCGCGAAGATAATCTGGATCTGATCTCATTTAATCGGGAAAATTTCCATATAAATAGTCGAAGCTATCCCCTTGGCGTAGGGGACAATGGAGTGGGGGCTTCGAAGGAATGCCCAGCCACCGCCTGGGAACATACCTTATCTGCCCATAAGCCTAACTCAATCTGGCGAGATCGACGCATGGGGCGAAACGGGGGGGGGGGGTGAACCTTCTTGGTTAAATATTGACTCAGGTGGCGATAACGCGCCCAGCTTTGACGTGAAGATGCACGTGGGTAGCAACGTTTTTCTAAATAACATGGGATAGTAGTTGAATTTAAGCGGCCTCAGACTGTTCTATCACACTCTAGTTATAGAGTCTGCAGCTTTCAAGCATCTCCAAGATTTCTTTTCTAAGCTATCTGCGGCAAAGATGGAAGTCGGAGTCTTCGTCGGTTTACAAATGAAAAGATCATGGAGTGTAAGGAGTTTCTCGAGAAGCACACTAGGACAGAAAAATCAGCGTTGGACAGCTTTATTGCAGTGCTTCTAGGATTCCTAGGTAATTACAAAGTCGAAAACTACGTAGAGCTTGTTAAGAACTTGGTGAGAAACTACGGCAAGATGGTTTGCAGAATGTCCCTGAAAATCCATTTTCTGGACGCTCATCTTGATAAATTTAGGAAAAACATGGGAGCGTACTCCAAGGAGCATGGCGAGCACTTTCATCAGGATCTACTAGACTTTGAACGCTGCTATCAAGTATCGTATAGTAAAAATTAGATCGGATACTTAGATTTGGGGGCTGATTTGCGAAAGTAATTTACAGCATAGACGTAAATCACAGAAAACTACTCATTTCTAATATTTTACTTGTCTCACTTATGTAATTCTACAATAAATAAATGCTAATTTTGCATCATGTATTCTTGTTTCTACTTTCTGCAAATAAAAGTTCAAATTCATTAACTTCTTCCAGACAGAATAGTTAAATTTCGTATTAATATCATTATCTGGACACAAAAGCAAAGTTTGAAATAAATAAGTCTTTTTTATGTATTCTAGACACAAGCAAATAGAAAATAACAGTTAGTACCCAAATGCAAAAATCGTGTTATACAGTGTAATTATACTCAGTAAGCATACTTAACGTATATATTTAACAGAAAACCATAATTATAATACACGGTTGATAGACATAATAAATTTTGGGCCCACACGAGTGCCATTTCGATGTATGACTTCAAAAACCCTATCATTTGCGGAATCTGCGAATTTTTTAATAGTATCGGGCTGAACAGCCTCTGCTGAAGCTTTGATGGTCCCCATAATACTTTACTAGATGATAATTGACGTCCATAGGCAGGAAAATCTTGTTTAATGATTGATCACAATATTTTGATTGGGTTGGGATCTGGAGAAGCTGGCAGCCACGCCACAACTTGTCACAACTTGTCGATGTAGCACAGTGGCATGGAGCGTTGTGGGATGAATCATTGTCCTAGTGTGACATAGATCTTTGTTTTGTTTTTGTGATTAAACCTCTTAAGGAATATCGGGTGGTTAACACAGATGTGGTTTTCTACATTCTTTCATCTATGTTTTTGTCGTATGTTGAAGTTACATTTAATTCAATTTCTGTGTCTTGGGGTGGAATCGGTAAAGGTGTTCTTTTACTTCGATATCCACAAATTTTATCTTGAGATCGAGACTATGTTGAACTTCTGCCTGTTCGTTTTTATTTTCCAGTCCCTAACAAATTGGATGATGTCTATCTCGATGGCTGTCGTCTGTATCTGCAATTCCTCATTTCTGTATTGATCAACAATTGATTGACTGATGTCACAATTGTAAAACACCAGAAAACGACACCTCGATAACAGAAAAATACACAGCAACGATAAAAATCTACCCCAAAATACCACACTAAAACTAAGCATTAAACAAATGACACAATAAGCCCAAAACAAAAACAATTTCAAATAATTAATCAATAAGAATAAAAAAATAAAGGCTTAAAGGCCATAAACCAATAAACACATTAATATTATAACATATTCAAAATAAAAACGTCTTGGTTAATAATAAATTACCAATAACCAGCCTTTTCTCTCGCCTTACGTGTTAGAAGAAAAGTGACAAAAAGCTAAAAAGCTGCAGACTAGAACTAACCAAGCAACCATCGCTATTGACTTTAGCTAATCTTGAATACAACATGCCTCCTCCCTTGATTATCTACTCGTATATATGTCAATTTAATTGTAGTGATTTCATTTCCTGTTCTCTTCGAAACCTTTTAGTGCGATAAAACATCGACTCCTTTGGGCAGTTTACTTTCTGCTCCTTCTTGGTGAGTTCAGAGATGTATGTATATCTCAATAACCGCTTTAAACTCTTTGACTACATGGTTCATAAATTATTCCGTTAATTATGACTTATATTTTTTATGTATGTTAAAATCCTATAAACATTTCATACAGTGTTTTTTAGTAGTTCGAGAGAGAAAGGATTTTCTTGCCTCGTCCCTTTTCTATTCTAAGTTTTCTCTTCTGAATGCTGCCTAAAATGTTGTCTAGCAGGTGAATATATGCACATGTTATACGAATATTCGTCTTTAGTAGTCTTTAAATGAATAGAATTTACCGAGGACGAGGCATCTTTTTATCTAAACTGCCTACAAATAGTCGTTAATTTAAATTAATTTTAAAACGAATCATAATTCTATAATGTACGCTTAATACCAATATAACTATGATGGCGTGAAATCGTTAGACTTTTTGAATATTTATTAACCTGTTATATACAAAACCTAGGGCTTGCTGTAACCTAGGGCTTGCTGGATAACAAACACTGGCTTAGGAAGCTCATGTTTCTGTGAGACATTTTTAATCACCCCAACGAAATATATCCAGATGCGTTAGCAGTAGTTCAAATAGTGGTGGATCTTGGGAAACACGGAATGTACTTTTATACATGTCCGATACATGCCCTGAGCTTATAAACAAGGACAATAGATCAAACTGAACTTTTATCTGGTCTGAATGAAAGACTTCAAATCGAGACAAATTTCGTACAGGTGATTGTAGAAAAAAGGAATCACAATCTTAGTAATTATTTTTGGGGGGAGGGCCGTTTTTTTGCGCTTTTTCTTGACTAATCTCAGCTGTTTTTGTTACTTGATTAAAATAAAGAAGCGAAAATAATCGAAGGTGGTGAAGATCTAGGAAGAGAAAATTTGTGGAAGCTATATAGCCGCAGATCTACCTGCAAGCGAGGAGGAGACACCCCATTTGCGTGAGTTATTCTTAGAGAAGTCGGAACACAGTGCAACTACACATTAGAAACCAGAAAGCTTTCTGTCCCCCAAATCATTATATAAACATGGAGAACAGTTATGAAATCATGCATATACTCTTAATTGACTAAAAATATAAAATTACAACTGGGTATTGTGTTGTTGAAGTAATTGGCATGTTGATAGGAATTTTAGGAATGCAGTCAAATTTATGCCAAAGTCTGGTGTCTTTTTTGATTTAGGAAAACCAACCAACTTCAACGCATTATGAACGGTCCAAATTGCTACCACAATTGTCATATAATAACTGAATTTAGATTGATTAAAATAATCCTCTGGTTGATTCTCAAAATATTCTTTCATTACCGCACATTAATCTTGGTCACTTGAAGCAATTCATGATAATATAAAAAAGAATTGGAGTGTGCGGACAAAAGATTTCCAAAGGCGGCTTATTGGGTCCGCAAATATTGGAACTTGTTTAAGGCAACAACTTGACTTCACATCTTGATGCCTTGGAAACGGAGGCTTGGAAATCGGTCTACGAAAATGTGATTTAGGTGAAGAAACGAAGAAAGCATTATTTTAAAGGAGGCGTTAAAAGGATAGAAATTGGATTTTGTGTTTTATTAATATATACAATAAATGTTATAAATACATTAATTGAATATGCGAAATAATATAGTAATACATAAAATGGAATTATACACTCCAATGATAGTTGCTAATGAGAATTAATCCGCTATTATTTTACTCAATTTATTTGCTACAAAAATATTAAAGAACGAGATCGTAGTTACAGTCATCTAGGCTGGAGCTACAAGGAAAAGAAGTACTCTACGAGACCTTATGGTCCATTCAAAGAGGGTACCTTCGGGCTAACAGTTGAGCAGGCACAGTTCTGCACAACGACTTAAGTGCCCAAACAGACACTTTTCAAGAATTTGTCCAGTCTTGACTTGAACTGATCAACATAGTTGCTGTTGATAACTTCCACTGAAAGTGCATTCCAGCTACTGCGGATGCTGTATGTGAAAAATATACCACACAGATCACGGTTATAACGGTTTAGTTCAAGTTTGTAGTCGTGATTTCTAGTTCTGCCCTCACTAAGTTGGAAAATATCACAGTAGTCTACATTATCGAAGCCTCTAAGTATGTTAAACACTTCGATAAGCTGACCACGCAGTCCCCGGGTTTCCAACGAGAACAGATCTAATTCCTTCAACCTATCATCGTAACTTTTGTGCCTGATAGAGTGAATCAGTTTGGTTGCCCTGGCTTTCATACGTTCCAATCTTGCAATATCCTTTCGAAACGAAGGACTCCAAAATTGTATGGCGTACTCTAGGTGCGGTTGGACAAGTGAGTTGTACAAACACAGTACTATCTCCTTGTTCCGATATCCAAACTTGCGCTTTATGTAGCCTAGCATCCTTTGGGTCTTTATCTCCGCCTCAATGCACTGTTTCGAGAACTTGAGGTCACTAGTGATTGTTACACCCAAGTCCTTCTCAGTGTTGGTAGATTCAAGTGCAGTGCCCTTAAGGATATACTGAGATTGGTGGTTTCGGTGGCCGATATTCATCACTTTGCATTTGTTTACGTTAAATGGCATTTTCCACGTGTCCGACCACTCCCCAATCTTCCTAAGATCATCTTGAAGGCGAGAAGTATTTCCTTCCTTTGCGACGTTCATACCAAGCTTGGTATCATTGGTAAATTTAGAAATTTTCGCAACCATGTCACCGTCCATGTCGTTGACGTAGATGATAAATAGTGGTGGTCCAAGAAATGAACCTTGAGGAACACTGCTATTATAAGGGACCCACTCAGAAGCCTGTCCATTCAACACTACCCGTTGCCGTCTGCCGTTTAGCCAGTTCTCTATCCAACTTGCTACATTTCCGTCTACGCCCAGCGCACGCACTGTCCAAAGGAGGTGGCGGTGTGGTACCTTATTGAAGGATTTTTGAAAGTCTAAGTAGATAACATCCACCGCCTTATCCCGGTCGTGCTCAGTAAAAACAAAGTGAAAGAATTCCATAAGATTCGTTAGGCATGACCGGTGCCTTCAGAACATATGCTGGGAACTCCTCAATCGCAAGTTGGACGCTAAATATGATGTTATTTTTGTCCACCAAGATGCTTTCCATTATTTTACCGACTATTGAGGTTAAGCTAATATGTCGGTAGTTCGACCGGTGGCTAGGGTCTCCTTTCTTGAAGATAGGAGCCACCTCCGATTTACGCTAGTCTCTAGGAACACATCCTGTCCGGATTGACATGTTGAAGATAGTGCTCAAATATCGTGACACTTCATCGCGCACTTCTTTCAACACTTTAGGTAAGAACCCGCCTGGGCCAGCTGGACTTATTCGTCTCTAGATCACTGATCTTTTTTTCTATTTCTCCTTGAGTGAAGTCCATTTCCTCCAGCTTTTCCCCCAAGTAAGAATCCGTGGGCTGGGGGATGGGACCACACTCTTTAGTAAACACTGAAGAGAAGTATTCGTTGAGGAGGTTAGCATTTTCTGCATGTGAGTGTTTTAATGCCCCCTCCTCATTCTCTTAAGGGACAATCGTGCGATAGATTGGTTTACGGCTATTTACATAACCAAAGAACTCTTTGGGATTCTCTTTGAAAAGTCTCGCCATTCGGAGCTCCTCAGCACGCTTTGACGCCCTTATGCTGGACATCACTCTCCTAGCTTGTCTTGAGTCCTCGTCAAAGTCACCAGAGATCTTTGACTTCCGGTACACCGTTCTCTTCTCCCTCAGTAGTTGACTAATTTCTCGATTAAACCACTTTGGTTGAAAGGAAGACCGACAAAAGCTTTTCAAAGGAATTAAACGTGATTGAGGACTCATAAACGTAGTTTTGAATCTATTCCACGAATATTCAACATCTTCGCACACTTCTAGCCTCACATCAGTCAATCCAAGATGAAGACCTGCAAATTGTGCTCTTTTCAAATTAAGTTTCCTCGATTTACTAGTCGCAGACTCTACCTTGGGGACCTTGACTATAAATCTGACTAGTCGGTGATCACTGCCACCGAGCTCTTCACCTACCAAGAGATCCTCAACGATGTCATCCTCAGAGGTGAAAACCAAGTCGAGGGTATTATTGCCTCTAGTCGGCTCTCTCGCCCATTGAGTCAGGAACTCATTGTTTGCGAACTCCATGAGTAGTGCGTTCTCACCACAGGTTTCTCTCGCTTCCCATGGCGATACACACTCTGTCTTGTATAAGTTCAACCAGCAGCCGGTACAAATCCCTGTCCTTTTCAACGAGTTTAAAAGGGGGTCTATAGAGTACTAGGGTTCTGTATATGCCAGGACATTTGTCTAGGTCAACACCTAGTAGCTCGTGGTCGAACACAATGTTGCAGTTCGTCGATTTGAGCAGATTCATGAAATACAACACATCGCCACCCTCTCTGTCTGGCCTTTTTGGAAAAGTTGGTAACCTGGAATCGTGAGTTCACCTTCAAAATCTTGGTTTGAGGTTTTCACCTACGACTCTGTTATGGCCACCATTTCAGGTTCTTCCGTCGCTATGAGGCCACGAAGTTGAAGAAACGAGTTTCTGGTTGACCTTGCATTAAACAGAAGAACTTTCAGGAGGTCCCCAAATGTAGGACTCCCTACCCTCTTCCGTTTCCCGTCTTACTTGTCTTTCTGTTCTCTTTTGGTGGTGTAGTGTCACCCTTTCGAGCGACCTCAGCAAAGGTCGTTCCAGGGCTGACTTTTGCATACTGGCACACGTCCGCCCTCACTCTGGGCCGAACCGTACTTTGAGTCCGCTAAAAGGACCTTTCCTTTACAGGAAAGGCGCAGCCCATCCCTTTGGTAAAGATCGTTCTTACCATAAAAGATGCGGTAGGGGTCGACAAAAAGCACCCTTTCTGCCGTACATAAATCTGTTAGTCGTCGGTTCAATGCGACGTTTCTTGAGTGAGGAATCCGGCTTGGACCTCTTCTCGGGAGCATCCCGACCGCGACACGTCTGCTGGTTTTTAACCTACAGTCATTCACAGACCGCACAACCGTCTGAAGGATTTCGCTTGTAGGGCTTCCTCTACCTCCTCTGAGGAAGAGGTCGTTGCCACTTACCATCAGGGCAACGAGTAAAGTCTCAGAAATCTGAGACTTTCTTATCTAGTGGTTTCCACGTCCTGAGGGGCAGCTTACCCTCACACTGGTGCGAAGGCGGGCCGCTAGCATGAGTTGCAGATACTTTGATTGAGAATCACCGATAAGGACGACCCTCGCACATTTGGCTGCGACTTGTCTGTTTCCTCTTTCTTCTTCATATTTTTCTTCTTTTTCTTCATCTCTCTTTTTTCTATCTTGATCTGGTTTAACTTATGTTTCTGCTTTCTCTTCTTCGGTTTCTACCTTGACTTCCTTTTTCTTTCCTTTCTTCCTCTTTCTCTTTTTCTTTTTGGCCTGTTGAGCGAGTCCCGCAGCAGCTTACTCTAGCTCTGGGATGTCGGAAGCCTAGCGTGGCACTGCCGATGCAGTGCACGCTTCTTGGGAAAGGGTCTCGTCGGTGGATCGACCCACGTCGGTGGGAGATACATCGGTTGCCAAATGTACCTCTAGTCTTCAAGACAACTCGACGATCTTGTCCTCGAGACGGCAAAGCTGACGCACGTGTTTAGAATCTATGTTCTGCAGCTTCCTCTCCAGTTCTTTGGATTTTTCCTCATATGATCTATATAGATCCTTGAGCTCTTGCACTTCTCCTTTAAGGACACAGTCAGTGCAGATACCTGCCGGGTGGCATTTGGAGTAACACCCCTCTGGGAAGTCCACGCACCACTTGTCCTTTTTGCACACTGAACATGTGTATTTGAGAACAGCCGGTCCTTTCTTTCCAGTCATGCTAAACACTTTATATCTCTGAATATTTTGTGACCACTCAACAAAAAAGAAGGTGGGTGGTGAGTTCTCCCCGCGTTAGTCGCTCCGGCCTATCCATCGCAGACGTTTCGGATCTTTCAGAAGGCACGCTCCATGTGCTGCTTTTCTTCCCACCGAGTTGTCAAACCTCGGCGTGCCGTGCCTCCCAACCAAGCAGCTCTTACTGTCCCCGAAGGGGCCATAATTTCTGACCAAATAAACAACGGAGTACGCCCCGTACTAAACTCCTACTAGTTCCCTTCACGACGGCCAAGATCTCGGAGTAGTGTTCAATGGATATCCCGCCACACCAAGAGACTCGACCCAAGGCTTTTTATTGGCCTGGCAACCAATCTGGGAACAAAGGGTTGTCACCTCGATCTGATGCTATCAGAGGCACCCGTCAACGGTCACTGGGAATGGTCAATAAATACGCGCCAGGGAAGGGGTTAACGGGGCACTATCCTCATCCCATTCATCGTGCCCCAACGCCTAGAACACCTCTAGTCCTAGTGAGCGTCGATTGGCGTTGTTTATAGAGGTTCCAATGCCTCTCTTCTGACGCATGAGGTAGCTGCCAGGTCCTTATATGTAGATAGAGGGAAAAAAGGGTAAGAATGACATGATAGGAGTAGGGATTTTTTGTTCTTTTCTTTTGTATAATAAGTAGAAGAGATAGGATAAAAGTGAAAAAGGAGAAGGATAGAGTAGAAAAAGAAAGGACGCACTTAGTTTAGAACCTTGTTTCTGACCAAATCGACAAGGGAAGCCCTACCAAGGGTACCTTAACGAGAGTTACCCCCGCCGACATAGCTCTAAAAGTCAAGGGTAGACACAAGCTCTTTTCCTACGACAGAACACTGCTAAGATTATAGAGATATAAGAGAAAGGATTTACAAATATTAGAAACAGGAATTTGGAGAGATTATTGCCCTAAAATAGCAAAGCACACATCTGAACGAGTATTCACCAGGTAATGAATATTTTTTACTCAATCGAAATTCAAAGTCATCTGAGAGTCCTTCACTATTGATTTTTTTCATACGAATAGAAAATTTCTTAGTCTAAACAAAAGTGTCCAGGAAAAAAGTAATGGAGTTCAGTATAATATGCATAGAAATCAAATAAAGCCTAGCAGTTGTATAGGAATGCCAGGGAGAACAAATTACGGAGCTTAACCGACCAATAAACGGACATCTGCTGGCCTGTATATATTAATCCCGATAATAATATACTAACTAGGAGATAATAGCAAAGATCAGAACGAGTCAGGACAGTTATATAAACACACGAGAAATGAAAAAAAAACAAATATACAAAAGACTAAAAAACAAAAAATAACGAAAACTAAAACCCAAAACTAAGAAAAAAACTAAAGCCAAACGAAAGAAGCACGCTTCGGAGTCGGGAAGGGTGGGGGAGACTTCTCCTGGTGCAGTAACATGAGACCTACAACAAAGAAAGTCAACTAAAGTAGAAGAGCCAGCCTTGTATAAAAAGTCAACTAGTCCACAACTCTGTGTACCCGAACCCGCCTCGGCTACAAAGGACAAGCGGAGAGACCCCGATCGTCATGATACTGGGGACACGACTTAGAGCGAGTGGCATTTCCCCAGCATCGACAAGTATGCTTTCAATGGTTAACGTGCGGAAGGCAGCGTTTGCCAGGTTAAGACAGGTGGAGTGGATTGAGTGTACCCTCCAACATATACGCTCGTGGGTGGATGTATAAAACTCGCTGCTGTACCAAAGATTCAAAGAACAGAGCATCGCTAGCAAAGCGAGGCAAGAGCAAGTCATTTTGCTCTCGGAGAAGAGCATCCTACCTGGAGTGGAACTGGCGGAAGGTGCGTTGTACAGAAGATAGGTGGCCTCCACAGTCTTGAAAAAGATGATACTCTAGCATTTATCAATTTCCCTATAAACCTGCACATGCAAGAGTTTAGAGAGATTTTTCAGATTTTGCAGAAACCGGGGTGTGATCTCTTCACGGTTTGCAAAATTGAGCACAATCGGTATTCGCCATGAGTTTAAGGGGATAGCCTCAGTTCAGATCCTTCTGAGCAAATCTAATAAAAAGGTCAGGCCTCGCTGATATAAGTGTCGAGAAATAGTATACGGGACATTGTCTGGACTAGGAGTGTTGTCTTTAAAGTTTCCACCGTTTCTAAAGGTTAAGTCCAGTAGGCGTCAGTGGTATAGAAAATGATATATGAATGAAAAAGTGATCACTACTATTGCTCTCCGGAGACACAAGGAAATATCAAGACAGGAAAAAGAAGCGTTTTTCGGGCAGTGATGAGTAAACTCATTTACATTTAGGCCACATATCTCCAGCTCGACGATCAGTTCGGCAAGGACCTGTCCTCTGGAAATGATTGAGTTTTCTTCTCACAGGGTGGTGTTTAACGTTAAATTTCCCGAGCAGTGGAAAGGGCCTCGGAAAACGTGCCCCAACGCGGCGGAAATTAAATTGAAGGAATATGCCCTCCAGGCCTAGCACAGAGAAGAAGCGGATTCTCTCTTCGAGGAGAACACCTTCACGAGAATGTGCCTACGCTTCCGGAGGCAGAACACCATGCGCTTTTGGCTGAAACAGGCGCTGAAGGTATTGGAATTTTCGAGGACTTATCGAGGAGGGTTGCTCTCACTATTTGGGTCTTTACCTCTTTCCTCCTCGAAACCTTTGTAGGGTGGAGCGTCTTCGATGGCGGGGGTTCCTCCTTTTGAGGATTCGCTGTCTTCAAGCAACTCAGCACAGCCTTGATGGGGCCAAGGAGCCGAAGCTCCTTTGCTGGTGTCCTACTTTCACTAGTGCACCATTAGGAAACGCATTCGAACGACTCGGTGAAGACACGCGGTTGTTTCGGCTTACGGGAAACGATCACGCTGGTGGAGGGTGAGGAAACTATCATTTAAACAGAGGCTGAGTTAGACCCCTTTGTGCCGCCAATTCTACCAGGGTAGACCTTGGGATAGGTGAGAGGCGCAGAATGGTTCCAAATGAGTGTGGAAACGACCGTGCTCTGTTCCTGGACGAACCAGGAGCAGAGTGGTATTTTTTAAAATGAGGCTTGAGACGTGATAGGCAGCAACTGTCGCTCTAGGACCAAGTCTTTAGCCTCACAAAGTGAGAGACGAACAGTAATCCCCGAAAATCGCATTATATTTCTTCTAAGAAGCGGCGTGCGTTTCTCTGTAATTGTCCCCCATTTCCATCAACGATATGGAGTTATCGTGTACATCCTTGGAGCAACTTACCAAGATTCAAGGTAAACCCTATCTTGTACGTCTACAGGATACATTCATATACCCGAAGGGATGGTAGCAGTAGCACCTCAGCGGCAGTGGCAAAAATACCTTCACGCTGTAGCGATACCAACCGGCACGCACTGACTCACAGAGCCTGTCACGATCAAACATGAGGAAGAAAGTAAGGCGGGGGCTCACGATTCCTCTCTGTTTTCTGATTATACATTCGTCCTTGACAGTTCCATGGTAAATCCAGCTATAAGGTGATGCGATATATTGAGTAGTCCACGAGTTCCCTAACCAAAAGCACTTCTTTCACGAAATTCATGGTAAAGAGCGGTGTCACACTTCTGAAAGGCACAAATCATTGCCGCCAGGGAACGATCCGACGCATTCACCAGAAGCTACCGTCCAGAAACGAGTCACCTTTGGCTATCTATCAATCAAACTAGCTAGCTAATTCCCTGCTCTGCTGAATCATTTAACCCTTGGCAAACATGCTGCAATAAGTGGAGCGAGTAACCAGAAAGCGTTTGAAGCCAGCAGCTGGAAAACGATTGGTAGTCTCAAAATGAGGGACCCCGACGTAATCGACGCTCCGCTTAGTGCACTTACGAATTTGGACTTGTTCAGTGCCCTTCACACGAGGGTGTCTTGGCGCCGGACGTGCCACTTTTGGCCTGGTCGCTTGCCGAAACGGCAGCGGACCCATCTGTCTCCTAAGCTAATGCGGAGGGAGAGAAATCTTTAGTCATCCTTCTCTTTCTCTAACTTCTGTTATTTTTAAGAGAAGTTGAGAAATATATTTGCTTCTCTTCACCTCTCGAAGGAGCCACTAGGCCTGATTGACAGGCCTCAGCTAGATTCTTTTTTGAGGGAGAGAAGGTCTTGGCAGTAAACGGAGAATCGGCTGGAGGAGAAGGTCCTTCATCTTATTCTGATTCATCGGGGGCCCGAGCCACGTGGAGGAAAGCTTAAATAGGGACGGATTCAGTTCCGGTTTTAGACACCGAATCCAAGTTCACCCCTATAGAAGAACCTGCTATCTTTGGCTGGGTAACCTCCTGATCGTGTCTCGCTCAGAAAGAATCTCCATGTGTGCCCCCCCCCACCCTTACCAAATGCATCGCAGATTCCAGTCGAGGAACCTTCAATCGGTGTCAAGTCTTTGGCCAGAGAACCAGCCTCCAATCGGAAAGAGATTTGGTCAGGTGCGCCTATCTTCCCCAAATTCAAAATGCATAACTACAGGTCTCCGCTCCCACAAGTAGCGGTCGATTCGAAACCTTTTTCCTATTTTCATGGTAGTCTCGTGTGCTAGAAAGGGGAGGACTGACATTGGTCAGAAGAGGGATTCGTCCATGGACGACTCCCTGAGACCTTGAGAAAGCACAGGGGGTTCTAACTCATTTTCAGAAGTGAAGCTGCCATAAATTGGCTTCAAAGATGGCAAAGGGCGAAGGGTGACTCATGTTACCTCTTCCTCCCGACACCCAGGGAGGATAAGCTCGCCCTTTTAGGCGGATCCCATGAGAAGTTCCACTATTTCTCTTCAGTGTCACCATATTTGTAGAAAAAGAAAAAAAAATACACACACGTAAAATTTCTACTATGACCCACCAATGAGAAAAGTGATGATAGCACCAGAAAATTCCAGAATATGATCACTTACACATACTTTTTCCTGGTCCAGCGTAGATAGGCTTTGCCACCCCAGCTCGCAATTCAGTATTGTCCTGGAACTTTATCCATGAAGGATAATGCTGGTTTAGCTACCCTATATGTGCACTGGAAGATGGTGATCAGACTCGACGGACCAACACACATCGTACCAGTGGGATTTAGGCCCTTGTAGCATGTAGGAGCATCAAGATATACACTGCCACTCGACTAAGACTTATAAGAGGAGGAAAGTGCGTCGGGTAACCAGAACCTCTGTTGATAGATGATAAACTTTAGAAAGGGGTAGGAGGGTATGTAATAAAAAGGAGTAGGATAGGTGGGTACAATAACGAGTAGGATGGCTAATCACCTATTATTATCATATTCAGGTGTTAGGTGATCTTAGGCTGGAATGCAGACCTACCCTGGCACCATAGGCTACCGAATGGGCCTTGGCTACATACGTATATCTTATGAGAAGGCTATAGCTAAATAATTAGTAACAATAATTAAAAATAATATAAAAATAATTTTAAATAATAATATTAATTAATAAGAAGAATGATAATAACAATAATAATGCTAATAATAATATCCATTAATAATAATGATAATAACAATAATAATGCTAATAATAATATCCATTAATAATAATGATAATAATAAGGAAAATAACAAGGTAAAGTAGCTTTGAGTGGGGCCGAGGTGAAAGTGCACTAATAACATACCCAGGCATCATCAGAGACTTCAAATCAACCCAGTGTGGAGAAGGCTTCCCTAATTTGCACACCGGCCAGGAGGACGTCCAGCTCCTTGATGTACTAAATGTACCAAGCTACATAGGGTAACACCTTGCTGTGTTAGGAACTAATGACGTCTTGAATAGGAAATGTCAAGAAAAGAACAGGTCGGTTTGAAGAGAGAAAGAAAGAGGTTAATCTCTTTGTAAAAACAGTGGCATAAGAAAGAAAATAGAGCGGAAGAAATCCCTGTTTGGATACGCACCGCCTTTTTGGAGTTGAAGTGGGGGAAAAGTATAAGCCGTTAAAGAGTAAATTAGATGAGCAAGATGGTAATATAGTGTGTAGAATTTTTTTTATGGGGTAGGATATGGTGATTGTGGCAACCTTTTAGTACCGGGGACGTAAGCAGCCCTAAGTCCTCTCTCACAGTTTTTCTCTCTGCCAGTTTTCTCTCTGAATAGTATAAGTGATCGAAGAGGGACATTGTCAGAGAGAGGAAAGGGAGAGAGTTGACGCATTCACTTGAGATATAAGGATGTAAGGTTGAGTTTTTGAAATCACAAGGAAAAACAATGTTGAGGGGGAGGGGTGGTAGAAAAGGCTTGGTATAAAATATGTACACAAGTCCTCGAAGAAAAATCAGTTGATTGACAGATGCAATTGTAAATAACCGCAAATTTGAGTGAAAGGTTCAGAGCCGAGGAGGCAGAAGAATTTCAAAAGTGTCAAAAGATTTAATCGGAATGATATAAGAGGACAGAGAGAAGGCAGTAATTAAGCCACCGGCAATACTATAACCTGTAGCTCTTAAAACATGGATGACCGAGGAATTTTGTGGATATGCGCTAGCAGTGCGTGCGTGTGAGTGAACATTGAACGATGATTCATCCAATAGATAATTTCTTTGATATGATAGAGCCACCAATGCAATCAATCCTATTTATGGAGAAGGAGTGTCAGTTTAAAATACATAAATAAAGGTATTGTAGGTATGGATGGGATGTAGTAAAAAAGATAGAGAATAAATTGAACGCAATTGGTTTGTGATTAAAGAAGCCGTTTGGTAGTGTCCTCTCGGAAGAGATTGCGTAGGTTGGTTGCGAGTTACAAGGAGTTACAAGGAAAGAAGGTACCCTAGGAGACCTTACGGTCCATTCAAAGAGGGTACCTTGGGACTAGCAATCGAGCGGGCACATGGCTGCTCAATTGTTTTGCGTCCCTAAACGGCCACTTTTCAAGACTTTGTCTAGTCTTGACTTGAACTGGTCAACAGAGTCTTGATAGAGAGTATTATTAAATTGAGTGGCTTGATTCTGCTAAAGGAGTATTGAGTAAATTTGATGAGTAATATGATTAAGGAAAAGCATAAGTTCTTAATCAGCATAGGGGCGTGAGGGATCATTATGTGGGCGAATTTGCTAAGGAATTGGGAGGATAATGTGGCTTGTGGAGGAAAATATTGGGCAGAAAACTCGATACGGTAAAATAAAGACACAACGGGTATGATAATATTACCATACAAGGTAACAGAGAGCTATAAGCTATAAAAAAAGTTAACAATTTTTTGTCACCTGCCAAACTAAAAGATGCTAGAGAAAAATGGGTAAAAATTAGTCCCAGAATCATAAAACAAATAGGCAAATATAAAATTAATCAAGGCACTTCATAAATTACAATAAATTAAAGTAAGACTAAAAAATACAAAAAAAATAAGATAGACAAGAGCTATGAATAAGATAACCAAGGAGGTATGAAAAAACATTTGACTCATGATTTTACCAATAAACACAGCAAATATGAATATCACTTGTACATAAATATATCTTATAAGAAGGCTTTAGTTAAAAATTAAATGTTACACAAATGAATAAAAACACTACAATGAAGCACTAAAGTTGGAGGTAATAAATCGGCTCCTCGACCGAAATCAGGTGCATCCAAACTAAGCCAAGGTCAGTGGTAATGGGGTACCTTGACATGCAAGACAAAAGAAAAACAATAGAACGGGTGCTAGTTACGATCTATTTTGAAATTTTCGATAGATTACCATCTGTGTTGTTCTTTCCAGACTAACCTTGAGTGGTTACTCAGGTTACCATTAAGTACATCCTAGTGGTATCCTTCAGTGGTTCCTAATGTCATTGCTCCTCTTTATTCTGTAGTTCTTTTTCTTCTTCTATCATAAAAAGTTTTCGGGTATACCTGGCACTCATGTTCCAGCTTTAAAGATATACGAGGGGCGGTCAATAATTTTTGAAATTCGGATATAAGGAAACGAAATATGAGGAGAAGTGTTTTATTATTTTTCAATATGACTACATTCGACTTCAATGCATTTGCGCCACTTGTACCTGAAGCTTCGAATTCCCGACAACCAGAAATCTCCCGACTGCTGTTCAATCCACTCCTGGACCACGAGCTGGACATCTTCATCGTCACCAAACCGGCATCCACGGAGTGTAGCCTTGAGCTGGTGGAATAAAAAGTAGTCGCTAGGGGTCAGATCTGGACTGTAGGGGAGATGGTAGAGCTTCTCGAATCCGCACTCGCGCAGGGCAGCTTGTGCAACTCTGGCCTTGTGGACTTTGACGATGTTGAAGTCGATCATGAGGCGTGAAATTTCTAGGAACCCAACGGGCAGAGACCTTGGTCATGGCCAAATTGTTGTGGATGATGTTGATAACACTTCCATGTGATAATACAAGTTCTAGCTCGATTTATTTGACCTTTACCCGTCGATTTTCGAGGATTATCCTCTCCACACGGGCCACATTGTCTTCCTTGGTCAGGTCTGACTGGCGTCCTCGACGGGGGTCATCTTCAAGGGACTCACGCCCATGTCTGAACTCCCTATTTCAGTGAGCAATGGTTGCATAGGAAGGGGCGATGTCGGTGTACACTGCAACCATGCGTTCATGGATCTTTTTGGCATTCTTGCCTTCTTTGGTCAAAAATTTGATCACTGCGCGGTGCTTAACCTCCCCTATTGTTGAAAAATTTGTGACTGACGATCTACGATCAGCTATTGCTTCTTAAATAGACGAGGCAGGAGCGTGCGGCTACAGGTCCTGACTTGTCATAACTTGTCCTAACACCCCCACAAACAGCCATCCCCCTTCTTCTGTTTTGCCCTACAGATTCGCAAAACTTATTGACCGCCCCTCGTGTTACCATTTATTTTACAAAACCAAAAGTAGAAATTAATTAATGATTGGTGCCACTATAATAATTCTTTAACCCACAAAAGAAACAAGAAATTTAAATGACCTCAGAGATACAAAACGATGACGCACAAATAAATAAACCGCGCCTGAATGTCAAAGTGGTCTCGGAAATAGAGGATTCTGCACAAATGTTGTTGCTTTTGTTGATTTTTGTTTTTAAAAGCTCTCCTGGGGCAAATGACCTCCGCTCCTTCCGAGCGCGTAGGAGATTAAAGGTGAAAGTTTTTATCCAACAGCCTGTGTTGTAGGCCGCGCCATTGTTACCGCTATTAATCCGGGTCGCGCTTTATTGCCTGGACAAAAGGGGCCTCAAATGAATTTGGTTTGATGGTGTCTGAAAAATCTGTAGAGTGGCAAATAGAATTTAAATTTGGAGTTGGCATTAATCTTCTGCAGATTAATTTAATCAGGCAAAAATTATTGACTGAATTCAGACCAGATAATATCCTTAAGTAATACCAATGAAGTAACTGTTTTACATTTAATAAAAAAGAAACCTTAAAGTATCGTGACTTTCGAAGTTCAAAAAGTCCTCGACTTACATCAAGATTTGATCCGGCGATCCCTCCCATAAGAAGTACAGTCCTTTGCTGCTGAGCCAACAGGAAGAAAAGGGAAAAGAAACCTTAAGTTCTAATAAAAGACTTGCCACATTATTTTCCCAGATGTCTTTAACGCGTTTCTCACTATCCACTTGGCTCTTGCCCGAAATTGTCAATTTAAAATATATAATATCACCTTGAGACACTCGTATGAGTCAATAACTTCTAATAGCGAATGGTCAAATTAATTAATCAATTAAGCAATGTGCTCGTTCTTAGTCAATTTTAGATTACTCCACTCATCGATACTTGATGGTTGACTCCTTTTTAGGAATTGGCTATTTATTTCTGAGGGAGGGATTACAGTTCGGCTTATCTTCATTGTTAAAAAAAAACAATTAACATTAAATAAAATTAACATAAAATAAGTATACAGACGGATTTAAACGTATAGAGTGTGTCCCGTAAGTGAAATTAGTACTTATGTTTGTCTAAATATTTAAAAACCTTTAATAAGGGTTACTATTCCTCGATATACGGAAAGACGAAACCTCGTGTTGATTGCCCTATACCAAAATTAATTACGGAGATCATTAGTGGAGTATTTTTATTCACGTGCGAGTCTAGTTACGAGCGACTTTACAAATCACTATGTCAGCGGGTCGGTCGGTCGCTCCCCGTTTTGCTTCTTTTTTTGGTAATAACAACATAAAGATTCGGCCTATTCTAACGAAATTTGAAACCCTTATGTTGTTTTACATTATCTTTCGAATCATATAATTTCAAAGTCCTCCCAAGGTTAACCCAGGAATTATTTGTTTTGGCAATAACATCATAAATATTTTTCTGATTCAACGAAATTTGAAACCCTTATGTTGTTTTACATTCTCTCTCGAATTATATAATTGCCAAAGTCCTTCAAAGGTTAGCCCAGGAATTATTTTGTTTTGGCAATAACATCACAACTATTCAGCCGATACTCTGCTAGACTAGACTAGGTGATAATATGCTATAATCTGCTAGGCAAGCCTAGAATAGGCTATACTAGGCTAGGATATACTATGATAAGCTATGGGAAGATATAATTTACAAGGGTAAGATATATTATAATAATTTAGGCTATAAAATGCTATGGTATGATAGCATATAGTATGTTAGGCTAGAAAATACTAAGCTATGCTTGACTAGGGTATATTAGGATAGTATAGGCTATATTTGTCTACAATAGTTAATGCTTAGCTAGGTTATACAATGCTAAGCTATGCTAAGCTATATTAGGTTAGATATGCTTAAACTATGCTATGCTAGGGAGGCTAAGGTATAATATGCTAGGAAGGACTATGCTCAGCTTTGCTAGGCTGGGCTAGATAATTCTATGTTAGGCCTCGATAGGCTAGCTAACCAAGGCTATAAGAAGCTAAGCTATGCAAGGTTATTCTAGTCTAGGCTATGAAATTCTATACAAGTCTAGGATACACTAGGCTAGGCTATAATGTGATACGCTTGGCTATATTATTTTAGGTGAGGGCACGCGACTTTTGCGTCAGCATACCTTGTTTCTCTTGCCTTCCATATATCACCATAAGTACCAGGCTCATTATGAGAGAAAAAAAAATAATAAAATAATTGAAAGTAATTTAGAATTTCTTATATAGCGGTAAATTTTCTGCCTAAACTAGTTTCCTATAAAGACAAAGTTTTGTAAGCGAAGTGCCATACCCGAATAAATTATTCCAAATTAGGCCTGCAAAGCGAACTAAAGAGGAAATATCGTTCGTTTTATACCAAATTAAAAACACCATTAGATATAGCCTACTATTTTGATCGCTCGATTTTCTACATTTAGGCGTCATCTAGAAAATTATACCTTGGTGAATATAACACATAGGTTCTTGTTAAAGTCAAATTGGACCACCTTTTGTTGAACGAGTAATTCTTTCTTTGATTTTAATGGCAAAGAAGCATTTTCTTACATTTATCATCATTAAATTCCATCTTTCATATTTAAGAGTGGGATTGCTAGAGATTGAGAGAGAAAGAGTGTGATTAAAATTGACAAAATAGGGAGAGATTAAAAGAGTTAGAAAGATTAAGAGATCGATTAAGTCTAGGGGTGAGATTTAGAGAGAGGTTGAGAAAGCGATAACCATTAAGAGAGAGTATTAGAGGGAGAGATTAAGAGGGAGAGAAAGCGATAGCAAGAGAGAGATGAGAGGGAGAGAAAGCGATAACAAGAGAGAGATTGAGAGGGAGAGACACGGATAACAAGAAAGAGATTTAGTGAGAGCGAGGAATTTAGAGATAGAGATTAAGAGGAAGAGAGAAATTAAAGGAGAGATTGAGCGAAAGAAAAAGAGAAAGACAGTGAGTGGGTGATTAAAAATGAAAGTGATATCATGAATGAGAGAGATATATAAATAGAGAGAATTAAGGTAGATGAACATATGTTTTTGCAATATTATGAATATATCCACTAAATATGAAGATAAGATTTGAATGGCATTGACCACTGTCATTGTCATCTCTGCCATGGATAATAGTTCGATTGTGTTCAGGGAGAGAATATTTCCTATTTAAGAGATATGATGTATTCTTCCCAATCCAGGGTATAATTAATCTATGAATCTCATTTAACTCCGTTGGTTCGAAATACCACACCGAAACGCCGAAATCGAAGTATTTCTTGAACTTTATACATTTCTGTTATGGTTTTCGGCAGCACATCTCAGCTTATTCTCCTCTTATAGTAACTACTTCCCTTTTATTTAAAATATTTTTGAATACCTTTTTGTGTATGAAAACAACAAGATGGACCTTGGAATATTTTATAAATTTACATTATAATATTTAGGTAGAAAAGTAAACAGGGCACTATGATAAATCGGAGTTACAGTATTGCCGATAATATGAATCAAAGCCTACATTAATAATTAAACCCTAACACTCTCCTAAATATAAAGTATTCCATTAACCGTTTTTTCGTTGGAATAATAAATATTTAAGTTTTTTTTACTCGTAAACGATACTTAAATTGTTTGCACTTAAGTTGATGGTGCGATGAATTTAGGATAGACAAATTATAAACATTCAATGGCTTCCAGGATAAATTTTTAAGGCGAAAAGAGTCAAGAACCTAAATATTGTTAGCAGTCTATTGATAAACAAGCGAATTATTTTTTTAAATAAATCTAAAATCAGATGGATATCTGCCACAAATCATCACATTGTAGATCTACTTCCTCTAGCATTATTCTACCGGACAGCCTTCAAAATAATTTCGCCCACCATCACTTTAATTTCAGCATTTGCACAAGATTAAAACATCTATTTACTATTAACAATCCTGGTAGGTGTACTCATAAAGAAGATCAAAATAATTATTATTATTATTATTCGAACCTGAAAAATAGCGAATTTGAAGGTTCTTTTGAAATGAGCAATATTAGGTTTCAGGCTGTTGTTCTTCTTTAGATTTTAGGGAGACCCAGACCCGGTTGATTTTGACAAAATGAGCTGCTCCAAATACTGAAAAGGATCCAGGTTGGTTTGCTGGGAAATTCCACAAACAAAGTTGCTTACGCTCTAAGAACCCAACCTCCAAAAGAACCGAATCTCTTTTTTATCAAATCTCGACTTAATTAAGGGGTCACTTTGGGGTTATGAAGTGCCGTAGTGACAAATTTGTAATATAAAAAGCAAATAAGCAAGTGAGACGTTAAGTTAGCTTAGGTTAAGTTAGGATACCTAAGCTAAATTAACCCAAAGCTCTGTGATGGCGAGGCTAGGGAGTGTTAAAGTGATCGATTGAACATAACCTCCACATTCTTTCAACAATTTCATCAATTCTTTTTCAATTATATTTACATTTGTCATCTATTATTGACATGATTAAGTTTGGAGGGGGCGCTATTCATGACATGATCATTATTAGTAGTATTTGCTCAATCTAGGAATTAATAACACCCAGGGGATGTGCACCAGTAAATATTTGTGATGAGTAATTCACTACCAAATTTGGAAAGTGGGAGACGAAAATGTGAGGATAGTATAGAATCCGATTATAATATTGAGGAGACTACTCGGTGCTTATAACTGACTTAGTCCGTAGCTGCTCAGAACCTGTCTTCTCCTATAATCAAGGATGTTCCTTGCTTGAGCGTTGCACCGGACGAGGACCTAAGACTCGAAATATCCCTAAATTTAGAGATCGTTCATCTCAAATCAAGAGGCAACGGTCTTTTTGCGGGTAGTTCGTATCTATCAATTGATTGCTGGAATTTCTGTTCTTTAAAGTACTTATAAAACAGGACCCAAGCCTTTTCAGGCTAAATATTCCATATGGGACAAAAGATTAAGTAGAAAAGATATTTAAATTTGACTGCGAATGAGCGATCCAGACATGACCCGATCGCTTCACGTTCGACACCGGCATTCGAAGAACTCTTCACCTATTGACCTTTAATCTTCTATCAATATTTTTTTAATAATATGACCCATTTTCAAGACAAATAACACTATTTTTTTTTAGAATTTTTATAAAACAGGAGACAAATGAAAATTATAGCGTGTTATAATGTGGGTAAGGGGAAAATGTCAGTTAAATTATATTTATTTTATTTTAATTGTGTTAATTATCAGAAGATGGGTGTTAAGGAATTTGAAAGCAAGGAGAGACATCTAAGGCAATCGACAGGGTGTCCCTAAAGTCTGGGCAGATAGGAAATATCCCAATGCTATCCTCATTCACCAGACCTTAGCCCCCCACCCCTTAGCCCACCACGTTTGAAAAATAAATTGTCCTCGACGGGGAATGATATATGTACAAACAAGTGTTTTCTAGGCTGTGGAAATAGTGATATTAATCAACTAGTTAAATTATCTGCCAAAGAACTTTATAATACAGTCCATAATGATTAATTATTTAAATTGTCCAACCAGAAATTGTGAGACTGGTTTGAACGCGGTCGAGGCAATCAATATTTTTTCCTAAGTTATCGAATCATTTTTTAAAGTTCGAATTACCTTCAGGATTTTTTTTCTTGCTCTTATTGCTTAAGGATTCCATTTTGGTTACCCTGGCTCATTCAAACTTAACTTATCTTTGAAATATATAGATTAATATATGTATAAACATCAATGACATGGCCTCAAAGAGGTTAAAAAATAAAAGGATACCAAAACCTCTTAGATGGTTGTTTATTGCAGTAAATCGTCTATTTGGGGTTTATTTTACTTTGCTTTCCCTCTTGATTCTAAACTTAAAAAAGAAAGTTCGACTCTTTATTTTCATTCTTAGCATCGATTGTTCTCCACTGAGGTTCAATCTAGAGAAATCCCCAGCGTTACATTTATGACTAAGTGGTAAAGACTGTATTTCCCATCCAAGAGGTTGTTACATCGAATTTCGTTAGTTGCCGAGTCTTTATTTATTCGTAAGACTTTTCCAGACGTCATTCGTAGAAAACTAAAACATACAGCTGGCAAAAGAAGAATGTTGGCCCTACAGATTTGAATAAATTCCAAGCGTGTCCGTCTATAAAAGTCCCGTTCTTTGACCTCTTTAGTCCCTGGGAATGATACAAAGAGTCTGTAACAGGCCAGCTATGATTAGAAGATTGGTGATTGTATTAGAGTTTAAGCAAATTACAAGACCAAAGAGAACGCCAAACCCAAATCAATTGAGCTATAGAAGATGAATTAAAAAAAAATTTACCGCTTACAAGGGAAAAAACATATCAGCTAGATATGATACGTGCACATTTCGTTTTTTCAAAACGGTGCTATTCTCCTAAATGTTGTGAAGATTAAGTAGACTTTATTGCTTTAGCAAGACATTGCGTTTTTAAAGATAATTGAATAATACACGATATATTATTCGTTGTTCTTTTATTAAATACGGAATATGAGTCGTTATGTAACACTTATTTCATGTTATTATGTATATTATCCCCATAAAGGTGAATATAATTATACACATTCCTATTTTAGTCAATTTATTTTTCTTAGTCGTATTATTTTAAAAGAATTATTGTTAGGTTGATTGAGGTGGCCACGTATCGCCCGGAAGGCGAGCTCTAACTTGAGATTTTAACCATATGCTATGGAAATTTAGGAAAAGGAAGGTAGATTTTCCTGTTATAAGTTGGTAAAAATAATTATTTAAAGATTTTTGGATTTTATAATAAATCCAGACTCTTATCAACTTTAGGTTCCTAATCCTAAGATAATTACGTAAATTAACCTAGACTTAAACTATCATAGTATTGCAATTTTAAGGGAGGTTCTGTTCTAACTATTATGAAATACTGAGATGTTGAGCACGAGAGAGCAATGTATAAAGAAGTGTTCCTTAACCTTTTTATACCCACGACCCACATTAAATATTTCTGTGCGACTGAAACTAGCCAACCACTGACCAAAATGACAAAAAATATTATCAAATATTTATAATAAATTGCAGATATTCTAGGCAAAGAAAAACAGAATTTTGGTTTTATTTACAAAATTGTAAATTGGTTAAATATTTCACAATTTTCATCAATTTTCTTACCACAAGTCCAAAGCTCAAATGGTTCTGTAGTGGGTTAAATACCCCAAGTTAACGACCACTGGGTTTAACCAATTTAAGCTGACCCCCGCTTTTACCCCTTTCTCCTGACCAAAGACCGAAATTATGAAAAGCCTCTTAAAGTAACAGATCCATAGTAAGCCTCCCACGAGGCTGGGTAGGGTGCGGGCACAATACCACTGCGGCAACTGAACTTGGAGATAGCTGTAAGCCCTACTTACCCCAGTGCCTCAAGTGAAACTGGTACTCTATCTTGGGTCACATTTTGCACATTGTTTGAATCTACCCCTATCTTTTTTGCGTCTGTTTAGACCCACCAATGGGTGAAAGAGGGCGTCGAACGTTCTTACAAATATATTGAAAGATCGATATTAAATTCTAAAACTCAATTTAAACTTCCAACTCTTATCGGTTACATCTCTCAGAAGACCCTCTCGGACGTAACGAAGAAGAATGAGACTACCAGGAAGTAAGCTACACGTCGTAGACTGGTATATATTGATGTCTAAAGTTGAGGAGAGTAGGGGAGAGGTTTTTCATCTTCTCTTTTATTTAAACCCGTAGTGGCTTTAAGCTGTTCGTTTTCAATGTAGTGTTTGATCGCGTTGAAAAGAGAAATGGATCTTTACTCTCTCGAAAATACGTTCTATGAATAATAATCCCATGAATAACTCAAATTACCCCAAATAAACTCCGAAACACGACAGTCCATCTCTACGTATCTCCACATTCCCAAATTCTATTCTGCTTTTTCAATTTTGAAAGGACGAACAATGCTACCACTTAGCTTAAATGTTTTGTTACCACTACGGTAATGGTGAAAATTAGGAGGATAATAGTTTTGACAGAAAATCTTATAAAAGAATTTGACCTTATATGGAAACCGTGTAGAACTATAATGAGTGGTTTGGTTATCAAGGGAGAATTGTAACCGAGTTGAATGAATTCTTTTGATTTTTTTTTCTGTAACTCGCATCTATTTAATTTGTAAGTTGTTTTTTTTGCGATGGTTAATAACCATACCCTTTTTAAGTATACCCTGCGCCAGGTATTAAACAGAAGTAATTCATTCATTTAGTGAACGCTGTGTCGACTTAAATTTAAATGTCCACCATAAGTGTACACCTGTAGACTCAGGTCAAAGTTTTTCCCATACAAGACTCTGCTTATGTTTTAGTAATGTCCTTTTCCCTCCTCTTCGTATTAGGAAAACGTCATGTTCGAAGAGAGATGTGGGAGGGTATGCCCTAGAAGGACCCCCGTGACAGGAAGCCCCTTGGAAATACCCCTCTATTCTTTCAAGACCACGTGATCTAGCGTGAGAATTTTAGAAAGTCGAGGAAGAATCTGCCACTTGCTTAATCACACGTCCCAGCTGTGTTTATTTTCAGACGCCAACCGTCCCCTCCTCCACTGAGATAACGCCATGCACGGCCACATAACTCTACCCCCTTATCGGGAGGAAAGTTTCATCGGCTGGAACGACGCGTTATCATGAAATAGTGTTTGCTTAGACTGGTGCCAAGAATCCCCTAGCAAACGCAAAGCCCTGAGGCATCTATCAGATCAGCCACCCGGGTTTTTAACACGAAGCTCACCATCATTCAAGGAGATTGAAAGCCCGCCATCCACTCCGTTCATACTGCCGTCTGTTTCCCGTAAACCCCCGTAACCTGTCGTCGTACGTCGTCGAAGATCTCGTCAGCAGATCTACCTTCGTTAAGATTTGGTTCCTGTTCAGAGAAAAGCCATCGAGCCCCTTCTTCCCGAAGAATTGTGCGGCCGTCACATCTCCACCACCCCTTCAAAATTCACGTTTTTTCGAGACTGAGACTCCCTACCGATATGCAGAACCGTCTCGAGTTGAGATTTGGTCTTTCTGAAGCAGAGGAAATCTCATTTTTCATCACGAAGTAATCAAACCCCATCTTCGTGTTCTCCTCGTCAGGACTCCCCGAAGTATCTTCTTAAAGACCTGTTTCGAAATCTCAATTTTCTAGCAGGAGAAGAAATTTAGGAATCAGTATAGACCCATAGTTTGTGTAAATATACAGGTAGTAAGCAAGACGCAATAAGTGAAAGTAAATTAAAAAGTGTAAACGGGTAAAATATCGAGTGTTTAGATAGACACTAGGAAAGCATAGTAGGTATGCGTGCAAACTGTTAAGATAAAGAAGAGTAAGCACCATTTAGTCACCTAAAAACTATATGCACATATTCTCATCACACTTCACTCTACACATTTTTTTCAAATTTCAACACTTCCTATAAATTCTAAAACTAATTTCCACCTTCATACACCTTAAGACCCTTAAGAAAATGATCATTGTCATTCGCACAACTCTCTCACAAGGATGCCAATATCGCTCCACTGCAAGTGCCAGCCTTCAAATCACCTCCAAGAAAGCTATCCAATCACGCGAGCTGCAATGCACCCGACTTGAAGTAACCAAGAATACTTTTACCGTAGACCTTCTGAATAAATAATAATTGTAAGCCTCTTTATTTACTTAACTACTCCATTAATTTCCGTCCTGAATGAAGCGCCCCTAAGATAGAAATAACTTAACTAACCCATCCTATTTTAACCAAACTAACCTTCAATTAAAACTGTAATGAAGGTACCGTTTCATTACTAAAAATACTTCTCGTCCTGTTCAAAACAGTCAATTTAATTTTCATAACTATAACGTCGTAAATGAACGAAGCCTAGAGAATCAAATTGAGAGGACCTACTCAACGCCATTCAAATATTAAAGCGAGCGAATTCGAAAGCAATAAACATCAACTTTGGTGATAACTATATAGTGAAAAGAAATAAAAAGAAACTAAACGAAGAAATGAGGCTACAAATGACGCTGATTTATAATTTATGTTTCTGATATTCAGTAATACCACTGCTACTATAAAACATGATACTATTTATTACCAGTTAGTTAGAAATTATATTGCAAACTGAGCAATTTAGAAAATAAATGACCTGATGCACAGGAATTTCTGTAAACTGCTTCCTAACTGTTTCCAAGAATGGCCAGATTTGTCAATATTGATAATTTCCAACGACTTTGTACCATGCAGTTTGATTCTCAAAACTTTTCTTTTGTAATTTTGTAGAGTGGCATTGCAGTAATTTGATTAACTATTCCAATGTTGTAAATTCGGAAATAAAATGAAACATTTTCTTAATTTGTTGTTACATATTACCTCCAGAATCACGTTTTTCTCCAAAGTGACAAAAGTTTGAATATTGAAAAGAGGGATGTCCTGGTTACCCTTCAGGAGTATTGAGAAAGTTGTGCGTTAATGTCTACGACAAAAGTCCTGATATTGGTGTTGAATTTACCTGAGCAAAATATTAGAAAAGTTGTATATTCGATTGGATTACTTGAAATAAAAAATTGTGTGGTTACCATTTCCATGGTGATGGTGAAGTGCCCAATTGGAAGGTAGATTAGGATCAACAATGAAGCTTCAAAAATGAGTGTCATGTGAGTCCTAAGAACTCTTGAAATAAGTACGCACAACATTATGCACTTGCAATTAATATATTGAAATTGTAGGACGTTTGTTCATGGAACCATGTAAATAATAAATGCCAATACTGTATTTTTGTAAGTAAAATGTATGAAAAAATAAATCAAGACCTCTTCACATGCTCACACGCATACATGCCCAAAAGATGCTTCTCACGCTATCTTTGTTGACCATTCTGGTAGCCCCATAAATTATGGGAGAAATCGAGACAGATGTGCAGACACATGTATCAAACACACCAAGCTGAGAAACAGGAAAGACGCTGCAACTTTGTTTATTGTCACAGAGTCGTGAAACAAGAAATCTTATTTCCCAAAATTATCTTACCCCCATATAAAATTATTTAGCAGAGGCCTAAGTAAAAACTCCATGCTCATTTTTTATATATCCCTTTGTACAGACGAATAAACTTTCCATTTAACAAAGCTCCGCCCAAACCGGATGTTGAGCAAAGGTAGGCCAAGCCTTCATTTTTCGACACGTTAAATACCATCCAATGTAGACCCACAAATCGGTAAGCAGTTTCCGTCAGCAATAACAACGTCAACAGTCAGCTCGAGAAGAGTAAACGTAGGCCAAAATTAGGCTTCGGCATGTTTAGGCGAGCTTCAAATATCCTCCATACACTAAACGAATTCATTGCGCCTAGGCCAACCAAGTCTCTGTCCAAAAAAGCGCCTTAGATTCAGCCTTCGGGGATTTTCTTATCCTATGGGTAATCAACCTGTTTCCCTCCCAGCGTACAACACCAAAATCAAACGAGAATTGGTAACCACTGCACACGCTACAACTGGTAACCCTGAACCTCCTACAATCGAAACCGTTCCTATGGTTACGTTTTTCACCGAGCCAAGTGCCCCTGCAGATTTTAAGCAGAAAATACAACGAAGGGGGGGAGTATTGTCGACTGGTATCATAAAGGAGACAAATTAAAACCGGACCCCACATTTAGGGATGAATAGATTGCATTCTAACTCTAATCTATGTTTCCTCATATTCTTCTCTCTCACCTTTCGACACTGTGTACGTGCGACCCCATCGGATTATAAAGTGAGTATGGAATACAAAGACAAAACCACAGGACCCGGAGCACGTTTGGGGATAGAAACAATGATAACAATAATTAATGTAATATGAATAATATTAATGAAATAATATTACAAAGTTTAATAAATGGCAAAATGATTAACATAATTTGAATAGGCGTCATTTAATTCTTGAAATGGCATGAATAAATTACAGATAATAATAATAACTGTGGTACACAATGGAGGTATCGGAAGCATTTTGTGATGATTCCACCCGCAATGAGATGTCAGGTGTTTCAGGGGGCACTTTTCTGCGGATGACATCTGGAGATCGGGAGCCCTCCTAGCCCCAACAAAGCAGTTTTTCCCTCCAGACACCGAAGTTTACAGTAAGATCGCCGGCTATGTCTTCAACTCATTTTCACATCTTTATCACTTTCTTTACAGATATCTTCATACAAACACTCGTCGGATTATGTCCCTTATTGTTATTAGAGATCAAAATGGCCTAAAATAAATTGTGATGACCCGAGACAAAAAATTACTTTTAAAACGCGGACGAAACCCTCTGAACGGTCAATGAATTTCATATATAGATCAAAATGACAATCAATAGCAAAACTTAAACCACCAGGGGACGGTCCTCCTTGAAGGAGGGGTCAAAGGGTGGTTGCTGTCCATATAGAAGATTAGTACTCCGATTTGTAACCAACCCGTGAAAAAATGGCCACTAGGTGGCCTAATGGAGAGCCACCCGTTCAGGGTCAAGAATTGAAACATCTGTCAGCGGATTGCGTAGAGGAAGAGTGATGCGTTATTTTTGCGTGAAAAAATCGAAGATGAAGGCGAGAGCGGCGGCGTGATTGGCTAAGTATGTGGTGACATACGTGGACCAGGTAGGTGCGCGCTGACCTGAAACTTGATTACCCGACTGAGTAGCGGCAGCTCCCTACTATTGTCTAAATAGGTCGCGTCGTATCTCACTGGGATCCAAACCGGTTCTCCTTGTGGTGGAAATCCATCGCTCAATCCACTCGGGAATCAGGATGGGAAACAACCCCATCCGCGTAAGCTAACTAATAATAATGAGGAGAAAAATGAGTGAAAGAAAGTTAAGAGGATGAAATGGCGCTAGTATCGCTGGAAAATCTCTCTTTTTTTATTTTTGTTTTTGTTTATCTTCTCACATTGATAGGCATTGCCATTTATGTCGTTATTTATATTTTGTTCATCTACTCACATTTTTGTGTATTTCTATTGCCCCGAATTATTATTATTTTGTTTGTCTCTTCACATTTGTTATAGATTTCCATTCATGTCGTTTTTCTTATTTTGTTCATCTGTTCGCATTGATTTGCATTGCAATTCCTTCCGATATTTTTATTTTGTTTATCTCTTCCAATTGTTATGCTTTGCCATTCTTGTCGTTGGTTTTATATTGCTTATCTGCTCATATTTTAATGCAAGGTACTAAATTATTTTTTGCCAGAGAAAGGATTCTATGGTGTAATGTTTGCGACACAGAGATAGAAACTCTACATATTAGGAGAAAGCCATAAATTGTGTTTGAATTGATCGTAAGGCAATTGAGCGGGGATGTGCCCGCTCGACAGCTAGTCCAAAGGTACCCTCATTGAATGGACCATAAGGTCTTCTAGGGTACTTATTTTCCTCATTACTCCTTGTTACTATTTGGTATAAATTAAAGGTAAGAATCAACGAATCATTAGGTGGGTGTTGTCTTTACAACCATATAATTTGGCAATAGATTATATAAAAGGGAAGAATAATGTTTTTGTAAACGCTTTTTCTAGGGTATTAGATGTATTCTCGGTATGTATACTCTTTTCAAATAACAAAACATAGAAAAAAATATATACAAAGAGAGAGTGAGTGTATGTCTGAAGTGTTCAATGAGCATTTTATGACAATATTAAGTAGAAAAAGTTATCTCAGTTATAGTTATAATAATGATATATCACAAGAATTTTGATTAGATTGTATTAATGTTAGTGAATTATTGTGATACTAATAAGTGGCTTAGGTTTTATCAAATCTATGAGCACAAATAATATTTATTTTCGTATTATCAATGAGGAAGTGGAAAGTATTTTACTTTCTCTTTAGAAGATTTTTTATTAAATGTTAGATTTGGCGAGATACCAGATGCCCGGATAAGAGCTAATATAGTACAAAACATGAAAAAGAGAAGGGTGGGTCATTTTAATTACTATAGGCTAAGTTTAACTTCATTTTTATGTAAATTATTCGAAAATGCGGTTAAAAAGGGATAGGGGACTATTTAAAAAGTAGTAGCTCTTTTAGTGATAGGCAAAATAAATTAAGGTTATTTAAATCATGCCTGACAAATCTGCTGAAATTTCTAGTTTCGAATTTTTCCAGGGCAAATTCTATTCAAGAAATGACCAAGATGTTGTTTACTTAGATTCTAGAAGGGCATTTTTGTTCTCTCGCATGAGGGTTGCATAAGAGAAATGGTAAGGATTTCCTGTGAATGTTGTATATTTTGTGTCTTATTGACTGAAGAATGGACTAGTAGATGAGAGAAATCTCAATGGAGGAATGTTATTATTGGGATACCAGGGCAGCTGTTTGGGGTATTCTTTTAAAAACTCAATATGATAATCCTTTTGAATGATATGTATTCCTATGGATGCAGATTAGTTCCTTCATGCTAGTGGCTCACTGGGATCTTGGATACTATAACTTGGCTGAGCTTTGATAGGCCCTAGTATCTTTTCTTATCCCTTATGTTATGGTCCAACTTAATTGAATTTCTTGAACCTAAATACAAATCTAGATCGCATTCTTTGAACATTTACTTGGGAAAAAATATTGTAAAGATGACTTGTAAATAAATAAAATTCTTAGATATATGTATACTAAAAAGGAAATTTCCTAAATAGAGCCACATGTTCAACAAAATTGGGAAAACTAATACTATGGCAGAATTCGCGACCACACATATCATAGCTATTACTATTTTGTTTATACTCTTTCAAACCCTGATAAAAATTAGCAGGTTGAATTAATTGACTTTTAAACATACATACAAGTTATTAGGCGTAAGTCTTAAGGCTATCCATACTTTGTCCCTTTTGCCTTTACTCTTCAGGAATATAATTTCCTGATTCCTCGCTCTATCTATCAAATTTTGCAGGTTATAAATTTCAAGAACATTTAGATCTTAATAAAGGGATAAAAGAAAACTTGTATAAAGTAAAAAAACAAACAAGCATTTTGAACAAACCCATCTAAAGAAGTTCCGAAATAGACAAATAAATCTACTCCATAACCTGCAAGCTCGCACTTACCAAGCACCTTTCCGTGCATACATACCGTTCAAAAAACACATTACCACAAAGTCACTTCTACCATTCACGACTGCTAATAAAGCGATAAAAGCCCCAAGCTATTGCTCATTGCATCGATTCTTGTTTATGTTGTTGCAAACGTTACCGAATACAAAATGGTTGTTTTAAATATAGAATAAAATCTACCTATAGACCATTTAATCAAATCAATCCTCTCGTCTAAAGTCTAAGAAGAAACCAGGACCCCTCTCAAACTGAGTAACAACCAAGTATCCCCTCAAAACCAATGTCACTTTAGGGAGCACTCTTCCAACGTGGCTCTTCCACGCCTGTGGCACTGTGGTCCCTTCACCCACTCTCAACTTCTCTGTGTATATTGCCTCCAACCAGAAAACATCCTAGCAGAGCTAACAGCTGCACCGGCTTGTGCACCATCCCTGCTAAAACATGACATCTATAAACTCCTTCAAAAGACGTCTGCGATGAAAGCAAAACATCCATACCCGAGTCATTAGAATCAAAGTGGACAAAACCCTGTGTCTAATCGTTTATCCCACGAAAGGTGGCTTAAAAAAAGGACTTTCGAATTCTTCACTTTGTCCTAGGCTGGAAAATTTGCTTAGGAAAGTCGGGACCATCCAATGAACGAGAGAACCCCAACACCAAAGCAGCCTCATCGCTCAAAGTTTTTAAGGCAGGATAAAGGGAAGCCTGTCATGCTTCATCCCGTTAGCCTTCGAAGGCATCAGTTTATTAAGCGCAATCAGTGGCTAACAACCGTTGGAAGTCTTCTTATAATACTCTACGGTTATTTGCGTGATGCTAATCTCAAGAGAACTACCATCGTCACCTTCTAACTAGAACTGGAGTGCATTCTTATTCAATTACATTGCTATGAGCTCCTGACAAATTCGGAGGAGCTGATAAAAATTGTATCTTGTCGAACCGATTTAGTAATTGGCCAAATTCTTATAAATTACTTTTTTATTATGATGGTCTTACACTTGCAAAGTCAACAGTTGTTGTGTTGACACTGAGGTGTGTTTATCCTGTGTTGGACTGCCAGTTTATTACCTTCCTTGTATGTTAATCAATTTTTATTCACTGCATAATTTGTGTATGTAGTTCAAGAGCTTTTTCCTGGTTCTCATTAGTAACTTGGTTCCACCAACTTTAGTGGCGGTTTAGTTTTGTTGTTTCAGTAGCTCAGAATATTTGTGAATTATATAGCTTAATTTGTAGTGTTAAATCATGTGTTCCATTGTTTTAAGAAAAAACTTATTTTTCATATTGCCCTATACGGTATATTTTTCAATTATGTGATTTTTGCTGGATGGTTTCTCATAACTTTTTCTCCCAAATCAGTTTTCATGCGATGGTGATACAGGGGTAGTTCATTTATCTCTTTTAGTTTATCCCCACTGAAAAGGGATATACTGTATATACTGTTAAACCTGGTCCTGGATGAACGGCACATTCTTCCATCCCGAGTGCCCCTGGCAGTCTTCATTAGATTTGAAGGTATATTTTTACCCTCGTAGATTGTCCCACTTCTTTCGCGGATGCGGTCCCCTTCAAGAACATTGATAGTATTTCGTGTACAGATGCGTTGATTTCTACTTTTTCCCACGTAGGAATCCCGAAGGAAATCCTATCGGACAGAGGCCGTCAATTCACTTTAGAATTGATGGAGTATGTATGAAACTCTTACTGGTCAAATTCCTTTTCTCAACCCCTTATCACCCTGCCTCAATGGGATGTGCGAGAAATTAAACGGGACTCTCAAATCAGTTCTCAAGCAATTGTGCCACGACCAACCGCGAGAATCGCACCGCTAGCTCCCAGTGGCTTTATTTGCGTGTCGAGAAATCCCACACCGAACGCTCGGATTTTACCTGTTCGAGCTATTTATTGTACGAACGAAATGTCTAAGGGCCGATGACCATCCTAAAAGAATTATAGTCAAACCACAAGCTTGATGAGGAGTTTAAGTCCTCCTACGCTTATGTGTTGGATTTGTGTACTCGCCTAGAAAATTGTGCATACCTCGCCTTCAAGATTCTGAGGTGAAGTTGGAAAATACAGAAGGGATTTTGACATCAAGTCCAAAGCACCGAAATTCGAAGCAGGTGACGAAGTACTATTTATGTTGCCCTCTGAGTCTAATAAGCTCCTATCTCAGTGGAAAGGAATTTTTTTCAGTATTAGAACCCCGAGGCCCGGTCGAATACTTAATTCAGACCCCCTCAGGTAATAAAGTGTACCACATCAACCTGTTTAAAAGGTATCACCGACGCACGTGGATTAATAATGTGGTCGCTTGAGACGAATAACCTGTCTTAGAGGCAACTTTCCCAGTCGAACCGCTTTATTTCGTTGAAACGATCTGGGTAAAAGCAGACGACGAATACTCTTTGCTGTCTCTCCCTTCCTCCCAATCGGACTCAGCCCACGAGCACGATTTTAATCCCTGTCTGCGACCCATCGAGAAGACTCAATTGGCGAGCCTCCTAAGTGAATTCCTGGTCGTAGTCTTCGAAACCCAAGGTTGTTCAACCCAATTCACTCATAAGATTGTTTTAAAAACGCAAGAACTAGTAGGAACTAATCTTTACCATATTCCCGTTCATTTACGCCTTGCGTTTAACGCCGAAGTAGAAAATTTGCTCAGGTTGAGTCATCGAGCCTTCCTCATCTGACTTTTGTGCCCCGATCGTGATGTTCAGAAAGAATGATCAATCATTTAGGATGTGCGTCGATTTTCGCAAATTAAATTCAGTCACCCAGTTCGACGCCGTGCCCATAGCCATGATTGATCAAAACCTACATCTTTTAAGAGGCAAAATTCATCTCCGAAATTGATCTCTGTAAGGCCTATCATCATATTCAGCTCTCCGAATCTTCTAAGCGCTTTACAGCTTTGCTACAAAGAAAGGCTTAATGCGATTTACCCGTCTTCCCTTTAGTTTTGTAACCCTGTGTGGTAACTATAATCGAATGATGCGCCTAATAGTAGACGGCCTAGTCAGTGTAACCTTTTATTTCGACAACGTGTACGTTGCCACCTGTACATAAATCCAGCACGTACATTCCCTTCGTGCTTTGTTAATCCGTGTGTGAGCACACAGACTCACGATAGACCAGTCGAAGTGTCTCTTTGCATATGATACAATTAAATATCTTGGTTTTAAGATCGGATAGAACGGGGTTGACCCCCAAGAAGACAAAGTTAAAGCCACAGCTGAAATACCGCTTCCCCGAACGAAGAAGCAACTGCGGTCATTTAAGAGTTCTGCTTCATTTTACAGGCGCTTCGTTCTCAATTTCGTCACTATAGCGTCGCCACTTAATGATATGTCAAAGAAAACGGGACCCAATCCTGTCAGTTGGAATTCCTCCGCGGTGTCTAGCTTTAACCAGCTTCTGCTCCTATTTTGAGACCCGAGTCCGAACAAAAAGTTTGGTATTCGTACTGATACCACTGGTGATGGTATAGGTGGTGCCCTCATGCAGTATGTAAACGATGGAAGTGGATATCCCGTTGCGTTTGCGAGCAGGAAGCTGTCTGTCCGCGAGAAGGTTTACGCCACCATTAAACTCGATGCGTTAGAATGTACCTTATAGTAACCGAATTCGTAATTAAAGTGACCATAAGACATTGTGGTACCTTCGTAATTTCAAGAGTCAAAATGAACAACTAATGCGTTGGAGTCTGTTGCGTATGGAATGTTAATTCCATATTGTGTATTTCAAAGGTACTCAAAATTGTTTAGCGGATAGTTTAAGTAGAACTCCTCTAGAAGACATAATTGCCATAAATTAGAGATACCATTAGCGTATCTCCTTGTAAATATGTTTGCTCATTTGTTTTATATATCGGTTAATTGTTTGAAGTGTTATATGAATATTCTCTGTTGTAGTCTTTCTTTAGTAATGGTTATTTTTTTTCTTTTATTTAGATACTCAATGTGTTTGTTGTATGGCTTAATTTTTTTTTGTACCTGTGCGTATAGTCTGAAGTAATTATTATTATTTGCTAACACCGCTCATGTCCAAATTTTGTTTACATCTCGTTGCACTAATTCAATTTTTATAGCATCTCCCCTTTGAAGGAAAATTAGTTCGAGACATTTTTTTTTCGCACTCAACTTGTAGGGGAGAAAAATGTTTTCCTGAAAAGGGAAGAGTGTGGAAGAATGAGAGAGAGAGAGGAATTCCCCCCTCCCCCTGACTTCCCCAGTTCGCCGTTGACCGCTCTAAATTCGTCTGCCTTATATACTGCGAAAATTAGCACAATGGAAAGACCATTAAGATGGTATCTCGAGTTCTCGCTATAGAACCTTATCGCGACCCAAGGCAATTAAGGAAGTCTGTTGGCGATGAATCTCTTTCCACGTCTAAATAATTTTGAGGTATATATTTGACAGTTAAGAATTCACAGGCAGATTGTGTCTGAAGCCGCCGTCAATTCTTCAGGCCAGAGAAAAATTGAGTGATTGTCGAAGAGCCAAGAAAGAGCTAGTCGTCACTCATTGTTGTTCGTGGAAATAGTTAGGCGCGTTTCAACCATTCTCACCAAGTATTCGGATTATAAGGACCGAAAAAGCCATTTCCGAAGCACCCTACGTTAGTCTCCTAAGGATAAAAGCCCCCGTTCTCCCCCTTGCACAACTTCAGTTTCCCGAGGTTGAATTAAGCGTCCCGTGAGACTCCCACAAGTTCAAGGACGAACTTAACCTCCTGGTCCTACTCGCCGCACATCAAGGTAAAAAGGATTTAACCCCAGCTTCGTTACGCTCTTCCACCTTTACTGCGTCGAACCTCAAGGATCCCCTTGCTCTAGAACTTGCCTAATTGTAAAATCATCACTTAATTAATTATCCCTCGGTTCAAACTTATTGTTAGTTTCAATCATCTTAGCAGTGAACCGGCAATATTCAATTGCATTGCCATTTAACTTGCCCTACATGTATATGTAATCTTTAGTCCTAGTAAAGTATATTTTTGTAGCAACTGTGTATTTTGAGCACTTTTAAAGCTATCCCCAGGTGGAGCCTCAATTTCGGTCGGCCAGTAGGCCTGTGTGCGTATAACGGCGTACACCCGGTCATACCACAACTCATTTATTTACTTATGATCCCCTTTTACCTCTATTTAGTCGCGTGCAACTCTATATCTCATTATGTTTTGAAAATAACATTGTAATTATTCGGCCAATTCTAACAAAATTTGAATGCTTATGTTGTTTTATATTATCTTTCGAATAATCTAATAGCCAAGGTCCTCCTAGGATTAGCCCGAGAATTATTATATTTTGGCAATAACATCATAACTATTCGGCCGATTCTAACGATATTTGACTCTTCTGTTATTTTTCCTTCTCTTTCGAATGATATAATTGTCAAGGACCTCCCAAGGTTATACAATAATTACTGAAAGTTTTGAACGTGGCAAGGTCATAAATCAGAATAGGTGAGAGCACGCCACTTTAGTCAGCAGACCATATTTTAGTGGTGGCTAATTTTGCGGTGGAGTCAATGGCAAGGTATGGCCCATTCATCCTTAGTGTTGATGAGGGGGTGCTGCCTGGTTAAATCTTTCTTTTACCCAATAATTTCATGAGGCTCTGTGGTTTTAGATCTTACATATATTTTCACATTTTTCAAAAATCTCTCATTATAAACTTGATAATAAATGGCCTCGATACAATCAAGCTGTAGTTTCGATAATTTATTTTTCCTCTTGTTGGTAGTGATGATTTTTAACACGCTTCATTATGCCAACCTTTACCTATTCTACTACACTCATCTATACATTTTATTTATAAAATCTTATGCCTAATTCTCAGTGACATTCTATGACATCATAAATGTTCGTAGTTCAGTGTTAAAATACACACCAATTAAGTTTTTAGCCCGCTAAATCTCTAACCACTATATAGGAGAGGTGGTCCCTAGTGGTACCAGGCTAGTATAACTAAAGCCTTATGCATTCACTCTGAATCGGACTTCCGGGTTGGTCATTTAGTACTTGCCACCCAAGTTTTCATATTGGCCCTTCTTTAAAATTTGTATTGTTCCACACAATTTCAGTATAGATGTAATGGAATTGTATATAGGAAAATGTGAAGTGGTTTTTCTTTCCCCTGAAAGTTCTGGCAAATATGCTTCTTCTTTACCACACTTTCCTCTCAGAAAGCTGCCTCAAATGAGATCCTTTGCTAATTTAGGGGTACTCTCCGCCATATTCTGACTTAGGGGAGCCTATAAACACAAATAAACTACAAGCAAGAGAAGATAAGTGTCCTCCACTCCATAAGGAATGCCAGCGCCAGTGTGGATTCCTTAAAAATGGTATGGGGTGGCAAACCTCTCTGAGGCATATCCCGAAGCTGATCTTAATCCTGATGTGAAGTATCTCCCAAGTGGAGTGATTCTCCTAAAAAGAATAAAGCAGATTCTATAGATAGGTAGGTCTTTAATAGTTTCAGGAGGGACAAGGCTGATGTGGCTCCGTGTGGGTTTGGAGCCCCTAGTGAGGTCGAGGGATAAGAGGAGTCCACCCCCTCGTCACGTCTCTCTAAAAGAAATCTAAATAAGAGGAAGCTAAAGAGAGTGGAGCTTCAAAGAAATTTAGTAGTCGAGGCACGCAATCAACTAATACCGCTAATTAAGGAATTATTTTTTATATGTGTAAAATGTGTTAAACCAGGATCATTGTTATGAGTTGGCTTATGATAATTATGCTATATTATCCAAGGTTCTTAGGGCTGAACGTTAGAATTTAGTGTCAATGCTATAAATTTGTCAATAGGAATGCGGCTTTTGCATTATATAGTATGTTCTCTACTCGAAGATTTGTCTTTTCTGCCCTAATTTCTTTCCTTTTCGACAAAAGTGCCCATATTGGTTAGGAATATCTCTCCGAGACCACTAACAGTGCTGCTGATATAAATTGCACCACCTCAATTGGAACATTTTAAAAGATACAGGACATGGGGCGGTGCTAATCGAGATAGATCACTCAAACGAAAAAATATATATAGTTTCTTTTTGTAAAAATAGTTTTTAAATTTATTTATGGAAAAAATATTTTATTAGAATAAAGTGATATAGACAAATTTTCTTTTTAAACTTCAATTAGAAGTTCCAATTTTAGTAACAATAGTATGCAAACTATGGGGCTCAATCTGTTTATTTAGAAATTGTTTTAAGATTTTCTCATACAGATTTGAAGTAAATGAATTTTTCTCGAAATATTGTTCAGGTTAATCTGCATTCACATGAAACAAGATGTGAGCGAAAAAATTCTATGTAATAAAATTTAAATTGCTGAAATTTTATATATGAAATTGGAAAAACTAAATAAATTAATGCTTGAACAGTAAATGCCCTTTTGCAGTATAAGGTATTTGATTACCAAGGTAAATTTTATAGTGGAATGTAAAGTGTGAGGAAACGCCTGTCACCACAAACACCTAACGAATAAGTTGAAAATCATGGATAATATGAAAATTTGTATTCCAACTAAGCTGAAAGTATCTTTTCTTCAAGTAGCCTCATTGGAGAGCTCATCGCGACCCCATCAAGTTAAGCTAAAATTGCTTGTTTCATGTGAATCATGAGTTAACTGTATGACTATTTTTAATTGAATACGCGGAAAATTATGAAAATCACTTTGAGAATTCAATACATTGATTTTTACATAATGGATATAAAAAAGTAACAATGTATTTTGCAAGTTTTCATTTAGAGACTAAGTAAGAGGAAAGAATCGGTCTCAGAGTAACTCCCTTTGGAATATACTCGTATTTTAAAACAAGAAAGAGGGTGAATAGCTTTATGAAATAAATAATTCGTTGTAAATATCTTTATGAATAAATTTGGACTGTTTCAGGTTTGTTAGTAAACTATTAATTTTGTCATCTAGCTATACTATAATATTTTTTGGTGACTCTTTTGTGGCTTGAAATTTGGAAACCTTAATTAATATGTAATTCTTAAATTCATAGTTATGTTTGTTCAAAATCTCAACTTTCCCTTTATCGGATCCAGTAATTTTTATATCTTTTCTGGCGGTCAGATTTTTAAGTATGTCTAAATCTCCGATTTTATTAAGAAATTTAACTTGCAAGTTGAATGAATCTTAGAGTAAAAGTGATAAGAAAGAGACACTAACGCTAAACGGAAGTAGAAGCAAGTACATTGTATAGAAACATCCATAAGCTTATTGGCCTTATTTAAAAAATATAGCCTGAAATTAGGTTTAGATTTTATAAAAAGATAGTTATAACGTAAAATCCTTTGAGATAAATTTATCACATCATCTAGATCCATGAAGGAGGGGTAAGATAATGCCAAATTTACTAGCTTCTCTGTATGTGTTTAAATGCATGTTTTTGATGAAAAGATTTCGTTTGGTGTAGAAAAACCTCACTAAAAGAATATCCATAGGAGACAAATGGCATTATAACAGATGCGCACAGAAGTACAATTGGCAAAAGTTTTTGATAATGTGGCAAATATTTTTACTTCGCAGATATTTCAAGATTTAACTGTTGAGATATTGAATCATTGTAAATGTTAGAGTCATACAGAGATTTTCGATCTAGCTTTAAACAAAGGAATTTAGCAAATATACATATTTCAAATACAATTTTTCAGAAACACCTTATCTTGCTTAATCTTCCACATATTCGTTTCTCTGGATTTCTTAGAATTTTGGTAACTCCTTATCCATACCTAGGGTAAATACATATATTGAAAACTCGTCTTGCTGTGAAGCATCCATTTTATGTTTATAATAAATCTTAGAGAATGTCAGAAGAAGTGTATCTGCTAGAAAAATATTTTGAGTAAACCCTTTCGAAAACTATAAATTTTCATTTTCAGATACAAAAAGAAAAATATGCTCATTAGGAAACAAAAATTATCTCATTTTATCCCGTTTTGCCAATTTCTTTGAATCTCTTAATTGACTTTGGGTTTTATTGTTTTACTTAAACTTTTGTGTGATACCGACTCCTTATGAAAAGGTCTTTGGCAAAAACCGCTAAATAAGTGCCTACATCTCATTGTCAAATTGCCTTCGTAGTCAAGCAGTTAATTTTAAACAAAATAGTTCTAGTGTCTATTACACATTCATATGGCAGTTTCAAAAATTGTGGTGCAGGAAAATCATTTGTAATGAAGTCTTGGTCATTCTCTCTTTTATCATATATATACATAAGACCTTTCTTTTCAATTCTTCTTTATTTCCTAAAATAAGTCCTAGAAAATAAAGGCGAAAGCGTTGGAGTCGCATATTCTTTGACTGGCAGGTAATTAAGAAAGCATGTTTTGTAAAAATGAAATAATTTGACTTAGGTAGTAAAGAGTGTGTTAAAGGGGCCAGCTGATTGTCTGCGGAAATAGCTTCTTATTTGGTCTTTTATATTGAAGACAGCATTAGTGGTAATGATTTAGTCATTTCAAAGAAAAGAAGGTGATTTGAAACGATGTTCGCCAGGAAATATTTAGGGAAACAACGCTGATATTTTTTTACCCAAGGCTCTAAGGCTCTTCCTTGTACAACGGAGATCGTAAAACTAATCAGAAAATGTGGAGTGACTTAAGACTAATTTTGGAAGATCAATTTTTGGATGGGGGATAAAATATAGACCCTTTGTTGACCTGTATAATGAAGAAATGAATTTTGCAAGAAAGTAACACGATTATTAAAAGAGCCCCAATTTGAACAAAATGGCTGCTCTTTAATTAGAAATAAGGATTAATCATTCATGTATTTGTCACCTCGCGCTTCAACTATTGGAATTTCTTTTTTTGTTCCTTGCCGCCTCTACACATCTTCCCCTTCATTTGTTGCGGTACTTTGCACCTCATTTCTTTTCCGTCAGCGTCGCTTCATCCTGGCTACACCAAAGTTTCGGAGCCCGCATCGGCTTCCCATCAGTTACCGCATGACCTTCAAGGTTCTCCTTCTTGCTTACAAAGCCCTAGAAGCTGCTACTCCCTCTTACCTTTCTTTCTCTCTCTGGTTCAAAATGCCAGAGTACTGTACCTTCTCCTTCTGCGCTGTGAGATTGTGAAACACCCTGCCAAGCCATTCCTCCCTGCTCCTCTCTTTATACCTTCAAGAATGCTCTGTGACCTTGAAGAGCTCAGTCTAAATATATATTTAATTACTTATTTAATAAATAGTTAGAATTCTCTGCTTAGGTTTCGTTAATTCTTGTTTTCTAGCAAGTTTTAAGATTTCTGTGCTATGAACTACATATTTTACTATCGACTCAGAAGCAAATAGACTTTTTACAGAATTCAAATAGCGTGCAAATTTGATCTGATATCCACTGCTTTCTTGCTCTTAAATTAATCCCATTCACATTCGTTAGGAACAAAAGGACTATTGAAAACCTAAGAAAAAAAATGTTGTGGCAATGGAAAACATTTTTCACCTAAACACGCTGAGCAAAACCAAAAATTATAGATGAGAGCTACACGATAAAGTATTAAATAGAAGGAACATTTTTCAATTTTAGTTGGTTAAATTTCTGAAATTGACTAATCGAAATCAAATCCGCATAAGTGGTAAATTGATAAGTAATTGTGCTTTCACGTTTCCTTGTGCTCCAACTACCTTATTCTAATTGAATTATGTCCATTCCATATATTTTTATGAATTTAAAACTACAACTTTTTGATCAATTTCATTCGAATAATAAATAAATAAAATGGAAGATTTAAAAATAAAAATGCAGAAGTAGTTTAAACATGGAAACATCTGAGTAAATTACGAGAATTCATAGCGCGGCTTAGCGTAAATTACAAGGCACAGTTGTGCACGCCTTAACGAGCAAGAAGAGAAAGAGATTTGTGTGAAATTCTTAAGTGTATATCGGTGTTTTGCTACTTTTAGCCACCAATTTTTAAATTCCCAAATTACCCAAACTAAACAGCGAAATTAATTTCACAATAAATCTCAATAACGAAATGGTTAAACAGAAGGTGCGTTCTAAATAACTTGAATTGCTAAGAGCGAATTTAGGAGAATTATAAACTTATGGGCTTTTTTATGAGGAGAGTTTTCATTGGCTAAAGGAGATACGAGAGATTGGCTGTGCAAATGACGCCGGTAGGATTGGAGAGCAAAAGGAGAGGTTAATCAATTATAAAAAATATGGATGGCTTAAATGCATTAAATGAAATATTAATTTAAATACTGAGAGAGGGATGCTGTATTTTAAGATAATGGAATGGTTGGTTATGCAAACACACTCACAATTAATATTAATTAATAATGTGAGGCTGGAGTTTTACTCGTTTTCCTAAAGTCATGTGCCTTGCAGCTCTCGTGGATGGAGTGATTCTTGGAGGTAGCTGTGGAGGATGGAACTTGGCGCGTAACGAGGAGAACTGTGTGAATGGCAGTGTTCTGCCTTTTGCGTGCGTCCCAGATTAGGTAGGGCTCGTAAGTGAGGCTGCTAGTTGCCGCGATCATTAAGGTGCTAGTGGTCTCTGGCTGCGCCAATAGTGAGCCAGACTAGTTTCGGAAGTACCCTCCTTCCACCTTAAGTCAGACTAATGATGAAAGCAGTATACTTATTTCCAAAACTAGTCTCGTTCTTTTAATAAAAATGAGCCTAAAAAGAGTGTCATTGTCTTTTTAACTTAAGTTAAAAATATTTTCTAGGATAAACATAAATCTATCTTTTGGGTTACTATTCGCTGGATATATGAAGGTGTTAAATGATATCCCTTGAACTACAGTGGTAAAGCATTGGGTAAAAGATTTCGGGGTCAAAAGATGAATGAAATTAGAATACAAAGAAAAAATAATAACATTAATTGTTATTAATCTAACTTCTCCCTCCTCCTTGCCTTTCCAGACAATTGTTTTCTATTCGAGGCTTTGGTGATCTTGGTTTTTGATCCGTTTAACTCACTAGAAAAAAAATAGATAGAAATGGGGATGGGTGCGATAAATGAGAATAATAGATGAGGAATAAAAATTGATTTGGGAGTGATGTAGTAAACTATCCTTTTTACTTTTATGCTTTTATATGTTTTTTTATTATTTATCTACGTTTAATTTTAACTTTCGAGCTCTTCTACCATTCAGCTTGCCGCCTTTACCGCCGTGGTATTTGATTAGAGATCGTAAGTGGCCAAGAATGAAGTTCTAGTGTTTGGAGTTGGATGTCATAGGATAGAATTAATTTGTATTAGATGGATGTAAAATGGATGCGTATGAGAATCAATGTTATCAATGGGATGGGCGTGATAAAGAAGAATGATGGATGAGGAATGAAAATGAGATGAAGATGATGTAGATATCTATGCCGTGTGCCTGGCTCAATGATCGTTCTGGCTTTTATTCTGCTATATTCTTTTTATATTTACATATGTTCATGTGCATTTTTTTATTTTTAAAGCCTTTGTTTTTCTGTGTACATTTTATTTCATCATTAATTATGTTTTATATTTCATTTTCTTATATCTTTGTTTTTTCTTCTTGTTTTTACAATTTTTTGTGAGGATGATAAGCGGAATATTGGTCGATATTAAATACCTTTTCCTCCTGTGCTACTTATATATATATATATATATATATAGATAATATATATTCATATATATATATATATATATGTATATATATATATGTATATATATAACTTAAAACACATTACACGTGATATAATGAATGCATTTAAAAGCCAAAAAAAATGAAAATTGGCATCACGACAGAGAAGAAGGCTGACCATTGAAAGTTTAAGAAAGAAAATATGTCGTGATCCCAATTTTCATTTCCTTGGGCCTTTAAATGCATATATATATATATATATATATATATATATATATATATATATATATATATATATATATCAATGTTAATGAAACACGTGTATATGGTGGTTTATGGTATATTACACAATATACATTAGTTTAATATCTGGTTGACTTTCTTTTAGCTTCAACTACCGCTTTTATACTTTACTGTACGTATGTATCCAATTATGTGTAAAACCAACGTCCACAATTAACTTATTTTTCCTTGATTATTTCAGTGTTTTATGATAAAATACGTTGTAGATAAAGTTAATAAACAGTAAAATGCCTAAAATAAGAGAGTTGAGTGAGGTCAAATCGTAGCTTATCGTAAAGATAGAATGTCTCAAAGGCAAATTGCTCAGAAGATGAAATGTTCTCGATGTGCGGTGCAAATGACTCTCAACGCTTCAGAAAGACAAAAGATGTGAAGACAATGCAAAGAACAGATAGAAAAAAAGGTTACAACTCCTCATAATGACAGATCCATCATCAGTCAGTCGCTCAGAAGCAGGAGAAAAACATCGTAAGAGCTCTGCGCGGACTTAAACGAGGCAGGTACATCACAAATATCAACCAGAACTGTTAAAAAAGGCTGGTAGAGTAAAGTCTGAAAGGCTGTAAAGCCTAGAAGAGGCCATGAATTTCTGAAGCAAATATGAATAAACGTCTTCAGTGGGCCCAAAGCCACTCAAATTTGACCAGTGAGCAATGGTCGAGTCATATGGTCTGATGGGTGTAACTATGAGGTAAGATAGTACCAGTATTCAATCAAAACATAAACTCAAAATATGTTTTCTTTGCCCAAAATATATAAGAAATATCCAACATAACAATAATATTATCGTTCAGGTTTTATATTCAGGTTTTCAGCACATGTGGTGCAACTTTCGTGCGTCGCAGAGTTGGGGAAGCATTTAAGGCTCAATATCTGGTACCAACCGTAAAACATGGATGTGGTTCTATCATGGTGTGGGCCACAGGACCCGGATAAATGTTTTTATGTGAGAAAAGGATGAATTCAGCTACTTATGTTTCCATGTTATCGGATGTTTTAGAACCATCAATTGCTAAATTGCATCAAGGAGTGTCGAAAAACAGTGTTATCTTTCAACAGGACAACGTTCCATGTCATACAGCAAAGAGTACTCATCAATGGTTTGAGACACAGGGTATTGTTCCAATGGACTGGCCAGCTTAAAGCCCAGATCTAAATCCGATCGAACACCTATGGGGAACTCTTGGTAAACCTATCAATAACACAACAATTAAAAATAAAGAGCATTTGTACCGAAAACTTAGAGATGAATGGAGTAAGATTGCGCCTAGCACCTGCAGGAAACTAGTTGATTCTATGCCTAACCGCATAAAAGCGGTAATTAAAGCTAAATGATCGTCAACCAAATATTAAAACTAATGTATATTGTGAAATATACCATAAACCACCATGTGCACGAGTTTCATTAACATTGAGATAGCAGAACCTAGAAACCCTGGGGTGGCCTCATACTTTTGGCCAGGGCTGTATATATATATATATATATATATATATATATATATATATATATATATATATTGGAAGTAGTTTCTTCTGGCTAGAGATAATTTAATCTTAAGAATGGATCCAAGGACCAAATAGAAAATTGTTTTCATTATCATAAGGTCTAACAGAGAGAAATGGAGAAATATTTAAATTCTATCATATTAATTATTAGTATAAAGTAAAATTCGAATAAAAAATCGAAAACATCATAAAAATGGGGAAGACTAAGAAAAGAAGAGGGACGGAGCACGTAACTTACCAGGTTGAGTCGTGAGGAAAACTCAACTGAATTAGTTAAGGATGGGGGGACAGGAAGTAAGCGCCGTGAATGGAGGAGTGGTTAAACTAGGAGGAGAAGAACTGCACTTGTGTCGTTAATAAGGGAAGGTTTTAATATTTTAATATACATAGACTCTAAGATACAAAAGGAGATTTCATTATTGCAATGTTCAAGGATTTTGAAATTTTCATGAGTGACATCAGTTTTACATTGTATAATGCGAGATCTTATGGTTGAAATTTCTTTTTGGTTTAAAGCTTTGCCAGTTCTATTGCTAATATCCAGGCGAGAGCATATCTTGGCCTCCAGAGAACCAACAGTGCTGCCTATATATGAGCCTCGATTACAGTGAGAACAAATGAACTGATAAACCAGGCAACTACGTAAGTTCTAAGGGAGTGTGTCCTTTACATTGAATATTGAACCAATTCATAAATTATTGGTGAAGATTATTTTAAAATGGATCTGAGGAAAATAATCTTTTGAACAGTCTTAATAATTCTGTGCGGGAAGAGCGGGTAAGAGAACCTAAGTATGGTTAAAATAGAGAGAGTCTTTGGGGGCGGTACTAATAGGTAACCTTGGCTTATATTGCTGGTATAAGAATTTCTTAAGTAACTTATCGTATAAATTACTGGGATAACAGTTATTTTTTAAAAATTTACGAAGAAAGTCAAATTCTTTATGGAGATAAGAAAAGGTTGAGGATAAGTGGTAAACGCGGTTAAGAAGTGTTTTTATAGAATTGATTTTAAAGAAATCATCACAGAAACTGAAAAAATTGAGACATAGGCTGTTAACATAACCACTACCAAATTCAAATTTCCAGAAGAGAAAGAGCAAAATATGGGATAAAACGAGCATTTTTAGTACTATTAATGATAAAACAAGATACAAGAACAAAGATTTTATATTCGAAACCCAATGCAGCCAGTACACGAAATGTTGCCTGGAATTCAAATTAAAATATTTCCGTTCCTTCCTGCACATTTCGATCAAGACCCAGCTTCCGTTCAATGAGGTGGCAAGTGTTTTTACACCCTTCCAAATCAAGCTTCATAAAAAAGCTATAACCAAATTACATATGTGCAGCTAAGTAGCATGACGAGGTATCCTTTCTTTATTAAAAATCACCTTTAATTATTGATTAGAGCATGAATTTTCGGTGACAACAAATCCTACATAAAATTTTAAGGGTAAAGAAAGGCACGATGTGGATTTATATTATTGATTTAAAATTTAAGAAAATAATTGAATCTTTAGTAGATTGCTCCTTATATAAATTTATAACTACAATCAATGAAACCAAGCAAAAGATTCCCAGAAGCCTAGGAGGCGAAATCACATAGAAAGATCTGCGGTGGAGTACCAAGCTGAATTCATTTGCAAAGTGAGTTCAAACTGACAAAAATAATCAAGAAAAAGACACTTTAATCAAGTGCGAGTGAATAAACAATTTATATTCTGTTAACAAAGGTTAACAACGGGAAGTTTTTTATGATGTGCAGGCGTACATAATGCAAAGAGCGAAAAGTCAAATGACAAAAGTTATTCAGAAGAGTTTTCTCTCAAAGAAGATAAATTTAAAGCTACGAGCTAAGAACGAAATCTGTCATGTTTATGTATATTTTCCGAACTCTAGAAATTCATCGATTTCTTATATTTTATATATGCGTAGATTTACATATTTGAGCACATGCATGAATGGAAAGATAATGTGCATAAAGTAATATCCATACAGTTATTCCGCACATAGAACTTTGAGATAGATTACATGGCGATAGGTGAAAAAAAAGGTTGTGCGAAGCTTTTATGTAGATAAAGAAATCGAGAAAAGCAAACATATTTTTCAACGAAATTATTGAGGAGTCATAGAAAGATATTATAACAGTAGTCGAGCATGTGAGAGGTTAGCCATATATATGTATAAATCAGAAAGGTCCCTAAATTGAAACTCTAACTTTAAATGCAACGGACACAAACAAAAAGACTGTAAAACGAATTCCATTTGAACAGTTAGGAAGCGCAGCTTAAAAAACGTTGAATCGAGATATGGTTTAATGAAATTGGAATAATTTTTCCACCAGTATTTTTATTTAGAATAATGAATTACCAATTCGAGGCTTATGCGAATGTAATATGTCACCCGTGGATCTTGATGATATTCTTTTACACGTTGGGTTGAGGCCGAGCGTAGTGGGACCAAATCCATTTATGAGAGGACTAAAACGTCTTTGTGTTTATTTCTGGATAGGAGTCTGATACGGGTCAACTTTGCAACGCCTCAGCATATTGTAGAATTTAAACCAGTGATTTTCGTCCATGAATCCAGTGCTTAGTGATCCCTAAACAAATCTACAAAAAATGTTACATAACCCTTTATACGGGGTGTTTCTAAATTCTGGAGACAGAATAAATATCACAATAGGCTACCTGTTCCACAGACATTAACACCCTTGAGGGGCGCTCCTTTTTCAACAGACATTAACCCCCTTGATGGTATTTTTTTGGCGGTATGTTAAGGGCAAAGATGTAATCAATAAACTTGTGATTGAGACACCTTAGGGAATGCCTCATAAATGAATGTGCTCAAATTGATGGGTATTTGGAGTTCATACATCCTGTTTATCTGGTGAATCTTGCGAAGCGCATCAAATTTTGCATCCCTAATGGTTGAAATCATATTAAAAATGTTATTTATTAATATTTTACATTAATTGGATATAGTTAATATTAAATTCAAATTCATTTGAATATTTTTATGTGGAAATATTTATTTTGCCTATGTAGAAGAATAAGGGGGAAGAGTGACCACCTGCTCTTCTGTACCCCCGTGGTCTCCGGCAGGAAGGCTGGCTAGTAGGAGTTGCTGCCTTTACCCCAAGATCGCACAAGTTGTGGAAACTCCCGCTAAGTCATTAAAGCAACCCACAGATGGGAAGGGAAGGTTGTGATGGTTCCTAAGTTTTATATATATTAATATTGTGTGTATATATCTATAGCTGCATGATTTAGTTATTGACAAGCCTCGATTGGTAATACCCTTGTTTCTGGACGCAATCCTCTGGATGAAGTTTTTTGGGGAGTTTGGGTGCCTTAAAAAAAGGCCGTTTGACTCGGATGACCTATGATGGGCCCGTGTGGCTTTTGTCATCTGTTATATTATATTGTGGGGGACTTTGATTTTGTTTTTCCCTGGCGATTTTGAAATAGTCCTATGTGGGTGGGTTTTGACGAAAGTGGATGACCTTTTATATGCCCTTGTGGCTTTTGTCATCCGTAAAATTATGTTATGTTATGTCTATATAATCTCCCGACTCGGTTTAGCGTGTAGCAATTCAAGACTTTCAGCCTAATACCGCGTATGAGTTAAGGAAACGGCGATTTCGATTCGACAACGAAGGATAAACCGAAACTGTGAACTCTGCCATAGTCAATCGGCAAGTAGCTGACGAGGAATTCCATCTCCGAAGGACAAACTACTTGTGCTTCCTCATCCGCCCCATGAGGTAACCCAACTTTCCAAATGCAGTCATCGTATCCTTTGAACAAACGCGTAAGCAGTGCGACCGTTGACGCCTACAGATTATTCTATAATCTGTCCAACATAAATCTTCCTCGCTCACGTGGACTGACCTTGTGACTCCGGTTTAACATAACATAACATAACATAATTTCACGGAAGACAAAAGCCACAAGGGCCTATCAAAGGTCATCCACATCCGTCAAAACCCCCCCACAAAAAGCACCATCACCAGGGGAAGACAAAATCAAAGTCCCCCACAATATAATATAACAAATGACAAAAGCCACAAGGGCTCATCATAGGTCATCCGAGTCAAACGGCCTCTTTTTTAAGACACCCCAACTCCCAGGAAAACTACATTCAGAGGATTGCGTCCAGAAACAAGGGTACCAACAATCAAGGCTTGTCAAGAACTAAATCATGCAGCAAAAGATATATACCAACAATATTAATATATGCAAAACTTAGGAACAATCACAACCTTCCCTCCCCATAAACTCATCCAACCTACTCTTAAATACATTTAAATTTGGACTACCTACTACCATCAGCGGCAATTTGTTCCAGAAGTCTACCACTCTATTGGTGAATTTTTTTTTTCTTAAATCCAATCTGAGCGGCCAATAACTCAGCTTTTAAGGAGCTGTAGTTAATTGTACACTCAGATGGTAAAGATATAAAAATTTCGCGCAATTTACAATTTAACAGGGGAAGTAATCTGGCTACACCTTCAGCCTCCAGATCCATGTTATTGATTTCGAGGATCTTTTCGAAGTGGGCTAAAAATGCTCCGAAATCCTCTCCATCCTTGAAATTGGGGAGCTTTAGTGAGAGATTGGGATGGGGCTTCGGAACGGGAACTGCCGGACTGTATCTCTGCTTCAACACGGGCTAATTCAATCTGATTGGGAAGCTCAGCTTGTCTTATCCGTTCCTCTCTTTCTCTTTCTTCTCGTTGGATTTCTCTTTCTCGTTCTTCTCGTTGGATTTCTCTTTCTCGTTCTTCTCGTTGTATTTCTCTTTCTCGTTCTTTTTCTTTTTCTTTTTCTTCACGCTCTTTTCTTTGCTCCTCTTAGACGTACTCAATTAGTTCTTTTCCGCAGAGTCCCAAGGATTCTCCTTGCGCTTTAAAGATTTCGAACTGAGTCATCTTTGCACTTGGGGGCGCACTAGTCAACCAACTAAAATTCCTTGCAACAAGAATTATGCCTTCTATAGAAATTAGCCTACCTAAATATGAGCACTGACCTATTCGTACTTGGTTTCTCGATCTAAATAACCCACTGACTAAAATCACAAAAAAACACAACAAATTATTATAACAGTTCCTTGAGCTACTCCAGCTTCTTAAGTTTCAAAAAAGGGGATAGCAATCGTTAAAACAAAAGGGAACTACTATACTCTATTATTATAACGAATAACACTATGCTTTACTCGACTGAGACCAGTGTTTGCAAAGATATAGCGTTAAACCTTACACACCTGATACCAAATTTAAATAGTATATATATATATATATATATATATATATATGTCGTAGAATGGACTCCCGACGATAACAATATATCACTATTCGTTGAGGGAACTTCTTTAATTATCTTTAGAGTGCGTTAATGTCTGGCGGGCCGATATTATGTATCTTCGATATGCTTAAGAAGTGGAACTGAGCTCAAGGATAATAATATTGCTATCATTAATAAAATAGAGTTTTATTAATAATAACTATCAACAAACACAAGACGGAAAATATTGACATAAACAGAGAATGGAAAGCGTCGTGGGGGCTCAGCTAATCCGAGGATTAAAGGATTTAAAAAGGTAAAACAAATATAGAGTTAAAGAGATGGGATGGTTCGCTAAACCATTTAAATAACAGGATAAAATTTACAAAAGGGTTAAGTACTCAAAGATGACGTTTGACTTGAGGAACTTTATACGAGGGGTGCAGTGGATGTCGACGTTAAGGAATTTTCGGTCCGCTGGCGAGTTCCAGCCGAAGGGGAGGGGAATAAAAGGATGCTGACGTGGCGTCTTGAGAATGAGAACCGTTTTCGACGAACGGCTTGAAGAACAATGGCTGTTCTACGTTGTTCTCTTCCGAACAACAAGGGGGGGTGAGAACCGTCTCTTGTCTACGTGCTCAAGAACAATGGCTGTTCTAATGTTGTTTTCTTCTAGAACAACAAGGGGAAAGGGTGAGAATCGTTTCTTGGCGAACAAATTCAAAAGAACAATGGCTGTTCTACGTTGTTCTCTTCTGAACAACAGGGGGGGTGAGAACCGTCTCTTGTCTACGGGCTCAAGAACAATGGCTGTTCTAATGTTGTTCTCCTCTGACAAACAAGGGAAAAGGGTGAGAACCGTTTCTTGGCGAAGGTCTCAAAAGAAAAATGGCTGTTCTAACGTTGTTCTTTATCTGAACAACGAGGGGAAAGCCTTGAGGACTTGGCGTCACGAAAGGCTTGAACCTTTGGCACTCAAGGGATATTGTCCTCCTTCTGGACAAGTGATGGTGAATCTCGAGGTCGAGGTCCCTTGGCGCACAAAGTGAGAGAGGGTCGTGGTGATATTTCGCGACGAAAATCTGGATTTCCAATCTGATCTTAGTGGTAAAGTTTCCATCTAAATAGTCGAGACACTTCCTTGGCGTGGGGGACAATGGAGTGGGAACTTTGAGGGAATGCACAGCCGAGGCTTAGAACAATGCCTTATCTGCCCATAAGCCTAACTCAATCTGGCGAGGTCGGCGTATGGGGGCGAACGGGGGGACGATAACCTCCTTGTTTAAACATTGACATCCGGTGGCTGTGATAAGGCGCCAAGCTTCGACGCGATGATGCACGTGGGAGCATCGTGGTTTTAAAATAATATGTGATAGGAGTTGAAACTAACGCTGTTCAACCCGTTCTATCACAAACATGATCTACCTGATCTAAACCCATGCTGAGCATCGCTGATTAACCTCTCCCTCTCTAGATGTTGGCAAATCCCTTTTTTAACTATTTTCTCAAGAATTTTACAGACTACAGGAGTTAGGCTAACCGGTCTAAAGTTATTTGTATCCTCTTTACTACCCTTCTTAAAAATAGGGACTACATTCGCTCTCTTCCAATCATCGGGTATTTCTCCATATTCCAGTGACCTAGTATACAACTTTTCCAGAGCTATTGAGATACTTTCTATCCCTTCTTTAAGTATCCTAGAATGAATATTATCAGGACTGGAGGCCTTGATAGTATCTAACTCACCTATTAGTTCTTTTATCGTCCTCCAATCCACACTAATGGTAGTAAACACCGCTTTCCCTGACCCATGAGTACTATACATAAAACTATTTAGTTTCTCCTTTGTAAATACTGATGCAAAATGAACATTTAGTACCTCAACTATTTCCTCATCAGTTTCTCTCACAACCACTTCATATTTGATAGGCCCTATTTTAACTCTGCCAGACTTATTATTAATTTTGTAGTAACTAAAGAACTTTCTAGGATCTTTGTTGCTATCCTGAGCTAATTTAATTTCTGACACCCTTTTGTTCTTCTTTATAATCTTATTTAACTTATTTCTAGCCATTCTATAATCACTTAAATTTTGAATATTATTTTCTACCTGTAATTTTTTATATGCCCTTTTCTTCTCTGAAATTTTTCTAGCTATCTCCTGATTCCACCATAATGGTTTCCTACTTTTGTTCCTAATGGCCTTCATTGGGATACATTGTTCTTGGACCACATTCATTATATGCTTGAAAGTATCCCCCATCCCATAAGCATTTTTACCTCTGAATTCTACATCCCAGTCTTCAAAATTTAGCAAGCTTCGGAGTTTTACATAATCTCCCTTATGAAAATTTGGAACTTTTACAGCATTCTCAGTTATTTTACCCTTCTCAATTCCCAAGTTAAAACGAACTATCTGATGGTCACTATTTCCCAATGCTTCCCCAACAGTCAGTTCTTGAACTAAATGATCACTGTTAGAAAGTACTAAATCTAATATATTGTCCCCAATCGTTGGCTCAATAACAAATTGATTCAAAAAATTATCCTCAAAGCATTCTATGAACCTGCCACTTGTTCTATCCCTACCTATCATATTTTCCCAGTCCACAGAGTTTAAGTTGAAGTCCCCAATGATAACTGCATCTGTTTCACATCCCTTACTCATTCTCCTTATCATTAGTTCATCCATATCATCAGTCTGCCCAGGTGGCCTGTAAAAAGTTCCCAAATGCACCATTTTATTTTTACTGAACCTAATATCTATCCAAAGTGAATCAACTCCATCCTGCTTTATTGAAGTATTTAAACTTAAAACAATGTTGTTTTTTATATGGATAATTATTCCTCCACCAATCCTACCTGTCCTTTGACTAATGTACATATTATAGCCCTGTAAATCAAATTCACTTATAGTGTCAGTAAATTCTATTTCATTAACCCATGATTCAGTAACACATAATATATCTATATCCTCATTACTAATATAACTAAATAGCTCATCCTTCTTGTTTCTAAGACTACGAGCTTTTGTATAGAAACAATTTAACCCCCCTATCCCTGAAGCACCTCTTGAAACCTGAATGACCTCACCTCTATTGCCTTGCAACCTATTTCTGTTATCTGCCAAGTCCATTCTACTTTCAGTACTATAATGTCCTCTCATAATTCCCTGACCACTATTAGTATCTAGTTTCGTGCCCGCAAAGACCTAATAACACAATCATACTCCTCTCACAACACATCTACCCCCCTCCTACTCAAATGCAGTCCATCCATCGCATACATTTCTTTCATTCCAACAAACCTATCCCACACATCCATAAACATGACACCTTCCATCTCACACATCCTCCTCACATAATCATTTAGCCCAATCGCACGAGACATCCATTCTACCCCAACATCCATTTTTGGAAGCACACACGTCACAACACCTTTCATTCTACTTTCTTTTACCTTTTCCATCAACCTCTTGTACCTCTCACGTAACTCACATGCACCCACTTTCTTCACATCATTCACTCCTACATGTGTAATCACAACCGCACTCCTTGCACAGCCACACACCAGCTCCTTATACCTATCAGACAGATCTCTCACTCCAGCACCAGGCAAACACACCCTCAAACCATTCAATTTACTTGCATTCAACTTCCTATCTAAATATCTAACTCGTGAATCACCCATCACAAGCACTTCAGTCAGACTCCCCTTCCTAACCCCCACAGACCTAACTCCATCCCCACTGCTATTCTCATTCAAACTACTAGGGCACTGAATCTATTAGTCAAGCTAATAGGTTATGTGTCCCTCTGACTCACACACCTATTCTCCCCCTTGCTAACAACCTCAACAGAGGCTAAGGGTGCTAACTTCACTATCCCGAGAACTATCATATCCTACCTCCTCCACCGACCCTCTACCTTCACCTGAAACATCTAACTTGCCTACCTCACTACCTAACCTATTCCCAGCTCTAGGCGTAACACTAAGTTCCCTCCTGAGCTCAGCAACTAACCCCTCCAGTCTACATATCCTGTCTAAATCCTCCTTTCTCATCCCCTCTAAATCTACAATGCATTCACGCAGCCCACATACAACACATGTATACCCCTTAAAATCCACTTTTAATCACCAACCTGAACCCGACCCCTAATCCTATAATTATCTCTCTTGTGACTCGTGCCTACATTTAATTTCACATGTGCGATCATTTCTTTTTAACCCTATATGTTTTGTTGTTAGTAAAGGTATATTTTCGTTATTGTCTTTCCTTTGCAACCTTAGACGTGTACCAGATACCTATTAATATTTGCCCAACTTGCACTCTGAATTATTTGTTTTAAAATCACCCCACAAATTTAAAAGTAAACCATCTCCTCTGAATTCATAACTATTTGCCGTCATGAACCGGCTAGGTCGAACCTTAAGCCAACATCGACCCCAAAACTCCAAACTGGCATACATATATTTATATATATATATATATATATATATATATATATATATATATATTATTATAAAATCTGGTGATCAGGTGTGTCAGGGTCTTCAAAGGCTTTTTGACAGATCTTTTTCAGGCAACCCTTTAACTTTCTTGTAATTCCCAAAGCTAAGTAACGTTAGAGTTGCCAAAAAACAACAAAAACAAAGCAATAAACAACCCTGCCATATTTATTTATCGCTTAGTGTTGGTGGATGTTTGGACCAAGAAACTTTATTACGAAATATTTATAAGGAGAAAAAGCTTTTATCGCGGTCACTTTAATCTCGGCAGATTAGTAGTGTCAGAGCCTTTCTTTTCCTACGAAGGCTCCATTTTTTTAACTTAGGGGAAATTGTGCATTATATTAGTGTGGGTATTTTCATAGCAAAGCTTCCGCGCTTAATTAAGCATATTCCGTGTGTCAGTACTTTGTGAGTCAAGCCCCTCTCCATCCCGTGCTGACGGTCCATTAAATCATTATTTCGGGCAACTTACACACGTGTTTCAAATAAAAAGTCGTTGTTCGAGAGATTCAAACTCCAAGGGGAATTCCTCGGTTTAAGTGGCAAAGAACTCGTTTCCTATATACAGGAAGAAGAGAGGAATGATACAACTTATAGAAGAGAACAAGAGAAAACAAGAAGAATAAGAGACAACATATTGAAGAGAACAAGAAAAACAAGAGAGAGCTGTACAAAAAGAGATTAGAGAGAGCGAAGAGCGCGAGAGAATACGACAATATGAATTGGAGTTAAGTCGCCATCGGCTCGAATCTTTTTCAGTAAATTTCCATCCAAAGGCTCCTCAATCCTCCTCCATTAAACTCCCGACTTTCAAAGAAGGCGAGGACTGCGGATCTTGTTTTACTCAATTTGAGAAATTTTTTTGAGGTTAATCATTGGGAAATCGAGACAGACAGTTCCACCAAGTTACTTCCCCTTGTTAGCTCTTAGTTCCGTGTCCTTTGGGTTTCCCTTCATTCGGAAGCCACGATGGATTACTCTACCCTCAAATTCGAACTCATTGCGGCGTATAATATGACGCCTGACTTCTACCGCGCCAAATTTCGACACGCCGGCATATAGGCATTATGACCTTCCTTCATTTTGGGTATACTCTTTCTCGTCATTTCAATTTGTGGTTAGACGCTTTGAAAGTTCCCCACGATTATAAGTCCCTGGTAGACTTCGTTCTAAGGGATCAGATGTTGGCATCACTACCAACGGAGATCTGCTCCTTCATGAAGGATCGTTGGTGTAACTCCTTCAAAGAGTACATAGAAGAGGCAGATATATATGCGGCGAGTCACAACCTATACCCAAAGGAAAAGAAAAACCCTCTCCCTTCATCTCCCAAGAATAAAATTAATAGCTCCCGATTTCCTCCTAAGAACTTCCCCAAGTTCATCAAAGTTACGGGCCCCTTTAAGCCCAGAAGTTTCCCTCCATCGGAGCCCCTTTATGTCAAGCCCCTCATCTCTAATCCTCCGGCATCATACTTTCCCCGGAGTCCAATTGTATGTTTCGCGTGCGGTGTTGAGGGTCACACCCGCCTGTACTGTTCCAAAAGTGCCAACTCCGGAGGAATGCCATTCACCAAGTCCACCAAGTGAATGCTGCTCCCGCTTCCCCTTCATTGTGACCAAAAATCCCAGCTCTAATCTCGTTTCCCAGTGCCCCAGGGCACCACGTAAATTTCCTCTTCGACAAGAGCTCTCCAGGAAGTTTAAACTTTGAGAACGAAACCGTTAATGGGTGCCGAGGCTCCACCCTCGTCTGTGATACTGGGTGTACCTGTATCATGGTATCAAATGAACTTCTTACCCCTGTGGCCCCTGACCACACAAAGTTTGCGGTAGTCCATGACTACCTGGCACGCGCAAACCGCTTCCCCATTGTAAACTGTTACTTGGAGTGTCAATACTATTCAGGATGGGCTGAAGTCGTGTTAGCCCCTATCAAATTCTGTTCCATTTGGGTAAGACAGTGCCCCCAAGTCGCATTTAATCCGTTGGTTCAGCCCGTTATCACGATAAGCTCAGGTAACGAAGGATTCCCAGATGTCCGCTGTCCTTGAATCCCCCTTAGACTCAGATGTCAGCGGCGTTAAGAGCAAAGAATTCGCTCAAAAACAGAAGGAGTGTCAAAATCTCCTTCCCTTGTGGAAAAAAGTTTGGAGCCTCGAGCAGGATTTTGCCCGCAGTAACAAGACTGTCTCTTATATTGTACAAGAAGCCTTGTTACATTGCGCTTGCTTGGATGGCGTTAACTCCGAGATTCACACCCTATGTGTTCCCCGTTCGCATGTCCCCGTGGTCCTAAAAAATGCACACGATAGTGTGTTTTCTGGCCACTTTAGGCACACTAAGACTGCTCAGAGGATTTTACGGTATTTCTTTTGGCCTAGTGCTGCATTTGGAGATACTGCCATTCCTGGAACATCTGCCAGAAAACCACGGCAAATGGGCGTATTAAACCGGCCCCCCTTTAGAAGAGACCAATCATATCGGAATCCTTTTCCCGATTGGCCATAGACCTCCTCGTTTCCATTCGCCCTCCTTCCAGTCAAGAACATAGTTATGTTCTTATCCTTGTGGACTGTGCCTCGCGTTTTCTCGAAGCCTTACCATTAAAGAGAATCGAGAGTGTTACGTGTGCCGAATCCTTAATTTTCATCGCCTCTAGGCTATGCATTATTTTAGGAATTATTTTATGATAGATGTAGACAATTTGTCTCTGAATTGATGGAATACATCGGGAAACTGTTGATGTTAAAACCACTCTTTATTACTTACTTTCACCCCTGCGACCTTGAAGTGGATATTAAAGAAGCTGTGTGCCGAACAGCCCCGTGAGTGGCAGCGTTTTTGCCCATGGCCCTCTTTGCATACAGGGAGATTCCCCATGATACCGTCGGATTTGCTCCCTTTGAATTAATATACGGACGTAACTTGCTAGGTCCCATTAGTATCCTCAATGAGTTATTCTCGAACGCTAAGTAGATAGGGAAATTCATTTTTCCTACGCGTATGTTTTGTATATTCGACGAAGATTAGAAAAGTGTGCCGAGATTGCATCCCAAAATGCCGACGTTAATTTGGAAAAGTACTTCGATGTCAAGTCGAATTAGAGGAAGTTCAAGCTCGGTGATGAGGTTTTATTGCTACTTCCTACAGAGAGTAACAAACTTCTAAGCCAATTAAAAGGGCTCTTCCAAATTGTTGAAGTGCGAAGACCTAAGGATTATTTAATTAAGAGCCCCACAGGCGAGAAACTGTTCACCGTTGACATGTTAAAAAATATCACCGCCGCGCGTGTATCAACAACACTGTTACCATGTACGAAGAGAGCTTTGTAGGCCGACTACACGACAGCTGCCCTGAACATTATACAGGAAGTGTGCGTTGAACAGGATAGAGATTACCCCCTACCCGCCTTGCCTGGTACTACCAATTCACTACCCACCAGCTTGGATATCAATAAGCGGCTAACTCCCGACCCAATTAGCCAGCTGCAGTTTATTCTAAATAGGTTTGAGGACGTGATTTCTGAGACCCCTGGGCGTGCTATTAATTAGTGTTCCCTAATAGTTATGATGTGGAAACCAAATATCTCCTACCGCATATGCGTAGATTTCTGCAACTTGAATTCTGTGACCGTTTTCTATGCGGAATTGATTCCATTAATTGAGAAAAACCTTCACTTGTTCGAAAAGGCAAAATATATTAGCGAGCTCGACCTCTGTAAAGCGTTGTTGATAGATTCCCTTGAAAAAAAGCGTAAGAAAATACACCGCCTTCCCCACCAACAAAGGCCTTATGCAGTTCCGTCGACTTCCTTTTGGGTTAATGACAGCCGGCAACAATTAAAATCGGATAATGCACAGAGTTTGCACGGATTGGACACTGTCACCTTTTATTTTGACAACTTTTACGTTGGCCTCATTTCAGACGCTCTTAAGCCATTTGCGAGAACACAGCCTTACATTAGGTGCCAGTAAGTCTCACCTCGCCTATAATTTGATCCAATATCTGGGTTTCCACATTGGAAACAACCAACTTAAGCCACAAGAAGACAAGTTCCGGGAGATAGTTGATATGCCCCTCCCGGGTACAAAGAAACAGCTTCGTTTATCATGCGGTCTGCCTCATTTTATAGGAGATTCGTCCCCAATTTCGCATATTTTCCGGATTCAAATAGATGCGAGCAACGAGGGCATTGGTTGTATCCTTCTTTATTAACGAGACGACGGTGAGAGTTACCCTGTGGCCTAAGCGAGTCGCAAATTTCTATCACGTGAGAGGAATTATGCAGTGAAAGAAAGGGAAGCCTTAGCTATCATTTGAAGCGTTCACAAATTCAAAATGTACCTGGTAGGCCGAGAATTTGTTATAAAGACTGATCACCGCCCGCTGACATACCTCCTTAACATTAAACATCTTAATGGCCGAGTAATGAGATGGAGCCTATTATTGCAGGAATTTCAATATCGGATAATGTATATAAAGGGTCGAAAAATTGTATCGCCGATACCCTCAGCGATAATCCTTTGGGCGATTTCCCCTGCTAAATTGTAATTGTAAGTGCTCCATAGCCATTTGTCTATTTTGTAAATAGTATAACCGTCAACTAGATATAAGTTAAAGGACAATTATTTCTCTGTGTATGTAGTAATATTTTTTTGGGGGGTATGTGTACGTCTGGGACGCACAGCGCGCCTGTATATATAAAATTTTAACTTAGAATCCTGGTCCAGCACCACTATATGTGTCTATGTACTACCATAAACTTCTTGTCATTTGTGGATGATGTATCTTAAAATATCCATTTGAATTTTTCTTTGGTTTGTATAGCTTAGTGTATATATATATATATATATTTTTTTCTTAAGTTTCTCCTTAATTCTCTTATGTTCGGCGTAAATCAGTCCTAATTGATTTGCTTTTCCGTTCATAAATACATGCAGTCGGTTGTAATTAGCTTGTTTAGCTGCTCAACGTCAGGTCAGGAATTCCCTTATCCCTCCCCTCCCCCGTTGAGCGCACGCGTGGAACACTCCGCTTCCCCCATGTCATTAGTCTTAGGGGATGTCACTTTTCTCCCCCAACTCCGAAAGTGCCATCTTTTGGGATGCGAGGGAATGTAGATGAATAAAGTCAAGGAGCGACCACGTGCCCTTCTGTACCCACGAGGTCTCGAGATCCTCGCATGGAGCTTTGAAAGCGCGGTTGATCTACGTCGAGGAGGCGGTCCACACCGTTTTGAATAATGTTCATTTTAAAATAAACGATTCGATATGATCTCCGTTCTGAACTATAGAAGTTTAAACTTCAATTTTCCACATAGAAATAGAATTTTCAAAAAACACTTGTGGTACACTTTGGGAAAGGAGCCAGAATTTACTTTAAATGATGAAGCACGTTTTTAATTCTCTCACAATAATACACTTTGGCTTTTAATGCTGACCACAATTAAAGCTGAGAGGATTAAGAGTAATGCAGCTACCTTTCAATTTTTCTTGTCGTTGAAAAGGTAGCTATAAGATATGAGGTAGGGTGCTGTTTTTTGTGCAGTGCTTGCAAACGTAATTATTTTTTGCTTCTAGGTGTTTCTACAGTTTTTATTTATCACAGAATCAAATATTTTCTGTTTTATGGAAATAAAATTTGTTGGAACATTTTGGTAAATGCCGATTTACTTTATTCTGAGTCGGATAAAACTGTCACTAACACTCTTTTGCATGCTATTGACTTCTGAATTGATTGAAGCATACAAAATACCAGTCAGCTTTGAGAATTCATGCCCATGTTTAATAGTACCTGGTTTATTTCTTAATTTAGACTATGTTCATAAAAACTAAATATTTTCCACACTTCTTGTTGACTAAATCCAGCTCTTTCCGGGTTAAGTTCATTACTACAAGTTTCGTACAGTTTTCTAAAAAAAAGGGCTGCGTTAGCATATTTTCCCTAAAGCGATCAGATTATTCTTTCAGAATTTTTATCCAAGAAAATTGCTTCTCTTCTCAAAGTTTGTTAATGTACCGGTAACTTAAATCTCGATAAGAAAAATAGGTTTAAAATAAAATGAGCAAAAAGACATAGTGTTACCTAAAGTCGCTCATTTTAAATTCTATTTAAGAAACATATATAATTTTACATTCATATTTGTTTCCCGTGCGTCGGTGGTAAGTCTTATCAAGACATTTTAATTTTTAAAAATTGGTACCTTTGTGGAGAGGAGGGTACCCTATTTGCCTAAGATTTATTTGCGCAAACTAAAATTAAAGTCCCGAATTTGCTATCTAACTATTTGTCAAATTCCTGGTTTTGATTGTGTTTCAAAAGTTTGAAACCTGAATTCAATATTTCATTTCGATAACCAAATCTGAATTATGAATTTAATTCGCTCGCAACGAGGACAAATGATGTACTTCCTATATCAAAAATTTTTAAATCACGTAACCTTCATGTTGCATTACTCTGAGCACTGTCAATGGGACTTTTATAAACGGCTGAATTTATCCGATAGATAGTTCTAGGATGTTAGTACGGATGCCCTGTAAATACAATTTTATATCAATTATTTTTCTATCGAATCAAATGATTTTTAATATTCACAAGTCAATCATTGTTATCGTTAATCTCTTGTCTGTTTAAAAATGAGTTCTTATACATTGAATAGGAAAAGTATTGGATATAGAGAACATATAAAATATTTTCCCTTCTACTTCAGAGTGAGGTCAACTTTACTTTGGGATGGTTGGCAACGATTGAATCGGCACTTTTATATTTTACTTTCTTCAGACCAGCTGATGCTACTCCAGAATTACCCGGGCATCTCTAGGAACACGGTAGCAAAAGCTAGGCTGCCCTCGATATGTTTTTTATTCATTAAGGGGGTTGTGGAGGTTATCTCAAGAGAGGACAAAGGTGCAAACATTCCCAGACATAGTCTGGCCATGTCACCTTAGCTTATGGACTCCAGAACGTTTAATCAGTTCTAAACTCTGTCGGGTGCCCCTTCCCCTCCATGGGGCTCGGTTATCTTTCCCTAGTGGAAGGTCGAAAACAAGATCTATCACCTTCACCCCCCAACCGCTGTGGGACACTTGTGACTTGTGGCTGTTTTATAAGGCTACAATCTAAGTCTCCCATGGGACGCCAGGTGTCTTACGCCTCTCTCCCTAACCCCGTCCCTCGCAGAAACCCACCGTATTTATGCGAGCGACTCCATTCATTGTCAGCGAGAGTTTCTTCCGATGTCAGTCTATCAGATCGTTCCCCGTTGGGTCGCCGTGTTGACGCCTGTGATCCTTTGAGCGGATCCTACCTTCGTAATCTCTCTGGTCAGAGACGGATTACTCTGCTTCGTTTTTCCCAATTTGAAGGTCTAACCGGTATCAACTTCCCGCTCAACCGTGAGACAAGAGCATGGAAGTCCGAGAAGTCCTTCCGTGAAGATTCCTATCTGGTCGCCGAGGCGACACCAGTCCCTGGAGCGGACTCCCCACCCCTCATTCGTGATTCCCATTTGGAGGACAACTTGGAACCTGATCTACGCTCATCTTTCCAGCATGTCCCTTTAGAAAGCCTTACTTAAATTTATTGAATTCATTTCTGTGCATATAAGGTGTCAAATTCCGCTGGTTCATGTTTTTTTTTGTTTTAATTAAAGTTTTATTTTTTTAACGAACTTTTATTGAATTCTCGAAACGCTAAGCAAGGCACTAGGGACCTTCAAAGTTTTAAGAAGTAATAATCAAGATAATAATAAATAATTAAACATAATTATAAATGTATACACCTCTTAGATATAAAACGTAATCCAGGAGTTTTGACGTACGTAAACAACCCATACGTAAGAACTCCAACCATCACTCGGTCTTTCCTATACCACGACAATCAACACCAGTTATATTGTATATTTCAAAGAGTTCTTTCAGGTATGGGAATATGCAAAATCTCATTGCCTCTACATCCATACTGAAAAAGCGATTTTATATATATAGGTGTTACCTATTTTATAAATCTCAATTACTGTTTAACTCAAGCAATGCTAACTTAGTTAGAGATTGTTGAGATGATTAGTAATGTCTCACAAAAATATATACTTCGCAAGCTACTTTTTTCCAATTAAGAGACTCTTTTACCCATTTAGAGCGACGACATACACCCCTGCGTCTAAACATGAAACAATTTCTTGAAGAACCGTAGTAAACTTTCGTCATTAAATGTATAATGCTGTGAAGAGTATAGTAGTTTTTAAAATTAGTTAAAATACATACCTTGTCTGATCAAATCAATAAATACCTTTAAAATTAGTCAACTATCTTCATTTCAAAGACTGTTATAGAGAAAATGATTAAAGAGTACTAGGGTCACACCACGTGTTAACAGGTTCTCCATCAAATTAAGTTCCATTATTGTAAATAACGTCAGTCCATATATTCTGCAGCTTCATAATTCCATCCGCCGAGAACTGGGCTGTCTTGGATGAAAAGAAGTTAATCAGATTTTTCTGACAGCATATAGATCGATTAACAATTCTTTTGTTCAAGGAACTTTACGGGGATCTAAACAAATGAAAGTCAGATAGTCTAATGTCGAAAGAGTACCGTGTATGAAATAAAAAATCCCACCCAAGCTCATGCAATTCTTTGTATGGAGGGGTAGCCGAAGACACACGATATGTGGTGTTGGCTTTTAAAAACACAACCTCCTTAATGTAAGCTAGTTCTTGCATCATCTGGTGATTTTTTTATTCAATTTTTCCACATTTTATTCCTTTATAGGTTGAATTCAATGTTTACCTTCTCACGATAGTCATATAACTCTGAAGGTGTTCTGGAGTGAATTATACCTTCTAAGCCGAAATCTCAAGGTTTGAATTTTGCAATCCATCTTGGAACCGTTGATTCATCTACTGCACCTTCACAATTACAAATTTTTCTACTTAGTTTTGCAGCATTATCAGCCTTTTTAAAGAAGACAACCATTATATGCAGATAAGAGCTGGAAAAAATATAAGATATAGTAATTTCGTATGTGAGAGGTAGCCAGGAGGTTGCCTCGCTGCAAGTGATGGCAAAATGTCACTGATGCAAAAAACATCTATAATAATAAGAATTTAATGACACAACTGTGGGAATAGCTGAGAACTTTCTGGACAACCTGATAATATAAAGGGTGCTCCATAAAGAGCGCCGAATTGAATTGTGCCAAACCTTTGTGTTTTGAAGTTTGAACGCATGCATTTATTAGGTTTGCTATCTTCAGTCCGATTAATAGTTTTTGTTTGTTTTTCAGAAATCTTGTGTGCGATGCGTTATGGAGCAGTATACAACTGCGCAGCGCGTTCTCATCGTTAAGACAGTTTACCAAAACGGAGAGAGTGCGACGAAAACAGTTCTAATACTTCGTACCATTTTGGGGAGAAATGAATCGCCCAACGAGTATACGGTTCGCTGATATACGCCAACAAACAACGTACAAGTTCTGAACTCTAGGCGGCAATCAGGCGTGTGATTGGAGTCATCGAGCCACACATCTATGATAGTTATCGGATATTTCGAGGAGCACATAAATGTATCCAGACTGAGAGCAGATTAGAATATATCAGATATTGTGTTCTATATACAAACGGGAGTCATACGTCATTATAAATTTGCAGAATATAACCATGTTTATAAACATTCGATTTAATTATTCATCTTTCAATTTTGGTTCCCTTTAGGGCGCACCTTATCTATATATATATATATATATATATATATATATATATATATATATATATATATATATATATATATATATATGGTTATATTCTCCAAATTTATAATGACTTATGACTTAAATATATATATATATATATATAAATCCAACAAACCGGAAGAAAGAGAAAACGGAGTAATTTTTCTTCGGAAATAGGGTCAACAAGGGTTAAATGGGGCATGGGGTTGAATGGAGAATTTTATACCTTTTTTTAAAAAAACAATTTTTTACAGACTTAAATAATCAAAATTTAAATGTTAAGGGTTCAAAAGAAAGGTAAAATTCTGTACTATGTAAACAAATAATAGATTGAATTTAACAATAATCCAACACGTTGATTTGAAAACGCAAAAAAAGTAAGAAAAAAACGAATTAAAAAAAAGCGTCTCAAACGTTTTAGTGCCACTCAAAAAGTTATAGGTCTAGAATTAAAGATTATTGCTCATTCTGTCAAGAATATTATTGGCTATTAGCACCACAAAAGGCAGAATCTAAATCTTAACGGATCTTCTGTTATTGAACAAAAACTGACACCGGGTGAAATGGGTCAATGATTTTTTAGAATAATCATATATAAAAAATGGATATTAACTGCAACTGAAAATATTTACTTGACATTTTTCTGTTGTTCAGAGTTTATTAACTTTATTTGATGTTTTTCAGAGTAGCCAATAATTTTCAGATTACAGTGTGCATATAGTTCAGGCCTACTTGACAAAAAAAATGCCTCGACACCATAAAAGAATGACAGTGACAAACTATGATCCTACTAAATTACAGGAATTGGCGAACCTAGTGAAAGAGAGTGGTAGGTCAGTGACAAGTGTTGCTAGGGAGAACAATATATCGAGAAAAACGTTGAGACGTTGGGTGATATGCTCACCTCAAAGAGTGGGCTCAGGATCAAAAACAGTGTTATCTTTTGATGAAGAGCAAACTATTGTTGAAGCACCAGAGTTTGTGACTAGATGTGCCTATCCTCTAGTTTGAAGCGATGTTAGAGATATGGTGCAATCCTACATTAAAGCAAATGGATGGAAAAGCCCATTTAACAACAACAGACCAGGAGATGATTGGATGGCTCCCTTTGAGAAACGTCATAAAGATGCTGTAAAGTGACGCAAACTAGAACTCTTGACACTTGCCTGTGCAAAAGGGTTAACACAAGATGTTGTCAATCGTTTCTTTGATATATATAAGGCTGTTCTACAAATAAATGGCCTGTCTGATCCGCCACATCGTATCTTCAATTTATATCAGACTGGTTTCAATACTGACAGAGGAGGCAAGTCTGTGTTTGTTGGCAAACACACCAAAGATACCTACATCATGGCTCCAACTGCTGGCAAAACTATGTTCTTAGTGTTCTTCTGCATCGCTGCATCAGGAAATTATCTGCCATCTTTCACAGTTTACAAGGCCAAGCACGTATATGAGACTTGGACTATAGGAGGTGCTCAAGGAGCAGTCTACAGCTGCAGTGATAGTGGCTGGATGCACGTCTTGAACTTTGAAAGGTGGTTCCTCAAAGTCTTTGTAAAATATGTTGAAACTTTTGAAAAGCCAGTTCTGATTACTTTTGATGGACATAACAGCCATCTCACTTACAATACTCTCAAAGCTGCTATAGAGAGGGATATAATCATACTTTGCCTTCCTCCAAACACCTCACACGCTCTTCAACCTTTCGATGTTGGAGTCTTGAGGCATCAAGTTCATGTGCAAAAAGGTCTTGAACAATTTGTTCAAAAAGTCACGAATGGATGCTGTGGACAAAGCTGTCTTCTCCAGGCTACTAGCCCGCCTATGGCAGCAACTACAACCATCCAATACTACTAATGCATTTTGAGGTGCTTGCTTATTTCCTGTAGACAGAACAGCTGTCATGCAACGAGTAGTGCTATCTACTAAAGAGGACACACAACCTACAGGCATAAATCCATCAACATCATCCTCTACATCGACATCTGCACCTACAGAACCTGGTACACCAGGAGGAACTCCAAGGAAGATGTTGAGGGATGCCATAATTTCTGTTATCTCTCCACTGGCTAGTGAATTAACTGAAGCGGCCAAGGCACAAAAGCGCAAGAAACATGCAAGAGTACAGGCAACGCAAGGAGAAGTGCTAAGTTCGGCCTAGGTGCTGAAGCGATTAAAGAAAGAAGCTGAGACCCGTGAGCAAAAGTTAAAAAGCAACCAGAGAGAAGTAAGAAGTGTACCAAGAAGAAAAGAGTGAAAGATGTTAGTTTCTTAGACAGTGACATGGAAGTTATTAGCAGTTCTAGTGACAGTTACAAGGGAGTGAACGCTAAAGATTTGCGTAACAGTGTGACCTTTGTAATTGTTGACTATGAAGGCTAACATTTTCCTGGCAAAGTGTAAAAAATCACTAAAGAAGGTGTGACAGTTAGGTGCATAGTAAAAAGCAGCCTTAAGTCATGGAAGTGGCCAGATGCTCCAGATGTCCACACCTATCTCTTGCAAGACATTGCCCGCATCATTAATGCTCCAACTCCTTGCGGCAATCGTGGCCAGTGGGCTGTGCCGGTAGTGTGAGCAGTACTGGTAGACCTAGCTGAAGACTCAAACCAGTGTAGGCCTACATAGTAGGTTAAGGGCATTAAAAGTAGAGATAAATTTAACAAACAATAGATATAAATTTAAGATAAAAAGAAAATTGATAAAAAAAGTTTTGCACTTCAAAACATAAGTTGGAGACTTCACTACAAATTTGATAAGGTAAGACATACTTTGCATATGTTTATATAGGCCTACTATGCGTACAAAGTCAGTGAAACATTCAACCCTGGGTGCCTAGGGGGGGGGGGGTCAATTTAATTTTTTAAAACCTTTTTATGATAAAAAATTCTTGTACTATGTCTCAGTTTGTAGCCAATAGACACATTGTTCTGATTCAAACCTCACACCTAAAACTTTCAAATATCTTTTTTATTTGGGCTGTGGAAATCAAAATGTCAAAAAATGCCCCATTTAACCCCTATTGACTCTAGTTATTTCCTACTTCGAAAAAATTCGAGCTGGGGTGGGTGGGATTTGAACCAGCGAGCAAGCGCTTTGATCTATATTAAACCGTCCCTTAGACCAGAGACTAAGTGGAAGCAGAGTAATCTAAGGAACAGCTCCTCTATCCACCTCTAATAGATACTCATACTGGACAGGAGCCATATCTGGGCCGAGCGGCTTACTCGGCGCAAGCCGAAGCTTAGCCCGGGACAGGTTAGTACCCGTGTGAGCGGTGGATCCTTTTGAGGGGAGCAAGCTCCGATAGGGTTAGGTGAGAGGTAGGTAGGCAGGGATTTACCGACGCGTCAGCAGAATTAACCAGAGCAATAACTAGATCTGAGCCACACTTTATATCTATCTATTCCACCCCCTCTTTTTTTCTCTTCTCTCCTCCCTTTCTCAGCCTAAGAACTCTCAATGAAGAAAGAAAAGAGAGAGCAGAACTAAATGGAATCAATGAAAATGGTCCCTTTGTACACCCTTAAAGGTGCGCTAAAACCAGAGAAAAGATCGTTGTTCAAAATAATATATGGAGAACTGGGAATAGTTCTAATTAGATTATTTGACCATACCTCAAATTACGTTGCAATTTGTCAAACAGAAAACGAATCGATAAACTTCTTAATGAAAGAGCAATAACACTCTTAAAGACCCTAGGGCTAGAGGCCAAAGTCCAGCCTCAAATAGAATCTCAAAAAGCTATTTATTGCAGGCAAATAGACCCCTGGATAGGGGACCATACGACCTTACAAATTCAAGAGGAAATTAAACAACGCCAGAATGGGCACGAATAAAAGTGGTGGTAAAATTAAAAAAACTGACTTACAATTAACAAATATACCCATTTCATTAAGGTAAAATTCATAAAGACGGGTATGGCTTGCAAAAAAAAGAGAACGGGTAACTAGCGTTTAATTTAAAAATAACACCGGAGCAGATATGGAGCGATGAATTCATCAATTTCTTGACGTGCTTCAGATGCTTTGCACTAGATCAACATATAACAAAGGATTGTTCGGACAAAAGAGGAAAAGAAATGCTCTAAATGCAGCTCTAACACACATATCTGGAGAGATTGCAAGAGCTCCGAGAAAAAAATGTGTAAACTGTGGAGGGAGCCATCGTACAATGGCGATGGCCTGCCCAATAAAGAAAAAAATTATTAAAAGAAAAAGGAATGAAAAGAGGAAAGCGGAGGAGGAGAGGAGGAACCAAATATATGCAAATGTAGCCAAAGCCACAGTAGAGCAACTTAAACCAGCTTAAAACATCATTGAGCAAAAAACAAGAAAAATAATTAAATATACTAGCGCGTATTCTACATGCACATGTAAGGAATGTTGCTAACCCAGGCACATACATATTTAATTGAACTGAACAAAATGCTAACAATAATGGTCTGGAGCCGATGTGGTTTCCGAATCCACCTTCGGCTGACAACTTAGACATACAATATAAAACACCGAAATCAGAAACTCAAAGGAGAACTGATGAAATAGAATCGCCAAGGCAAATCAAAAGTATAAACCTGGAATTACTGAGAGAACCAATGATCAGACATATGACAAACTAAACACTAGAATAAAGAATGGATGTGGAACAACCAAGAATATTGCTAGTTACTCAGAAATCCAACAGAAAAGAGAAACGGCGGAAGAGGAAGAAGCAGCACACAAGATTTCCCAATGTCAGACACAAAAAGACAACAGATAAGAAAAAGGATTGGTGCTTAAGATTCTACGCTCTAGAAGATAGTCCCATCCTCATATGTAATACAAAAGAAATCATACTTGGAATAAAAAAAGGAATGTATAAATATGAATTTAAAGGCCTTTACTCGGACAACGAAATGAATAGATTCATCAAGCGGAGGTATCAAAATTGCCAAAGAAATGTGCTACAATAGCAAAAAGGAGGAATTCAAAAAGAAGCGTTATGGAAGTACAAAATGCCCCTGCGAAAGATAGGCTTAAGAAGACGGAGATAAGATACTCATTGGAACAATAGAATATCACAAAACAATGGAAATCAAACGAAAAATAAAAAATAATAACTCATATCGTGGCGGGATGGGATGTAAAGAGACATTTACTTTGTAATTCGTATCTAAAGATAGACCCAGATATTATTATATTGAACGAAATAATATCAATCCCGAACCTAGCCCCATCAAAATATATAACTATACAATAATATATAAAACCACCACAGATGTAAAACATGACGGGATACCTATGACTGTAAAGAAGGGATTGGAATTTACTAGGTTAAAAGAACCCCTTTAAAGGATACCTAGCTAGAAAAATCAAAATGGAAATAGGCAGCATAGATCTTATGAAGGGATACCAACCCCTAAGAAGAGGATATTTACCCATGCACAACTTTAGGGATTCATTTGAGCAAAATGACCAAGTCCTCTTCATGGGAGATCTGAATGCACGCACGAGAACCTTAGGGTACACTGGGAACTTCAATAATGTAGGCAAAAATCTGGATTTACTAATGGAAAGAGGAATAATAGAGAAAATAGGTCCGGACTTTCCGACATATATTGGAAGAACAAGAGCAACAAAACTGGACATTGTACTCCTGTCTCCTAGGTTCCGCTATACTATCTAATAGAAAGATGCCCACCATCTTCTAACGACCATGAAATGGTGGTTGTAAAAATTTCAGCCGATCCTATACAAGTGAAGTTTCCTATCAGGAAAATTTCCAAAATGCAAACTGGTGCGGATACGCCAAAGATCTAGAAAGACTTCAACAACCATATCTAACCAAAGCTACTCTCGAAGAAATAGATGAAGCTATCCATAAATTAATGAAGGCACTAATCGAAGCAGATGCATTAACTATCTCGAGAACAACATTTAGAACCTTACTACACCATGCCCGTTTACCATTAATTACAGAACTAAAAAACAACTATATAATTTATGAGATAGAATATAACAAATTGGTCCACTTAGAGGTAATAGGAAACGCCCGATGGAAACAGCTAGTAGAGGCAATAGACGAGGAATTAAACTCATGAAGTTTTGGCAAAAAATCAACATGATAAGATGAAATAGAAAACAGAAAACAAAGTTATCCATTAAGCACAGCGGAAAAGACATACAAGAACAAACAACAACAAATAGAGTTAGTTAGCATTCAGGAAACATTGGAGTGTGGTTTTAACTTATCTCCTGAAGAAAATATGGATTTCGACCACGAACACGAGTACACTATAGTGGAAGACTTAGAAAGTAACAGAGAATAAATAACGCCCAACCACACTGCCTCTCCTACAATATTGGAAAAGCAAGAAGTGGAACCAATAACCCTAGAAGAACTTCAGCTACTATAATCGCCACCAAACAAAAAGCCCCAGGCGATTCCAGGATTTCACGTGAAAATTTAATAAGAGCACCGAATATCTTTCCCTGAAAAAATGAAAGACATTTTCAACGCGTCAATCAGCGCAGGTTATTTCCTCGATGCCTTAAAAAGAGAAAAAATAATATTCCTACCCAAACCAGGCAAACCCGCGAATCAACCCGGAAGCTTCCGACCCATAACTTTACTCTAATCCATATCTAAACTCAGAGAAAATGTTTGGAAAGAGACTCAGCCAACATCTCAAGGATAACAATTTAAGCCACAACTTCAACACGGGATGAGGGACCGAAAGAGCACTAGCAATACTTTTCAAAGCGATCGCAAAGACTAAATAAAAAAAGAGACACAGAGACCTTGTCCTAAGAGACGTACAAAAAGCATTTGCCAAGGTATGGCGAATTGTACTTATATATAAGATTAAAAGGCTAGGACTTGCCAGAATTTTAACCATATGCTTGTGCGATTACGTAACGGATCGCAAAGCACATATCGAAATAGAAGACAACTGAAGACCCAAATTCGAGATATATCAGGGAGTCGCCCCAAGGCGGATCCCCTAGTCGGTTACTATATAGCATATACACAAGGGATTTACCAGAATCTCTTTTTGAAATTACTATATACATTTAATTCGCTGATACCTCGATAATCAACAATAGTCCTTATAGACATCCACCGACGATGGCTAGAATAACTGCAGGAAAAATCGCAAATATCAAAAACTATGAAAAGAAATGGAAAATCAGAACTAATCCAGACAAGTTTATAATCTTACCAGTGGGAAGACGCAAAACATCACGATTACTTATCGAAGAAAAGAGATATAGAGACAAACAAGAGTGCAAGGTTCTTGGGCTAAAAGTACCTTTTAACGGATCTAAAAAACATATCAATGAAAGAATAAACCTAGCAAAAAACAATCTCACAAAATTGTTCCAACTCAGAAGTTTGAACACAAAAACAAAATTAAATTTATAATGCATTATGCAGATCGGTATTATTGTATCCAACAATACCTCTCAATTACAAATACGAGACAACAAGATCTACACCAAGAAATTAACTTAAACGAATAAACACAACTCTTCACAAAAGGGCTACGAACACATTGGAAAAACTAGAAGAACTTCTAAACAAAGAAGAAAAAAGAAAATTGGAGCTCTCCCTAAATTACTGGAAGAACAATCGGGTAAATTTTAAAAGCGGGAAACCGATAGTTGGAGTCAATTCCGCACCAATGTTTAAGTAGAAGATTGATCACGGTAAAAAACAACAAAAAACTAAACTAAAATAAAAAAAATAAAATAACAAAGAACAATGGAGGCGTGAAAGCCTTGGCACAAAAAAAAACAAATAAGAATAAATAAAACCATAATAAAGAATAAACAAGAGATGGCTGGTCACCCAGCAAACAACAATATCTCATACTCATTCCCTTTCACCACTTTACATTAGCATCTACTATCCACCACTTGTGGTTTCTTCTATTCTCCCTCTCTATTTGGGGTGGTTCAAAAGTCTCGCTACACTTTTAAATTTTAATTAAATGAAAACAGCTCTATGGATTTGAACAAAAGTAATCGTCAACTTGCTATAGACTGCTACAATTTGTCACATAACGAAAAGATTCCTCTTCTTCTTTTTTTCCTAGGCTCCGTAGACTTCAACGTAAGCGTCATTTTTTCGAGGCACATTGCTCCCCTCTTCATGCATTCCTTTCCATCTCCGGTTAGTATTTCCCTTGTAACAAGATCGTTGGTATTCCTTATACTTTCTTCAAACTCTTTTACACTTGTGGGCTTTGATCCATAGACTTTGCTTTTCAGGAATCTACACAGAAAGAACTCACAGAGTTTTAAATCTGGAGAACGTTGCGTCCACTCCAGAGGTCCTCGACAACCTACCCATCTATCAGGGAACTTTTGATTCAAGAAACTGCAAACTGTCTTAGCATAATGTGGAGGATCACCATCTTCTTGGAAAAAACAATCATCAACATTGGCTTCACGTTCGAATTTAGTGAGAAAAACGTTTCGAAGAATCGTTAGATAATTGACACCTGTCACATTAACAGTCCGCTGCTTATCATTTTTGAAGAAAAATGGGCCAATGAGCTTTTAAGAAAAGATAGCGCACCTTACAACGAGCTTTTGAGAGTCGTGCTCATACTCTAGAACAATAATTGGGTTGCTTTTAACCCTAAACGAGTGTTATTTCGATTCACACGAACGGATAAGTGAAAAATTGCTTCATCACTGAAGCGCATGTTATCCAAGATAGAAGGGGCATTTTTGCCCTCTTCCATAAGTTTTCAACAACTTTTATCGTAAAAGGAAACATTTACAAGTCTTTACGTAGTACCTTTTGTATGTTTGAAGCTTGACTTGCTAATTTCGGCGAAGCTCTGTTTATAGACTTCCCTTTGCTCCTGTTGAAAGCTTCTTCAACAATAGCAATGATTTCCTCGAAAGGCTACTTCTAGTTCTTCCTGTGTGTAGTTCATCAGCCACATAGCCTGTTTCATTAAATCTCTTACGAATGAAGTAAATTGTAGAGCGTGCTTGACAAGTAGATGTCTCATAGAAAGCAGAGAATCGTCTTTGACTTTCGATAGAGATTGGTAAACTTCTTGTCAGGCAGTGATTTTACACTTCATTTGCAGAGTCAAATGATCACCTATTTTAAACAGATTTAGAGAATCAACTTATATACAAACAAATTTAAATTAAGTGAAATATATTATGCTATGAAATTGAAGTTCTCGGTTTAAAATCTGCAAAATAAAGTAGCGAGACTTGGAATGACCCCGTATATATAAAATCACACAACAACGTTTAAAGCTGCACTTGTAAGAGAAAGACCAAAAATAAAAAGGAACGAAGCGAGAAAATCCAATCTCTTATAAACTCGTAACAGCTTTTGTAAAAATTTTATGGTCATTTATTGAGAGTGAAGCGACAGAGACAATTTACTCTACATTTAAAGATTTCATTGATTTTCTCCCAATTGTGAATTGTCACGCAATGTCGTGAAATCGTAAAGAGTTTGCGCAATTTCTAGGTTTCGTAATTTTTTTAGCATTGAATTTGATTTTAAATTCGAATCCTGTTGCCCACCCGACATAATCTTTCATAAGGAGACCTCTTTTTTATTGTTGATATACAGTAATATTATAAAAAGGCGGGATAAGATGTTTTTTTTATTTGGTGTAGAATAGACTGCAAGGGAAATACAAAGTAGATCTCTATCAGGGAAGAATAGTAAGCCAGAACATTTGTGAAGGTAGCACATTCTGCTTCACTATTTAAGTGCCAACCAAACTCTCAAATTTTTACTTGTTCTAAGGTAAGAAATATGAGTGGGCGAGATCTTTTGTAATCTATAAGAGACGAGTTATCAAGCTTCTTGTTTCTTTTTTAATAAAAGTTATTAATTTTTCAGTACTTTAATGAATGGAGGAAAAAGCAGATTAATCCCCAAAATTGGTTACAGACTTTTACTTTACCTTTGCAAATATGGCCAAGCTTGATTTGTTCAGACTACTAGACACCATCTAATACCGGGAGCTGAACGAAGTGTCTGGGTATATTTAAGTAGTATTGTAGGTGAAGGGTCGAGTGCACACAAACTTGGCCTCCTATGAGCGTATCCGGATACGTACACACGCACATGGCCTTACACTCAAGTCTCCTTACCAAATCCCCTCCTCCCCATCCCCATCTCTAGCATTGGTCACTACCAGCCTTGGTAACATGCAGGTGTCCCCTCACCCCTCACCCCAATACTTTAGTCAGTGATCTTTTTTTGAAGGATTCAGAGTTTTCACCCATAGACACACACACACTGGAGCTATCTAAGGCATGGACTCGCATTTTAGATGTTATCACATACATATTTTTGGGCTGTAAAACGCTTTCTAGTATTCCTTTCGATATTGTTTATTTAAATATTTATCCCTCCTCTGTTTTTTTTTATTTTCACGGCACGAGATCTAATAAAGGAAAAAGATAGTTATTTTCGATCGGCCCAAATGTTTTCCAATCGATAAATAAGGAGACAAATGTTGCTTCTTTTACTCTAAGAGGTCAAAATGAAGTAAAGAGATAGATAATTTTTCTGTTTAAACCGGACCGTCTATCAAACCTTATTTTCCAACCTCGACCGCGCTTCCTCATCCGACTTGAATAAACTGATTTGTTTTTTCTCAAAGAAGTCACAATGAAGTAAAGAGATAGCTATCTTTTGTTTAAACTGGATCATTGACCAATCTTACTTTTCCAACCTTTACCGCACTCTCCTTCCCTACATTTGTAGAGATATAAAAAGGGCATTCTAAACCTTCCTCATTTAATTATTATACTCGTAGATCATAGCTTGTCGGGAAGAAGCTTTTTCCCTCGTACGGTATTTTATTTTTTTTAACTAAGTGTAAGAAAAGGAAAGACCTCGTGTGGGGAGATTTGTGATTTGCTTGAACATTTCAGCGTTTGTCAGTTGACAGCTCCTTTCACAGAGTAAGTGATTTTCTTCTCTTTTTTTAAGTTTTTTTTTTTTAAGTCTAGCTTTATATAAAGATTTATTTTACTTTTAAACTCAAATATACAGATTTCAATTAATTTTATTGAGTGTAAAGATTAATTTGTTTTTCTTTACATTCTATTAAAAGTATTCTTTACAACAATTTCTTCGTTACTTTGATCATTATATAAATCAAATTGCTCAATAAAAGATGGATATGATTTACCGTTTGTTATCTGCTGAATGAAGTAGACACAAAACAAGCTACATGAGATTGAAAAGTAACTTTTAACTCTGAATGGATTGACGATAATAATTTTATTCATTTTTACTCAGTTTTTACGAATATAAACATCAATCTGAAACCTTAGACATAGGCTGTCTAAATAATATAAACGTTTTTTGTTAACAAACAAAGCGATCCAATGGGAATCAGGTCTATGGATGCTGTCCAGATTAATTATATAAGCTGCTGGCAGTGTTAAAGGTAAACATAGATCAGTGTCTCTCGCAAAACAGCCATGAAAAACTCGTTTGGTAGTTTTATCTCGATACAATAGTCCTTCTATTTCTACTACATTCATTTTATTAATAATAAACTAATACATTTCTAGAATTATCTATCTCAATAAGAGACTGAAACTCTGCATATATAACAAGGGAGACCGGTTCTATCAATGGAGATTTAAACTGTAACTGTACTGATAATGTTCCCTGTTGTATAGGATTGGAGCATTCACCCAGAAAAGTAGTACTCTTCTCCTGATTTATGCTAATACAATGAATATTTTTACTTTTTATAAATTGTTCATACGTAATTCCAATACTCTGCACACCTCTAATACACCCTATACCGTTATATAATGAGTAAAAAGCCCTTGCCCCAACTGGATCTGTATTGTCCGAATAGTCTAATTCAAATGGTCTCTCAACTTCATTACCGTTTATATAGATAGTGATGCGATTCACAGTATAAGGTTTAACTTCAAACGGAAAAGCATCAAAACTACCAGAAAATGCTGAATGGATAACCATGCCAATTATTATCCTCGTAGGTATGCTTCCAATGAAGATATTATCCACACTCTTCATTTATATTCCACTCACAATTGTAAAATTTCGAATGAGAACTTGTGTGATAGGGTAATTAGCGTTTTATTTAAGCAACCTATTTTCCATCTCTTGATAAGCTGATGCTGAAAGACGAGCGTTTCTAATGTGAAGAAAACTCTCTAATAATTCTATTTTAGCTTCTAAACCGGTTTGACTTCTAAATAGTGTAAATGAATGTAGTGCTCTGGATAAGTTTATCTATATTGAGGCTCCATTAATTAACAGCTTATGTTTTGAGAAAAAACCAGCGTGTAGTTTTCCATATACATCAATTAGTTTTTCTGAGATCTGCTAAATTTCTTTTCTATACTTTCTTTACTAGAGTAATATCCTGCAGTGGAAAGAAAAGTAATTTTTCTTCTTCAGTATAGTTCAACAGGGTCTCTCAATATGCATGAATGGGGTAATAAATAAATAAATAAATTATTTCCAATTGAATTTACAGATGTTTCATTTAAATAAATATCAACATTGCTGAACAAAGTGTGAATAATATTAATTTCCGGAAAAACAATTTTCACATCTAGAAGTTGGCTTCCGTTTGACTTCACAACTCTTCCTTTAATATAAAGATAAACCTCACTATAGTCTACATAATACATACTGTCCGTTGCCGGATACATAATATTCAACCGGTGTGAGGTCGGAAGGGATATTACTGAGGGGAGAGTAAGACTGATAATTGCTTTCAACGATAGAAGTTTTGGTTGGTGGAACAGTAAACAAATCGAGTTATGTCTTCGAACAGATATCACTTGTTGGATGAAGAGCATTCATTTTACACGTGTAAGATTTACAGCCGTTAATATCTTTATGAGAACATCTATGAAATGTCTGATGGTTTATATTATGAGAAAAAATATTTCAAGTGTGTGTGTGTGTGTGTTGCATGTGTATGTATCTGGATACGCTCATAGGAGTTCGAGTTGAATCCTTAGTAAAATCTCAGCAGTAAGGGATGTGGGTAAGGAGACTTAAGTGCGAGTCCATGCCTTAGAAAGCTCCAGTGTGTGTGTGTGTGTGTGTGTGTGTGTGTGCAGACTCTAAATACTTCGAAAAAAGGTCACTGCCTAAAGGATTTTAGGTGGAGGGGACACCTGCATGTCACCAAGGCTGGAAGTGAACAATGCTAGGGGGGGAGGGGAGGGGGTAATGAGACTTGAGTGCGAGTCCATGTGCGTATGTACGTATCTGTATACGCTCATAGGAGGCAGAGTTTGTGTACACTCGATCCTTCACCTACAATACTACTACTTATTTAAATGTTATTTAATATATTTTTATTTTAACCTTAAAAAAGAATGGTAATCAAAAATTAACGTATTTTTGATATGTAAACGAATAAAAAAAAATTAATTCCAACGAAAAACAAACAAAGTTAGAAAAAGTATTGGTGAATTCAGGAAAAATATTTTAAATATGGCTATTTGCAGATTTATTTTATCTAAGATCTAAAAAGATGCAGATTAATCCGAAAGGTTGTCATAATAATTTACTTAGTATTTTGGGGGGCATAACCTCAGTTATTCTTACCTTCATACTGCATAATTGAGCAATACGGGAATTGCAAAATTTATAAAATTATTTATACAACATTATTCTTTCGTCTTATGTATGTAGATTGGTTTACTAAAAAATATGTACATAGATGACCCTCGGGACAGGTGCAAACCTTCAATACAGTGGATCTCCAAGGTAAATTTTTCAACAAGCATGACGATGGAAGTGGAGATCGGTATCGACGAACTCTTTGGTAACTAGGAAAGAACTACAAGCCTATCTGATTAGTTAGTTAGTTAGTCATCACCAATTATTTCATGATACTGGGAGGATCCCCGACCGGATAATGAAATTTATATAAGGTCAGTATGCCAATCGCTGGTCGGCCCGAGGGCCCCAGGAGCCTGTCCTCTGTGTACTGCTGTGACATCGGTTAGGAAAGGAAGAATTTGTAGTGAGTTCAATAGACACGCTCTTAGATCTTGTTTACCACGCCAAAGCCCTTTTCTGAAGAAGAGAGCTCATTTGTTAGCCCAACAAAGTATGCAAAGGAACAAGTAGAGTAGCCAGGTCAATTTTGAATGAATGAGCTTTATTCTCATGATACCAAAAATCAACTCTTTGGCTAAAATGAGCCTCAAAATGTTTGCCGACTCGATGTAATCGGCTATGATCGGAATAATACCATCCCTACAAGCAGAAATAGAGAAGGCAGCATTAATGTTTGAAAACTTTTCGCTTCATGGACAGGTGATCTTCATATAATTCATGAAACAATGAATTAAGCCAAGTAGTGCCAGCTAATATTTTCTAATAACATGATAACAATTGTAGGAAATTTATGGTTCAGGTTGATTGTATGCTCCAGCTAGACAAGGATCAGAAGCACACGGCAAAAGAAATAAGTGACTGGTTCCTCCTGAATAATGTTATTGTTCTACCATGGCCTAATCAATCCACGCACCTAAATCTCCTTAAGAATTTATATCTACTTAGTAAAAACAAATCTACAAAGTGTAGTCTAACCTTGTCAACACTTATAAGAAAATCCTGGCAGCAGTTATAGCAAATAATTATAGTGCAACGAACTACAAGACCCTCTCTATCTAATCTCAACTATAATAATTATTTCCAACCTGATATTTGGTGTTTTGGTTATTGTTATATCGACTTGAAGCATGTCTTCATTGTGTCTCTTATATTTAAATAGGAACTGGTAATCAATAAAATAGGTGAATGATACACGAAAATTATAGGCGGAAAGGATTTAACAAACTTTGGGGATGGATGTACAAATCTTTGTTAACCCTCAATGCAAATTATTTTACAATAGTTTCCAAGAGAATCTAATTGATATCAATAGCTCCAAGATCGATAAAATAAAATGGAAAATTAATTCCGACGAGTTACTGCGTTGGGATTTTACATTTATAAGTTCAGAAACCCTCACTGCCATCATCGATTCAAACTTTTGGAGAAACTTCTGAGCGATTGCTTTCAATATATCCATAAACAGCGCTCTGAAGTTGTCATTATGTTGGGCATCAGCTTGGCTCTTCCTTTCTGAGCATTGACCGCAATTCCTCGATAGTTTTGAGTTGAGGAGAATTTCAAGGAAAGGGGCCCAATAATTCAATGCGCACGTGTTCTAACTACTTTGTCTTCACTATATACTCTGATTCCGTGCTCCAACAAGTTCAAAACTTACGCAACACCATCAAACAGCACGAAAATCGTTTTAGGAGTGGTTCTCCAATGACATTCTGATACCTTTAATTGTTCAATGTGGTGTTTCGGAATAAATATGAAGCGGCTAATTGAGAAAGTTCCCTTAGTTAGATGTTCTCTAGATGCAGCACTCATGGCCCAATTCATAACTAATGCTTGGGCTTGCATTTATTAATCAGGGCAGTTAATTTTCCAGAAGTACCAAACAGTCAGAATGAGGGATGACCAGAGAGAAAAACTTAGTCTCCCTCTTCTCTATCCACTCAATCCTTGTAGTTTTGCTGGATGTCAGCCTGTCTGTTGAACTAATTTTTGTATCCATTTTTTGGTATCCTATTTATCATTAAGCCGTTGAATACAAGTCTGCGTCTCCCTGCACAGGAAAACAAACTTACATCTACCTGCAACAACTCCTGAGCCCTAAAGCACAAATAATGTCTCTACGATTCCAAACTAATAACTAGAGAAGTTGTGAGAGCTTCCTTGCTGCACTTGCGCAAATCTAACCTTGAACAACCGATAGTTGAATTTCTCTAGACGTGTTTCCTTGTGGATGGTTATTGTTGACAACAGAACAAAATGATACCAATGTTTCAGTTTCACTTCTACTTCGTTGTTGAAAATTTTCGTGACAATGGTACATTTTGGTGGAGATAGTATCTATTAACTCACTAACAATAAGGTAGACGCGAGTTAGGTTGGTCAGATAAAGTTGTAGTTTAAATTAAGTTTCGAAGATCACTTTATTTTAAGTTCTGAAAACAATATTATTCGTGGAGAATTGTTTTGGTATTCTGAGGATTAATACATATTATACGCGATTCACAAAAGCAGATAATCAGGACATATTTATTTACCTTTGTTTAATTATAATTATGGTTGGTATAATCGTACATGGATAAATTATTTGGGTAATATCTGACAAACTTTTACTTTTCATTAATGATGATTTCAGAGCTTGTAAGGAAAGGGTCGCGGCAATGAGAATAAAACCCATTTGGATCTTAGCGGTATCCTTGTACTGAGAACTGAATTGCACGATTCGAAATAAAGAGTTAATTTTTCTCTTATAATGATTCTTTGCGTAGTACAGGATGTTAAAAAGATGGGTAATTTTATCTCTTATACTTGCACTTTTTGGAAGTGTGATATCCTAAAGGGAGGGGTAAATTTATCTTTTATTATTGAACTTTTAAAATTGCGAAATCCTAATGCGGATCAATCTTATATCTAATTATCACAGTTTAACCAAGTTCTAGAGCTCGTCGCAAAATAAACAAAGAAGTTGAAGGAAGTTCCGTTGCGGTGATAAATTTCTTTCTTTGAATTACGCTTAACACAAATGTGAGAAAAAAGGTTCATTGATCAATAGCGACGTAGAACGCAAGAGTGCAGAAGAAGGCGAGGCTCAACATTGTTTAAAGTGGTCAGGTGAACATAATTCTACCTTCCTTTGTGACCTTAGGTTGGCAGGGTTGAAACATTGCTATGAATTTAGTACAAGTTATATTTTAATGATGCCACAAATATAAACTAGTTCTTAGGCACTGTTTTATTTTAGCAAATATTTAAAATCGCATGGTATTTTTTTGCATTTTGTTCACAAATCAACTTTAAAAATCTACGTAGAATTTCCACGGATGTAGAAAATTTGGCATTATCATAATTTTCACTATGTTCTATTCATGTTGCTAAAACAAAAGATATACTATAAAAAGTACATAAATTACAATAAAATTATATAAAATTCAATGGTGTAGTTTTTTCACAAATTAACTTTAAATATCTAAGAAATCTTCCACAAATGTATACAATTTTGCATTATCTGAATTTTCACTACGTTCTAATAATGTTGCTAAGAAAATAATTCTACTAAAAAAGGTGCATAACATTTTCAATAAAATGATATACAAAACCAAAAAAATGAGAATTTTGAACGAAGGAATTTGAAAAGTGACTAATCAAAATACGTGTATCCTCTTAACTTATTATTCTTGATGATTTTATATACTGAAAGAACAGTGCGGCCGAGGAAGTGGACGTTTTAGGGTGCCCGAACAGGTTCACTCATATTGTGTGCATTCACGTCTGGTCAGTGGTGAAATTCCATAGGCAAATTTTTTACATCAGGCTTGCCCCACAGTACGCCATTTACTTACCATGAAACGGCACATCTATTGAAGATCATTAGGCATTTCTCTTACTATGTCTTTAAATTTTATAAGCGTGTTCTACTTCAAGGTTTCGCATTTATTTCGCATTTAATTAATACCTATTTAGATCTTGTTTTGGTGGTATATAAATTTTATGCTTCTTTTTCAATACATAAAGACAACTTTTAAACTACTCTTCTCCCCTATATTTCCAACTTCACGGTGAAAATTACTTCCGAGTACTTTTATCCGAGAAGTGAATCGGATCGTGACGCACTTCAAAGATGTTAAAGAAAACGCGACTCATGTTAGTAAATATTCTTTAAAGGAAATAAAGTCAAATGTTTTTAACATTCGGCTACGGAGCTCTCGATGGCACTAAGGGAAATGTAAAATTCTCAGGATTCTTTGTATCCAACCGCTTTGATCGCGTTTGTTGAAGTATGCTTGTTATGCATAAACATGCTTGAAAGTCTTTCAAAGAAAGCCATTTTTTTTATCTTTTCAGTACCTGAAGGAAGAACTGTCCTCCTATTATCATACATTGCGATGTATGGCTTGAGTTTGCTGATTCTGTGAAAATTGGTTCGTATCTATGAGGTACTGCATTCGATTAGAGGAAAGAGTGGAAATTTGAGATTCATGATTCGAGTTTTTTAGGTGTTCTTTTTTCTATTAGTTTTCTTTTCCTTCTGATATTACGGTCATTATCATTGGTTCTTCATTTCAAATATTTCTTTTCCTTTTACCACATCAAATCCTTCCTTTCTTCTTCCACCAGTTCCTACCTTCTGTTGTCATTCTCCCTACTTTCCTTACAAGGGAAAAGGAAATATATCATCCACAATAAGGGAGGAATCACTATTTTCTTTGTTCATACTTCCCATCTTCGAGGAAGAGCAATAAAGACCGATTATCCTAAGACTGCCTATTCAGTGCTCCTCTGGCAAAGCCTTTTCAGTGTTATTTTGTTAGTACTCTTTACAGTGTCCTTGCAGTAATATCAGCGCCATAACCCTAATAATTTTTGGACTCTTTATTTTGTGCATCTTTTAAAGTACATCAACGCGATGTATTTGTATATGCTTTTCCCGCCAGTGCTCTTTTTGTACTACTCTAAATCCCCCCCTCTATAAATTTGATGAGGAGGTGACAGAAAGAGTCTTCACCTCACCCCCACCTCCTTGGGTGGAAGTCGAATCCAAGCTTTCTTGACTTCACAAAGTCTTTGCATTTTAGCTGCTCTAGGTTTTGCTTGTTTCCGCTGGGTGTGGAAATAGTTATGGACTGAAATATTGAATCTTTATCTTCTTTGCCTCTTAGTTTAGGCCCTATAGCTAGTAGGATGAATTCCCGGCTCGACCAGATGCATACGATATGGTTGCCATAGCAAGGAGATATCGTCTGGCTGGATGTTAGGCGCAGGGAGTGGCTCTAAAAATGCATAGCCCGAAAGGGTTCCTTTGTTTATCTACCTTCAACGCTCTTTGATCTACTCGGTTGCATTGGCGTGTTGACACAGTTACGAAGGGAGATAATTATTTTTCATTTATTATTTATTCAATTTATTATTTAATTATTTGAACAATAATGAAAGGCAATTAAACTACTAAGCCGCAGGAAATGTTTGAAATGATGGGATCATAAATAATGTGTTGAAGTTGGGAGAGGTGGAAATATCACATGTGGCTCAAGCTGGCAAATACTGGTGGCACTAGTGTCCCGGAAGACGGCTATTCCTCCTGAACCAGCTACTTTCAAAAAGGAGGCTCCTTTAATGGGGGTTGTGGATGGAAGTTGTGTGAGTCTGTTTGTGTGGGAACTCAGATCAACTCTGCCTCTTCGAGCGATTAAGAAAGGCCTGGAATCGTGCGGGAATGAATGGGTATATAGCCATTGTTGAGTGAGTCGGAATTCATCAGGGATTAATGGGTTTCTGGCTCTCTTTCTAAAATTATTGTTACGATTAACAGACAATCTTTCGTCCGCTCTGCAACGAACGAACCTCCTGTAATCGGATCCTAACAAAGGAAGTCGACTTGGCTCTATTGATATTTTTTTCTGGTAAAGTTCTCTGTGGTTAATGCAAGTCGAGCCTATTTGTTCTTCCCACTGATCAATCACATGGTAGCGGATGTTTAGCGTGAAGTTTGTCTTCCACCAGCAAGCGTGACATAGTCTGTGTGGTAATAATAATGATCAATATCTCACTAATCCATCAAAAAACTGTTGAAGTCGTCTTGAAACGGTACTTCTTCACAATTTTGGTAATGGTTTGATCATCTCCTTTTTAGGTCTCTCTTTCCTACCGTTTGATCGACTAGCCTTACATAAAACTATTTCTTCATAGATTGGTAGAATACACTCTTTTAAAGCTTGGCAGTCGCTGAAATGGTTCCAATTGAGGTAGTATTTTGTTGACGCAGCTCACGGTGAGAGAAAGGCGTGATAGATATTATAGGCAAATTAACTTGACAACAGCTGGACAGAAAATGACCTAACGTACCATAGATTGAACTGAATTAATTGTGCTATGCAGAAAATACCCATTCTCTCAAAAATAAAGCTAAGCGTTCGGATTATTTGGGGCATTCCAATATTTTATTCAATTGCTTTTCCTGAAAACTTTCGTTTCATTCATCCAAATTTGCCTAACCTTTAACCTACGCATGTCTTTGAGATTTCTTGGTTATAATACACCAATTTTTCAAATCAGGGATTTTATCTGCCAAAATTTATGAAACAATTTGTGATGGAAAGGTGTTCTGATCTTTTTGAACAGGTATGCAAGGGAAAGTAATAGAATAGGTGCATTTAGGACACCTTGTGACTCCTAATGAGAGCCCAGCAGAAGAAGCCACTCGTAGAACAAATTAAGCTGGAGGGAATTAGTAAATCATATTTTCATCTTCAGTTCGACAACCCTTTAACCTTAAAATCAAAAATATTTAACCAATGTATATTACTAGTTATGGAAGTGAGTCTTTTACATTGAAAACAAACCCAGAGTTATCTTTCGTACTTAAAAGAATAAAGTTTTGAATTGAATATTGGCAGGAAACATTCTCAGGATAAACCACAGAATATGAAAACACAAAGTCTATATTAGGTGCCTTTATTCATAGGTTGTTAGAATGTGGGAAATGTAAGTTCCCTCGTATGAATGATCACAGTAAAATTTAGGGGCGGACTTTGCTGACTAATAGAATGTGATAGACGGCTGTTGTTGGAGGGTCGAGTTTTCGACGAATCAAAATATCTATGATGTTGCAACTTCGTCCTTTTTGGATGTTGTATTCAAATTTGGAAATTCGTCTTAGACTTCCATAAGTTCTGCTTTGGTGAAAATCCCTTGTGGCAGTAAATCTATGATCGGGAAAATCTATTACAATGTTTGCATTGCCCATATAATTAATAATTCTCCCATTGAAGTCGCTCGGATGATACCACCTTGGTATTTATATAGTTTTATTCTCACAATAGAATATGAGTAATATATGGATTTGTATCAGATTAAATGACAACATGTCTGCTCCATCATTTTCGCTTTAGGCTTATTCAAAACAAAATATTTTAAGATAGTCTAAGAATACTTAACTAATATGACGGATTACAAAAATTGAAAGGAATAAGGTTTATTTTTACAGAAAATTTAACTCCACTAATCCTTTGCTTAAAACACTCAAGGGTTGTCGAAATATGCGATCGTCCACTGTACAATCCCTCTTTTAGACGACCACACATACTCGTAATTTCTTGATCGAATTAAGACCTAGAGAGACTCCAACTTACAGACTAATCTACTCGTATATTGCCATGTTAGAGTCATTTCCTTACTCTGGTCGTTGATACTTTGCAATCCTGCTAGAAAAAACGCTTGGAGCACCACCAAAATGTTTAGAGATCGCGTCATAAGTGTCGCTCTTTGGGAACATTTTGCTATATTCCTTTGCTCATCGGGGCCTTCTTGGATCGAAATTTTTGTCTGACGATACTTTCTTCCCGAACCTTAATTTCATATTGGAGGAAGCCATATTCTAGGCGTTTCTTTGTAATTTATACAAATGGCAATGAAAAAAATTATAGTATGTATGATTTACAATGTGCTTGATTTCTATGAATGGCAAATATGGCTTAAATTTAAGCCCTCTTGATTTTGATATTAATTACCTAGAGACCATTTTCGTTTTTCCATTTGGACCTGAAATTTATAGAATAGGTGAAGTAAGTAAGATTGTTAAAAAAGTTCTCAAGGGAATTTATACAGTTCAACTACCAAATTAAATTGACCCAATCACAATAACTACCACATGGACTTTTAGGTTGGTATAAAGGAGGCGAGAATATAATTTTTGTAATATTCGACTGATGAATTACGAAGGACAACAAATTATCATACATATTAGATCTCTAAATATGAGAAACAAGTTTCAACCATGATAAGATATTTCTAAGAGGAATATTCCCAAGTTGCGAACGTAGATTTTGTAATACTTTACAATTCGCAACATCTACTTTGTGTCAAGTGGCCTTTTGTCTGCTGAAAAATATCAATACTAACGAAGTGGAAAAGTTTCGATCGATCTAAGAATTAATGAGAGGATGACTTGCCATTATTCACCATAAACTCGAAAATATCTAACTCGTATCCAGATAAAATACATAAAAACTGATATTAACCTTCTAAAACTTTGTTTCCAGTTAGTTTGTAATTAAAATCGATGGTGCAAGACCCCGACTCTCCAAGATAATTGATAAGGGTGCCGCATAATAACCTCTTTGTATCAAGAGTACATGAGCGAAAGATGGATGGAAACTATTGCCTTAAATCCTGAATGTGCTGCGGGTTACGAAGCCACCATAAATGGTCTGTTTGCTAATCTGTTTCCGTTTGCATAAAATTAAGTGGGTGTTTGCGAGGTCTAAAGATGAGTTTGTTTACAAGCAATCAGTGATTGTGAAGCAGAATTTTGCTTTAGTTTCCTTGGTGAAACATCCAATTTGTATTTATTCGCTCGTTGAATCTCTGTTTGTATGGTAGTTACTATGGTTACATGATAACCCCGATTGAGAACCTAAATTTACCGCTCTTAAAACATAATGAATGGGAATGGGATCAAATAATACAACCTTTATTTTCTCATTAATATTTTTACGTTTGTTTTTGTCTAAAACGAATAAAGGATGATAAAAAAATAAAAAATAAAGATCATTGTATATTTACGGAAACGGAAGCCGCTGACTTTTATTTAATTAAATCCTTACGGAGAAATTCTTTGTTCTCGAATAAAGAACGGGATCAGATGAGTTCGGTGCCTCCTTTAACCTCATTTGATTTTTAGGCAATGGTTTTTACCTGTCTATTAGTTTAAGATACGTTCAGACTAGGTCACTATGGTTCTATACTTAAATAAATCCGTCTTAACCTAACCTAAACTAATTAACCCTTAAAATACAATGAGCTAAAAATTACAAAAGAGAAGTAAATACCTGAATTTTCAAGTCGCGGCATAAATTAATTAAGGCTTCGAATACAAATGCCTCAAAATAACAGAGGGCGATGAGACCAGTAAATGTCGAAGGATCCAAAGAAGGAGCTAATGGCATTCTTGCTCCTCTCAGTGATTCCTGCGGTAACAAATATTAAGGACCACTGGGAACATGGGCGATTTTCTTTTTGGGAGGATAAGATCCTGTGTAACCGAATGAGGTCGCGTATAAGCAATGGAGGAAAGATGTAAGGGCGATAAGAGAATGAAAACTTCTAACAGAGAACATTTCTACCCTAAATATTGGGGCTGGATGGTGTATTATAAACACCGGGATTTTCCCATTAAAAAGGAAACCAACGAGGCCATCTACGGCAATGTGTTTCAAAATATTTTTCAATAAGTGGTAAGGTTAGTGGAGTTCAAAATTCAGGGGAGGAAACGAAAGTAGGCGAAAAAGGAGAAAAATAAAAGTAGTATAGACCATAGGGTCGCGCACCTCTCCTATACCTGCCACAGTGTGCAAAGAAAGGAAGATATCTTTTACGGCTCCAAAGACAACAAGTTCGTACAAATAAAACAAAGACTCATAAGTACGAACATGATGAATCCTTAAGGGAGGAGTAAGGAGACAGAGGGAAAGTAGGGTAGGCGGACGGAGGCACCTGGAGGGATAATGCAGGAATTGTGTGGGCGGCGAAAGGACGGCGGCAGAGATTTGTGTCACAGACGCGCTTGGTGTAGATTTAGGTTTGGGTAGCATCCACACTACAGCTTAGGTCGAAACTGACACACTCACTCTTTTCCCCTTAGATGTTTGCTTGCCACATTCACCGTAGTTTTTCTCTTTTCCGTCGAGTTAGCAAATGGAACATCCTTTTTTTCAAAGATTTCTCTCACCTAATTTTCCGATTAGGTACCTCTTCAGTATGGTTTGAAAGATCTTTAAGGGTGTCTTGTTTCGTGGGTTCTCATTCAAAGTGCGAGCGCCAAAGCTGGAAAGTACTAGGATCAGCCGTTAGACGACAGGAATCTCGGATTTTTCTCGCAGTCCTTCTCCTGAAGAATGAAGAGACTGCAGTTAAATGGGAAAACTGCAACGACCTGCTCATCATGAATCAGCAGGAAAACTTCTTGCCAAAGATTTTATCTAAATCGTGAGGTTACAGCTAATAGAGAAGAGCAGAGAAATCGGGGAAGGGCTAAAAGGGAGGGGAGCGGAGTAGTGGAATTGGAAGGAAAGTCGTATATTCCACGATTTGGACTCCTACACTAAGTTCTGCCATTGCATCAAGCCGCATATTCAGAAGGCAAAGCGTGCCGATTAAGTTGTACGGCTTCTATTTTTATAAGTAACCAAAATGTATTCATCAGTCCATTTAAATATACGCTGAGCCGAAAGTATTAGACCACCTCCTCAATTTTTTACTTAGACTTCAGGATGTTAATAAAATGCGTGTATATGGTTATTTTATAGTATATTTTAGAATATACACTTGATATAATACCTAGTTGACCCCCACTTTTAGCTTTAATTACTGCTGCAGTACGCCTAGGTATTGAGTAAACCAATTTCTTGCAAAGGTCAGTTGTAATTTTAACCCATTCTTCCTGCAGTTTCTGGTATAAATTGTCTTTATTTTTAACTGTCGTGCTCTTAATAGTTTTCCAAGATCTCCTCATAAGTGTTCAATTGGGTTTAAGTAGGACTTTGAGCCGGTGAGTCCATAAGAATAATGTTTTGTTTTTAAAAAGAATTGAGAATATTCTTGGCTGTATGGCGAAGGGCATTATTCTGTTGAAACATAACAATAGTTTTTGACAGGCCTGGATTTAATTTAGCAATTTATGGCTCTAAAACATCCAATAACAGGAAAACATATTAAGGCAGATTCATTCTGCGTTGTCATAAAAACATCTCTCTGGACCATGTTGCAGACATGCAAGCCCATACCATGAAGGACCCACCCCCATGTTTTACTGTTGGGACGAGACATCCAGGCTGAAAATGGAGGGAAATCACCTCAGGCGTGCCAAAAACCTGAGGCAAAAAACACGAAATTTAATCAAATGTGTCGAGAATAGAGGCTCCTTGCTGCCATGTGGCCCGTCGAAACCACGAGGTCAGGCATGAGGTCAGTCGAAGTTAGCGGAGACCGTGAGAACAATCAAAATATCGAACTGCTTTGTGCGATAAGCGAGGGATTGGAATCTCAAACGTCTCCCAGGGTGTTATCAAGAAACCCACGCGGGAGTACTTCCCATCCCTCAAGCGCCGTGTTGGTTCGTGGAGAGATTCCTGTCTCCTGGCGGAGGCAGTTACGCTTCCGGCTTATTCACATATATTTTTGGTCCCAATCGGGCATCGACAGTATAGACCTACCTTTTACAACGAAACACGTCATTCTTGATCGCGCTCCCTTTTCTCGACGAGACGAATGCTAGAATTATAACGAAAGATCTGAGCCCCAGTCAATTGGCCCGTCCTCGATTTCGGTACATTTCGTTTGCCACGAATACTTCCCCCAGTTAGTGTTACTACTAGAGGTTAAACTCACCCTGGTTAAAGTCCCCCGAATAACCATCCGATCCCAGTGTCATCGATTAAAGCCTCTAACCCAAGCTAGGCTGAGGCGAATCATATGTGTATATCCTGCCAGTCATCCCTGTGTGTGTATATACAGAAGCTCGTAACGCCTCTCGATCTCTTTCTTCTCGTAGAGCTCGCACTGAGTAGCTCTGTTAAGCTCTGTTGTTGTATATATAGTGTATCTATTGCCATTATTCTATGTAATCTATTTATTGTGTATAACTGTGTAAATATTAAACTATATTTTGTTCCTACTTTTTCATAAGCCTACTAGCCCGCAGCCTTCATTAGTTTAATATCGGCCAAATGAATTCAATTTTTTGAATTTAAATCCTTCACAGTGGTCCCTCACCCACTTCTATGGCCCATCTCTTTCGTGACCAGAGTTAAGTCAAGGTCACCTGTTTGACCTTGAGCTTCCACGCATATTAGGTAGAAGTGACGTATATATCGGGTTCATTCTACGACAAAATGCATTATTATGAAGATGACTCATAAATTTCGGCTTCAATCCCAATATTATGAGATAATGTATTAGTTCCAACCATATAATATCTTACCAAATAGTTAATTTCATCAGACTATACGACTTTTGACGACTGCTCAGTATTCCATTTGGAATGATTTTTTGTCTATTGAAGACGTTTCTTCTTTGTATCAGAGATCAAGGGCTACTTCCTGGCTTTGCAGCCTTTGAAGCCATAGTCTATAAGCCTCCATGTTACAGTTCCAGCCGATATTTGTGAGGTATTTGCCTCATTGAACTCTGCACAGAGCTCTGAAGATTTTTTCTCCAGTTTTACGAGACTGACGCATGAGGTATCTGTCTTCAGAAAGAGATGTGATACTTCTCCTGCCAATTATTAGTTTTTATTTGACACCTTTTGTCTTCCTGAAGCGCCCGAGTGTTGTTTAGACTGCCCATCGAGAATATCCTATCTTCTAAGCTATTTGTCTTTGTGACATCCTATTGTGATTGTGATTTATAATTTGTGGTCGCTTAACTTCACTCAACTCAAGATTTCTTTTCATCTTAGTGATTATTAACTATAAATACTACATATTATGGCAAAATCCTATGAAAAATAAAAATAAATATAATTTTTGGAAATATATAGGTTATGTATGTATATTTCTGGCTAAATACCAGAAAATTCTAAAAATAAAAAAAATATGTTAGAATATTATGGTATTATTAATTCTAAATATGATAAGATGATGTTATTCATACTGAATATGATATAAGCATGCCGCCAGAGCACAATTCGTAGTTTAAAGTGAAAACTAAAGAGTGGCCTCATTATTTTGGCGAAGGGCATGCGGTTATGGTACTCAAAGTGACTCAAACTTGAAACATTACAAGTAGTTAATTACTTCTTATCGATATTTACATAAGTGTGGTGGAATTGCGGGGATCCAGGCACTAACATTAATTTTTAAGAAGGTGCGCACCTGACAAACGAATTTAACACAACTGCTTCAGAAACTAAACTACCCGAGTCTCCGGAAATGGATGGCTTTTTGTCGTCAAAGCTACGAGAGGCAAAAAATGAGCTCTCCTATATTCTCGCAAAAAAATTCAAAAGGAATAAAAACTATGTAGGTTTTTTTTCAATTATTTACCAAAGACTACATTTCAATTGAAAGGTCTTCAAAGTTCTTCGATTCTTCGAGAAAGTTAATCACAGGAGATTATTTCCCCCTGAATCAAAAGAGAAAGAATCACAGGACGAAGTTTGAGTTGCCATGATTTCGAACGCGTTCTAGTGAGAAACTTCGATCCTTACAAAATAATGATATACTTAGGGCCGCTTTTTGCTTCACTATAAACCCCGAACTATTGATCGTTTCAAAAAGCATATTTTTAACCTAATGCTAGCTGAAAAAATTTGGCGAAAACTAAGTTTCACAATCTGGTATTACTACAGGTTTTCAATAAAAATACCTAGATCTGCTCTTTTATCTACATGCCTAAAACGGTTTTCACCTTTCTATACCAGAATATTACGTTGGATTTGAAAATTAATTAGAGCGATAGATATAAAATAATAGCCAATTGTTTAAAACGAATATTTTGGGGATATCCAAGCCTAAAAAATTAATAAATTTATCAAGCTGAATAAGCTATGAAAATGCCACAGTTTGGAAATCTGCTAACCTGTTTGGAAATTTAATTTATTTTAGTTAGAAATATTTCATTTAGTGTATTTATAACTAAATATACTCAAATCTATTATGGTATAGAAACGTTTAACGTCGTATCTTCTTTTTAATATATATTTTTTACATTTTAAAAAAAATGATTAGTTTGGTAAAATAATCTCCAAATGATTAGGATAATATTATTATTATATTGATTGATGCATAAACATATTCTGTGAATTGAAATATTTCGTATGTGTTTGCCTTTTAGCGAGATGAACTTTGTGATTTTTTTTAAAGCTTTTGCGAAAGGTAGAAAAAAAGTCTGCGTGCCAGGAAAAAAGAACTGAATGTATACCAATTCTTAACTATCGTCCAGGAATTTGACGGGAGGAGGTATTTGCGTTTATGCAACCCTTGTAATTGAGGGGGACCGTATTTTCTTCTATCGTTGCCTTTGTCACTGGATTTCTTTACCAATTTGCGTGATTTGTGTTTTCCTTACCTCATTTGTTTGTTGAATGAAATATCTCTTGTTGGTTTCCTCAATACACCTGCCTCCTTTTCAGAACCAGCGGAAGATTTAGGAGAATTTCACGTCTTTAACGTTATCTATCTCCCGCATATTTTCCCTTCATTTATGAAACTCTTAAATAACCAGCGGTATATACCTGTGCCTTAGCTTTAAAAATAGGTGTTTGATTCCTCTTTTCCTACCTTTTCTTAATTTTTTATTTTTTTATCCATTTCTTTTTTTAGCTCTTTCCTCACCTCTATTTGTTTCATTCTACTATTCTTTCTTTCTTCTTTTCCATTCTCGTGTTTTTCTTTTTCTTACTCAATGGCTTCAGGGATAGGTTGTTGTGTGCGCGTCTTCGATTCTCCCGACGATCAATTCCATTCTCAAAGCTCTTGATCGCCTTCTCTTCCTTATAAACTTTCTCTACACTCGCTACACAACCTGTGCTCTGGGAGGGCTAACAGCCCTGAAATGCGCATTATAAATATCTATTATTATTATTATTATTATTATTATTATTATAATATTTTTAGGCCATTTATGATACGATACCTCCTAATTGCGGTTACTAAAATTTTTGATGTTCTTTTTCATGTACAAATTTAAAGTTCTCTCTTTCATACGCGTTCCTTTGGCAATAGCAGTTTAGACCTGGTAATCATTCTTTTTTTGTGTTAATAAATATTTTGGTAGGGGACGGTCATAATATGATTAAATTTGCATTATGTATCTATTCTATACTTAACCAAAGAGAATGTACCAAGAATCTTTAATTTTAAATGTCAAACATACATGTGCTAATAGCTTCACTCTGAGATTGGGATCATTGGATCGCGACAGAGAGGGACACAATTGCCGCACCTTCAAACAGCATTTCATGGGCGTAAAGTCCAAACTTGCTTCAATCAAAGCTGTCAGTGATGCATTACAAAACGAATTGATTCAACTGTGAGATTGTTTAGACAATCAAACACAGGAAATATCCGTAGATGTTGTATAGAGACAAATATGTTGCTCACACAAGAAGAATTAATCCCCTCAACCGAAAGGTTAAACGTTAATAAGAGTTTCGTGTAACGTCTCAAAGAGAACTGTATGTATATTTCGCAGTATAAAACTACATAACGAAGCTAAGTGAGATGGCTAGTAAGCAGTGATGTAATAGAAAGTAAATCTCGAAATTAAATGATTCGTGCTGTTGCTTGCTGCATATTCTTCGTCCCTTTCGAGGTAAATGATCAGTCGGCTTCCTAGATTTTTTAAAGCTTAACTGGATTCATGGATGACACGGAAGTGCAGTTGGCCTAGAGAATATCCTAAGTTATTCCCATCCACAAGAAGGTCGATCACCAATCTGCCAATAAAACTAGACTATAATGTTTTAAAGGTCTTATAGAGTATCATAGCTGACGAACTTTATCGAGTTCTTTCATAACATGAAAATCGTGTACGATAAAGTTTTTTTTCCCCTCAATTTTTAACATTGAAATTAGCTAAAAGTAGTCGATTGTATTGAAAGGTCGTTGTCTGGCAGGCAGCAGAGTGTTGGGACTATTTAGTTTAGTGTAGATGCCTTTCAAATTAGATCAATATTGGGTAATGACTTAGTCGCGCTGATTAATAGTGACTTCTTGTTGTCTTAAAGACATATAACTCAGTAATGTATCTCCATTAAGAATATGCGCTCTAGTTTTGGTATTCGCTTCATTTAAAAAGAAAACAAATGGCTGGACAGAGTACCTGCAAGTGCATAAAGCTGATCCCTTCAATTTTGCACAAGAGCTATTATACTTGACAGCATGACTCGATTTGTGATCTTTCGTGATTGACGGATGCATGAGCCGCAGCTGAAACTATTTAAAATCATTCGTGCCTTCAACATATATTCCCTCTTGTTCAAGACAATATCTCAACATTGCTCGGAAGCTGAAGTTTGCATGGGTTTCCACTACGCTGGTAGCCAATTATTCACCTTTAAAATCAAGAATACATGACACGAAATTTTTGTCTTAGTTGTGTGCAGATGCAGCGTCTACAATTACCAAGTTTTACGTATTTTAGATAGGTTTCGCGTTTTATTCAGTACAGAATATTCTGGTTATGTTCTTTTCCTCGACAATTGAGGTATGTTAGGGCTTTGCATGAATCTTACCTCTTTGTATGGCTAGCAATATCTTGTGATGTACTCCTATTGATTTCCAATCTTATTTTCTCTTTAGTAATCTCTAGTCAGTAATGAGTTTTGGAGCAAATAATTTATTCTCAAATGACTTCAGTTCAGGCCAAGGTGCCGTATTTTCAAACCCCTCTTTTTAGGTATTTTTAAATCATCAAATTTGTCAGGTTAATTACCGAAATATTTGAGACCAAGGACGAGTCTGGCGGGTCTCGGGGGTGATCTCGTTCAAGGTGGAGCTGGACCTTTGGATAAAGAGATTTTAGGAAAATTAAAATTAATTTCCATACTGGAGAAACACTTAACTGATGATTCCTGAATGTACGGCTCTGTGTGAGAGGGATAAAAAATGTTTTTAGAGTTTGTGTATGTGTGAGTTTCCATCAGGCCAATATCTAATTGTCTGGGGATGGGTGGGATAAATAGTTTACAGAAGGTTAATAAGTTTATATATTTGAGTACCTGTAAGTGATTGACAATGAGTATTGGAGATTAGTGGTTTTGCTGGCTGAATTACTCGTATGTAAGGGTGTTACTATATGTGTGTGTGCTTAGGCAAAAATAATTGTATGTAGGTATTATTCTAATGTGTACATGCGTGATAGCCATTTTTTACATCGTGGGGGTACCCCTCGCAATACTAATCAGCCTCCGTTTGCCCTTCCCCCCATAAACGGGAATGTGCCTTTCATTTTTCCTAGGTGACCGAATCGTAACTGTCTTTAATTGATTCCCATAATCTCACATCAACACATTTATGTTACCCGCACACTCTATTCCATTCATTCTCATCCAGCAGAATCCATTCTCATCTAGCCTTATCCAATTTTTTCCATAGTAATTCGTTTTTGGCTCAATAATGAGATTGGTTCTCACCCACTCTCATCCAGCCTCGTAGAGACTCATGTAATGTAATCGTTCTTATGTACAAAGCGTCATCCATCTTTATATACTCTCATCCAGACTTATCCCCCTTTCATATCGTCCTCATGTATACTCATCCATTGTCTTCACCTCTACTCAGATCTTAGATTTACCGACACGTACATGCCTTCGTGAACATACACAACTGTTGAAATAATTATATGATCAAACATTTAATCTTCAGTCTCTCTGAATCTTTGTTTTCCTTTACTTTTGCTTAAGCTTTACCTTTCTTTCGCATAATTTCCTCACTAGATAAATTCTATTACCTATGTATTGTTTTATGACTAAGTAAACCGTTGAATCAGGCCTTCCTCGCAGTCTTGTGGCTGCTCCTAATCGGTTTATCACGGTGGAAATACGACAAAAAGAAAGGCAAAAAAGCTGGTAGCTTTATATCTCATTCCACCCTTTGAGCAGCTTCGCTATCGGCTGTGAAAGTAAATCTTTTGTTTTTTTCGGCCACAACTTTTGAAATAAGTTCGGAAAAGTTCGTATAGAGTTAAATACAAGCGGATAATTTCGTTTCTTTAATTACATTTATTATGCTAATTTTACGGATATAAGGATATAGCAAATTCTTTCTTTCAGTAACCTCATTAACATCGTATTAAATTAGAATTTAGGATAAACAGGGATTACTCTAAACTTCCTATATCCAAGAACTTTAATTTTATACCGAGAGGATTAACATATACTAAATTAAGGATTGGGTATACTTGGAATCACTCGTGACTTCAAAGTATAAAGCCCTAATTGTTTTTTAACTCTAGGAAATAATGTTCACGATAATTTGGCCAAAATTACGTGTTCTTACTGCTCGATGAAGGAAAGATTTAAGAGAATAATACGTTGCCTTTAGTGTGATTCTATCAATGGCATACTTTCGAAACCAGGAATTTGATTAATTTATGGTACTGCAAACAGGTCTTAGGGAAGTATGTAGGCCATAGAAGGATAAGGGCTCACGTGAAACCGCTTTACTAAGTAGACATTCATGTGATAAAACGAAAGTGAATGAGCAAATTATGCAGAATATAATATTCGCACCTCTAGGACGAATAAAATAGGTAAAAGTTATTTATTTTAATGGATTGCATTTAATCGAGAGGGATCATAATCCAGTGTCTGAACGCAATCTTCCACCGATGGATTGCATTTAATCAGGAAGGATCATGATGTACTATACTGTGTGAATGCAATCTTCCACCGATGGAAATGTGGTTGAGGGAAGCTTCAAGATGATTTGACGACGTGAGGAAATGGATGACATAAAGTTAATAGAGGAAGAGACTTTGATGTAACATTTCAAAGGGTGACCAAAGAAAAAGAAGCACCTTGACTACCAGACATAAGTTAAACCTCGTGACCTGATGGGAAGAAGATTGGCCAGGAAATGATTGGAATTGTCCTTTAAAAAAAAAATTCAGATGTTTCACTCTGATATTTGGAGTTTCACAATCCTTCGTCTTTCCTCTAATTTTTGGTTTTGACATTCTTTCAAGATTTTCAATTTGTTCTGTTCCTTCGTGAAGAAAAGTGATGGCTTCATTGAGAAACAGCAACGCCCTGTGGCATACTTTAATTATAATTAAAGTGTGACACAGGGCGCAGTGGATATTTTTTGGATAAAAAAGAATGTCGGGGATTAATAACAAAGACTAGAATGGGACTTTATTGAAAGTTAGGTTTGTCAAATATAATTAACATTTATGTGAGGAATTTAGCGTTTTTACCAAACATTACTGTATAATAATTGAAACAGTAATATTGATTTTAGATCTTTTTTCATGTCGAAATTACTCCCTTATTATTTCAAAGGCTTGGGTGCTTTTATATTATATCGTTACTTCCGTTTTATTAATATATTTTTATTACTGATTTCATTTCTATTTTGCGCTATTGTGTCCTGGAAATGGCTATAAATCTACGTGTTCATGGGCAAGACAAGTCTAGTTCTAAGCTATTGGTTAGGGCGTAATCACGGGAGAGTTTTTCAAAAATTATAAGTGAAAAAAAGAAGAGCAACATCAGCATATCTGTAGAGAAATGGTGAAGTCAGCGTCGGTGAAATTATGTGGAAGATATATATATAGCCCCAGATCCTCTGCAAGCATTGTAGATTGGGGGTACGCAATTGTCTAATGTCAGCGGAAGCTTGCTAGGTCTTGATATATACACCTTTCACTAACTTGCGTGTGGGACAAATGTGGATCAATCGTCGGCAGTTAAGCCCATTTCATATGATATATATATATATATATATATATATATATATATATATATATATATATATATGGATAAAACCCCAGTAATAGGACTAAATTTATATGCGAAATCAAGTTTTGACGGAGACATCCGTCATTATCAATCGCTAGTGAGATACAGAAGTTGCTCAACCTACAAACACACAAATCAGTGGTGCTAAGGTGGAAGATGCGAGATTGTAGCGGCATTTTTGAGAAATGGAAGTATGAATTTCTTGCTTATTAAGGTATAAGTATTAAATTGGCCGTCGGAACTTTAATACTTCCAACGGCCAATTCAATACTTCCGTTTCTCAAAAATGCCGCTACAATCTCGCATCTTCCACCTTAACGCCACTGATTTGTGTGTTTGGACGTTAAGCAACTTCTGTATTTCCCTTGTTCACCAGCGACTGACGATGACGGATGTTTCCGTTGAAACTTGATTTCCAATATAATTAGTCCTATTACTGTGGATTTATCCTTATAGTTACGCGTACGCTACTGTACTTTTTTGTATATATATATATATATATATATATATATATATATAATATAATATATTAACCCACAGTAAAATAAAAAGGTGAATCCTGCACCTTCGAACTATATTTGCAAATTTATTTTCAAGGAATAGCATGAAAATGGAGAAGACAATCTTATATAAGGTACAATGTTACGAAAGAAAGGCCCATCATATAGTAAAACCAATGGAAAAACACAAAAACAAGACAGAAAAATACAGGAAAAAGAACAGTAGGCGACTAATAACAGACATAAGCATCCCGAAAATGATATACTCACAACAACGCCATGTATATGAATGGAATATGGTGGGTGAAAAAAATATTAAAGGATTATCATTACAGCGAAAAGATTTAGTGCTAAGAGATAATCCACCACAGTCAAAACGAAGACAACTGGTAGAGGAGGCAATGCAAATGATATTACACTAATAAAGAGTGAAAACAGGCTGCATTATTTCATTTAGTACTAGTTTTTTTTTAAACAGGGTTGATTTTGAATAAGCCAGGGGAAATGTTTATATTGGATAAAGTGCCAATGAAGGAACACTAGACAATATTTCTTTTTGTGAAATCAGCAGAATTCCAGTCAATGGGTAGTTAGTTTCAGATAAATGTAAAAATAAAGCGGTGTGTAGTTCATCTCTTCTAATATTATACATATGCTGGTAAATTCTAGTAGATAAAGATTTACCAGTTTGCCCGAAGTAAGGTGAATTACAAATAGGACATTCTATAGAATATACTCTAGCTTTTTTCCTTGTATTATTGTGGACTAATTTTCTATAAAGTGGATTCATATCTATAATTTACAGACATATTAATTTGCTTAAAAATACGGGTGAGACAAAACAATGGTTCAAAGTATGGCAAGATAAGATAATTTCTGCCATTAAAAACCGGTAGGTTATCAGTTTTCTAAAAAGTTCTCTTAGCAAAGTTTAATGAAGTATGCAAAAATTGCATAGCTATTTCAAAGATATTGAACAATTCCTTATCTAAATATTTTGCATTAACAAGGCGTAATACAAGCAAAAACATAGAAGTGAATACAGACCGTTTTATTTTAACACTATGATAAGAATAAAAGTGAACATATGAACTGTAGTTGGACGGTTTGCGATAAACTGAAAATTTAAAACCTGACGGCGTCCTATGTATTAAAAGATCAAGAAAAGAAAGAGTCCCATTTTCCTCAATTTTAAGTGTAAATTTAATAAAGGGACTAAAGAATAAAGATTACATAGTAAATTGTGAATATCGTTTGAAGAATGCCAAAGGCATATAATATCATCAATGTAACGGTCCCATACAATAGGAAAATTGAGAATTTGGGGCAAAAATAACGTCTCAAAGAATTCCATATATAAATTAGAGAGGGTGGGAGATAGACAACCCCCCATCGTAAGACAGAATTTTTGAAGGTAAAATTTATCATCAAATGAAAATGTACAATTTTTAGCACAAAGAGAAATAAGCTTTAGGAAAGTATTGGCCACTACAGGGAGATCTAAATTATATAATTTATTGTAAAGAAGAGGAAGAAGATCGTCCTAAGGAACTTTAGTAAACAAAGAACAAATATCGAAGCTGACAAGAATGAAATTATTGGAGTAAGGTAGTGTATTATGCTTCTCTATGAGTTCCTAACTATTTTTAATTAATATATATATATATATATATATATATATATATATATATATATATATATATATATATGGAGAAATGGCTACATTAAGCATCCTGGAGGAGTATAGGTACATTCAAGCCCCCCCCCCTCATGAGGAGAAGCGTGGGAAAGGTAGCCGGCGAAAATGCTTACCATGTGTGATCTCCCCGCCGCTGTGGGCAGTTGGAGCTAACATCTGTTTGAAGGCGACCACCTAAGGTCCTTAAACGACGCTCTAACGATCGAATTACCTACGAGACCCATAAACCCGTGGTTATGGAAAAAAGCGGTGCGAGTCAGAAGGCACGCCAAGTAGCGGTGCGGTTGCGAGCCTATAATTTGCGAGTTGACTTGGGCACCCCAGTGCCACCTCAGGAATTCTCGCTCTCCCCAGATGCTAACTCACCATTCACTCCCCCCCCCTTTTGCCTCTGTGGCCTGGTCACTTCCCCCTTTAGATGTGGCGGCAATCCGCCTATAAATAAGCCCCGCAAAGAAAGAGAAGAGGATTATCAGAAGTCGATACGCCAGAGGTGGATTAGTTCGTGAAGATCGATCCGTCGGCCAGACAAGAAGATTATTAGTAGTCGATTTACCAGAAGAAAGATTAGTTCGTAAAGATCGATCTTTCAGCCAGACAAGAAGATTAGAAGTCGATACGCCAGAAGAAGGGTAGTTCGTGAAGATCTATCCTTCAGCCATACAAGACTATTTCAGTGAGAAACGAGAGGATCAGATTGAGAAAATCGATTTCCCCTTTCAGGGCCGTATTAACCTAAATAGTCAAGTTTTATATCGGTGCCATACCGAAGAAGCCTTTTCAGTCTGCAAAGAAGTCCGACTGAAGAAAAGCAAAGCCGCTCACACTCGAGTGATTCTCACATCTCAAGCACCGTAAGAGTGAGAGGAGAAGAACCCTGCCCCAAAGAGCTCCCGTTCTTTAATTACGTTCAGGAATCAGCCCCCGTCACAGGCGACGAAAATTCCACTAGCGACCACCACACTTCAAAGCGAGAGATAAGTCCTCCAGCGACATCCGTCAATCCCTAATACCTACCTGTAAGTTAACAATAACATTTATATCTCTATTGCGATAGTAGAAGTTTAGTACGTCCCACGTTTTAAAGGAGAGTAGAAACCATTATTCTTGAACCTAGGTCATATGTGTTTGTAGATGACAGTACGTTAATTTAATGTTTTATGCTAATCAAATAGGGTCGTGATAAAATACTAATTGGCAATTGGTATGTTTACTGGAAGCCTACTTGTTTATGTTTGTCATTGAAAGATCTTTGAGGCCAAAGATAGAAATGTGTTTACTGTTGGTTTGTAATATATAATTTAAAATACATGTTTATTTTGGTAGATTCTCGTGTTTCCTCTTATCCTTATGTGTTTAAAAATAGCTCTTCCTTAAGAACTAAACCACTAAAATAGCACTCTTAGAACAAAGCCTACTTCATCATAGAAGTAACTCACGCCCCTTAAAGCATACTGCTACTAAAAGGGTGTCAAAGAGTAGAGGGATCAAAACCAAGGGTCATTCTACGACAATATATATATTAGTGTAGTTGGGTAGCAGTCTTTCTTGAATTTAAATTTTGTTGAAGACTATTGTGTATTTTGCCTTAATTAATTTCCTTTGGAAACTTTCTCTTCCTCTAGCTATCTTTTTTATTCAATCTTGTAGATGGTGGCTTACTTGTTCTGTACTCAACTCTTTTTTGAATGAATGGGTTTGGTAAAAACCAAACTAAGTTGCTAAGCTGTCGTTCTTATTCGATCATCTTCGGAGCGTTTTGAAATGTTCTTGCCTCCTTTACCGATTTAATGACTGGAGGATCTGGGAGAAAGTAAAGTGAAAGAAAACGATCTTTAAGGAGTATTTATTCTGCCTTGGTTAAACGTTACGTTAGAGAAAATGAGCCACTCCTGTGCTGCAAGCAGCATATGGGTAGATCTGAAAGAACTGGACTACACCTTTCAAAACTTGATCGATCCCCAATTCGATAATTAATGCGGTAAGAAACATTTCGGACCTTTACCTGCTTGAGTCAATTTACTCGTATATTAAAAAACTTCAACCCAGTCTAAATAATAACTCATTATCTGTCCGATTAAATATAGTGAATCATTAAAAAACATGCTAATTTGTTAGATTTCAGATTGTTTTTTTTTAGGGGGGTGGAAGAATAAAATCCACTGTCAATTATTTTCTTTCACAATTTTATTACATGTGTTAACTTTTTATGTATACATTTAAGTTTGTATTTTGTATTCTTTCTTTAAAACTCATGATGGGATTAGTTATAATCCTGAAACGTTTGAAATAAATGTTACGAGGCATCTACGGCTCTGTCCTGGTCATCCTGTTTATACTTCGCTTGTAGTTTGCGTCCATCAATTTGTTTGCCACTTATATATATATATATATATATATATATATATATATATATATATATATATATATATATATATATATATATATGTATATATATATAATGTATATCTTTCATGAGCATGAGAGAATAATGAAATAAATCCAACACACCGCAAGAAAGAGAAAAGGGAATAATTTTGTCTTCGATAATAGTTATTTCCTACTTCGAAAAATTCCGTGCTGGGTGGGATTCGAACCAAGCACACCGACTGAGGCAGCAAAGAAACTCTTTGATCTCAATTAAAGTGAGCATTTAAACCACTCGGCGACGCGGAAGCAGAGCCGAGTGATTAAAGGCTCACTTTTTCGAATTAGGAAATAACTATTTCCGAAGAAAGAATTTTTTCTATATATAAGTCCCAAGCCCGGGCCCAGCGAGGAGACTACGGCTCTGGCGATGGGTTCAGTGGTGGTCTGCTGAGTTGCTTGGTTCAGATCATGTAGATATGGTGCGGGTGTGGTGTGAGTGCAGCTGCGATGGCCCTGAATGCGTTATTCTGATCGATTCGGAGCTTATTTGCGTGGGATTTGATAAGACGTGGGTGCCAAGCTCTTGCTCCGCTGCGTCGTTGAGTTTAGTCGTGATTAAATGCTTGTATAAAGTGATACGTACATCTTTCCTTTGTCCGAATGTTTGATATTGTTTTAAAAATGTTGATTTTCTTAATGGCCATTAGGATGTTAGTGACGCAAGTTTTACAACTCTTGTGAGCCTAAAGTTTGATTCTCAGGAGTGTAGTTTTTTTGTTTAGGGAAACGTGTTTTCTCTTTAATCTTATTTTAGATGCTTGTTTCATTTGCGGTTGTCTGGTGTGCAAAGTGATGTTAGTGATAGGGGATAGTCTTTTGTGCAGTTTTGTTTGAGCCAGTGTTCCAGTCTGTTTACAGTATGTGTGGTTGGAGTGCTCTACTTGTTGTGAGAAATAATAAGTGTTGTGCAGGGATTCTGATGTTAGTCACGTAAGTTTTTTGTTTTTAAGATTGGGGAGTGTGGATGTGGGATGTAGTGTATGATTAAGTTGAAATGTAAGGGTAAATTTTTGTTCAAGAATTATTGTGCGAGCATGTATTTTTTGTTGTATTGAAGTTTTTAGCAGTGAAGCTTTGACGTGAGGGGCGTGAGTGCTGGTTGAAGCCGTCTAGTATGGGTTGTTTGTGGTCAGTGAGGATGGTTGTGTTTGAGTTCTCTTTTTTATCAAAATTGTTGTGTTTGAGAGAGCTGAATATTTGGATAGACTACACACTAGTGAGATTGGGCAGGATGAGTCGCGTTGCTTTAGGGATTTGATTGGCCTGATTATCAGTAATAAGTATGCGGTCCAGATTGAAGGGGATAGTGTTGTTTAGCCATGAGCTATTGGATATTTGAGTGGTGGCGGAGATTATAGATTTGAAAAGGTGTTTGGGGTGTATTTTGGTGATGACCTCCTGGCCGTTGGCTATGAATTGGTGAGGTGAGATTGGTGATTGGCCTATACTGTAGTTAAGAACTATATTTATTATCCCCTGGCTTTTCTGTGTGGGGTATCTTATCTAAGTGTAGATTGGTAGAAAGTGGAGGGGATAGGTTTTATGATTGCTAACATGTATAAATACAATAAGTATGTTGCGTATAAGCAGGAAATTTGTAGAGCTGTATTTTGGGGGTAGATAGATTTATGTTGTGTTGTAGGATATTAAAGTTGTGTTGGTCTAGTGTTTAGTTTGCAGTTGAAGGTAAGTTTCTGCATGTCCAATTTGTGGAGTATAGTTCTGTTTTGGGGAGGTCAGAAAAACACAAGTGTATCTAGTATTTACACCTCGTGTACGTTACGGATCCGTGAGGTGTGTGTGTAAGGTGGTGTTAGTGAATGAAATAGAGTTGTGTACTATAGTTATGAGTCCGTACCTTCTCTCTATGGTGTTTTTTCAAAGTGTGGTGTGGTAGAAAGGGGAAGTTCGTCTGTTGGATGAGTACTTTGTGTATTTTTGTGTTTGTGTAGGAATTTTGTAGCGCTGTATGCCTTGTGTAATTACATAGTTACAGGGAGCCAGCAATGACTACTTATTCACCTCAAAGGCCAGTCCGACTTTGAAGGAGGCAGTAGATAGAGTTTTTGGTTAGTTGTAGGATATTCAGGGTGTGTTGCTCTGTGTGTTGTTTGCAGTAACTGTTAATTGATGTATAGTTCTGAGCTCGTGTGGTCAGAACAGCGCAGGCGTTTCTAGTGTTTCGACTGGCTGCACTGTACAGATCCGTACCATATGTATATTGGGTTATGGCATGTGCGACACAAGTAGTAGATATGGGGGCCGGAATTGAGTTCTATTTAACTCGTATGCTGAAAGAAAGTGGGGGACATATGATTAGCTCACTTCTTAGTGAAAAATCAAGGGGGAAACAAAAAGACTGTGTTTATAGGGTAGACATCCGTGCAACCGAATCCGAAGACCGGGGGACAGACCGAGGGTCCACAAGACAGGGAATGGTGATGCTTCTATAAACCCCAACATTTATAATGTTGCCCAATGTTGTAAAATCAAATAATTTTTTCTTTTGTGTTCAGATTGAATAAAATAATTGTATGAAACCGTAATATATTTCCTTTTTTTTACTACAATTCTAGCGATGGCCACCAAAGAAATTAAACCCTTAATTTTAACCTATGAAAAGAATCTATCATAGAAACAATATTAATTTAATCTTGAGTAATTAAACTAAGAGGTGAAGGGGGAAGGGGGTAGCAGGAGTAATGCCCAAGCTAAAACAGAAACCTAAATGAACGGAACGCTCTCTCTACACAATGGTTGCATGAGGTCTTTCGAAGATACCGGGCATTGCAAGAAACGTGTTACACTCGTTACACCCCTCTAAACAAAAGACACAATGATATTTTTATGCGGTTAGACACATTTTTATTGATTTAACATATATATGTGTGTATATTGTAATATTAATCAATACGTCCGCCCTCGCCAGGAAACACGCGCTCCGGGCGAGACCAGAAAGCCACGCAAACGTAGCTTTCTGTAGAACTTCAGCCTGTCAACGTTGCTGTCAAGGACATTTCAGTCTTGCCCTCAAAATTCGCTCACATGCTGTAGTCGAAGGGATTAAGCTCGGGCGACAGAAATGGCAAAGCTCATTCGACCAGAAGTTCATGTTCGACCCAAACCACTCTTGCACACTCTTCGTCGTGTGGGAGGAGTACCTTCAAACTGAAATACGTAGTCCGCCTTTTCGTGATTTTTATCACCCAGGGTAGAAATAACGTGGCCAAGATATCCCTGAAATCTACTGCGGTGAGCCTGTAACCGACCCAATTCCAAACTGGTAACATATTCTCTCCATTCGAAGCCATGAGGCCGCGCATCATCCCGGAGGCCAGTGGTTTGGTTTTTGACACGTAGTGGACCTGGCAACTTCCAAACCCAAGCATACCACGCGGTCGTTCCACTTGTTGATGACAGGATCGACCGTGAAGTTTCTTTCATCAGAAAATTGAAATTAAATAGACAAGACACTTCAATTCGTTGAGATAGCGAAAACAGAGCTCCAGATGTTGTTCTCTCACACAGGCGGTGAGTAGAGGCCTTTTCACGCACTTTAAGCTCTTCCCTCCCTTCTCCTTTACGGCCCTGGAACCGTGGCCACCAAGATATTCTTCTTAGTGAACGCACTCATTTTGAGCTTAGGAGCATATTGGAAGGCCTTTGTCACTGCCAAAGGGTTAAAAACTTGAATTCTGCATGAATGAGGTCGATCTTTGAGGTGTTCCCCGTTCTTGAGCCGCTTTGCAATGTCAGACTCGTTGTGGCTCACGCGCGAGAGAGCAGAGAGGTCGATATTTTTCACTTCAATCTCAACACACCTTCGTACAATCGAAAAGGCGTTTTAATGAGATGTGTTGGGAAAATAGAACTCTAAGTTTGTTTGACATAACTTTTTCTATCACACACGTAAACATCTCGAAAAATAAAAAATAGAGTAACGGGATTTTTGCAAAACTCAATATATCATCCACTTCTGTCTTTACCACTTTTTTACAGACTCATCTTATTACTTTTTACGCTTTAATTTCTAAAAAAAAATTTGGTCCTTGAAACGATAGCAACCGCCCCATGTGCCGGAATTTCAAGCTGTGAACTTAATGAACTCAGGGAAAGTTTAAAACTGTCAAGCAAATTTAAATTAAACTCAAAATATGTGAAAAATAAAAAATTAAGTCGAATATTTTGAGTAATAAAATGGAATTTTAATGATATTGTAAAACTAAATAGGGAACAAATAGAACAATATGTCATACATAATTAGATGCTAAAGCTCATTTCGAAGATAAAGAGCCCCCAAATTTGGACATTTTTGGACATGGTGCTTTAATAATTCAATTAAAGCAAAAATAGAAATAAATATAGAAATCAATAATTGCCATTTACTAGTCATTCATCTTGGTGGACAACTAGAACAAAGGAAAGATTAATTAAGAAAATTATTTAGAAATTATTTCAATGTTAAGATCGTCTAATTGATTATCCAATAGCAATATTTACTAAAATACTTACATCGGGAAATAAATCCCTTCCAGCATGTATATATATATATATATACACCTATTCATATATAGACCTCTCCATACCTTCACTAATCACAATGTGTGATTTCGATTGTGTCGCAATCTTGAAATAGTAAATAGTTCGGTGAAAGATGATCATATTATCGATCCTGATAGCAAAGGTAAATAAAACAAATCTTATATAATTATATCAAATAAATATCTCTCATTGTATAAATTTGTGATTCTCCTCTTTGGGAAAAAAATACATTGATTTGCTAAGGGGAAAATTCAAATTTAAAATTGAACCATTCTAATATGATTCGTAGCAGTCATTATAGTTTACGGCACCCGGTTTCGCGTTTGATGAATTTGCTATAACATTACTGCTATTGGTGGATTAATGCTTAGTGTCAAGAAGGAAATAAAAGAACTGTCATTGGCAGGATTTTGTCAGAACCTTGTTGCGAGGCTAGTGGTGTCCAGCAAGAGTCTGTTCTGTGACCACTGTATATTATATTTTTACATGATAGTGATTGTATTTGGGCAAAATTCCTGCATTATGATAGCCTGAAAAGAATACAGCCTAATTATATTATGTTTCGATCGACACAACATACAGTCCTGATCATAAGTATAGGACCAGTTGAAAAACTGTAAAAATGGACATTTCACACCTTCAGATTCTTATATAGTTCTAAGTAAAGTTTCGATGTACAAAAAGCTAAATTGTAGCTGAGTCAAAGGTAGTTTAAACAAATTAAAGAGAAAATACAGTTAACTCAAATCAGCTGCTCATTAGCTGATCAAAAGTTTAAGACCAATACTTCCAAAACATGAAAAACCCCTCAAAACAGAATTAAACCTTCAGAATAAGGACTCAGTAGTGAGTGGCTCCACCATCTTTGTTGATAACATCAAAAGTTCGACGTGACATGTCTGATACGAGGGTTTCTAAGGGAGGAGAGGCAACACTACTCCAGGTGGTGAAGTTGGCCTCACGAAGGGCATCCACTGTCTTGAACTGATGTCCATTTTTGTAGACTTCCCTTGACATCCATCCCCAAATGTTTTCAATTCGGTTTAGATCCGGTGAACACACAGGATAGTGTAAAAAGGAACGTCATTCTTCTGGAGGAAGGTCTTTGTCAGGCCGGCATTGTGAATTGCCGCATTGTCTTGTTGGAAGACCCAGTCCTCACCACACAGACGAGGTCCCTCCGTCGTGAGGGATGCCCTCTGCAGCATCACTACAAAGCCAGCCGCCGTTTGAAGCCCTTGCACAACCTGATGCCCCATTGTTCCATTGAAGCAAAAAACATCCCACACCATAATGGAGCCTCCATCTCTGTGTCGTGTGTAAAACTTCTCAGGTGGGATCTGCTAGTCATGCCAGTAACGTTGGAAACCGTCAGGGCCATCAAGGTTAAATTTTTTCTTATTAAAGAATAAAACCTTCCTCCACTTTGCGATTTGCCATGTCTGATGCTCCCCATCGAGCGCTAAATAGGCGGTTTTGTGACATTGAAGCAGACGAGGCGCTTAAAGCCGTTTTTTTATTTTCCATGCCCTTCCCTCTGAGATGACGTCTAATGGTTATTGGACTGCAATCAGCATTGGTGAGTACCTTAATCTGCCTTAGGACCGTGCCTTGTCTTGATGGACAACCCCGTTGATCCTCCTACCTAGTGCTGGTGTAATTTTGGGAGGTCTACTACTTGACTTCGCTGTTCCATAGCCCTCGGGATCTTTCAGAAAATTGCAAATCACTGTTTTACTGCGTCTAATCTCGGCCGTGATCGCACGCTGCGACAGACCTTGCTTATGCAGTTCAACGATCCGACCACTTTCAAATAATGAAAATTTACCCGCTTTAGGCATTACCACGTCTTAACACCGTGAGTTTCAAACCATAAATGACACAGAATACGAGAATTTGCGCAAATTTAGACTATTATGCTCTGTGGTCTTAAACTTTTGATCAACTGTTGAGCAGCTCATTTGAGTAAACTATTTAATCTCTTTAAATAGTTTAACTACCTGCGTCTCACTCAGTTGCAATTTATCTTTTAATATATCGAAGCTTCACCTAGAACCTTATGAGAATCTGAAAGTGCGAAATGTCCATTTTTTTATGATTAGGACTGTATGTCGATCGAATCTTTTTGACGAAGATTCGAAATTTTTGTCCTTCTATCAAAGCGTCTAGGAATGTTAACAAAATGTTTGGATTTAACCCCCTAAATTTTGTCTAAAAATCGAGAAGCATTTTATTTACTTCTATAAATGTGCAATTCGCATTTATTTAGAATACCAGTCAATTCTGCCCTCCATATTTACAACACGATTTTAGAATTATAGGTACAGATCTGCGCTTCTCCGAAATAACATGCGTTAATAAATGGATAATTTGAAGGAAACCCCCAATAAAGGAGATTGAAAGGGGACAACATCAATTCTTTAAAATCTTGAGGCTCTGTGGCTTATTGGATAGGGCGCCGGGCTGCATGTCAGGCGCACGAGAGTCTAATTCACGATGAAAGCGGAAACAATATATTTCAACGTTCTATGAAAATCCCGCCAATCTGAGCATGCGTGAAGGTATTTATTTTCCTTCATATACTTCAACGCGATAATAGCCAATCTCAGCACGCTGACGTTTTAAACCTATTTCATTCTCACACACAAAACTCATCACTCTTCCGTCTACGGTATCATGCGTAGCTTTTGCAATTCACACTCCCATTCTGATTTTATGTTGGTTTTCTTGTCCGCTATGAGGCCTCCAGCAACATGAGAGGAGCAGGTGGCATTAAAAATTAATTCTTTAATTGAAAATCTTAAAGAAATGTTAGATGGATACATACATAGGTTGATAGATAACCAGATAAACCTAGAATTATTTGTTAATATTAATATATATAGGTTTTAATAGTAATCATACATTTAAGATAATAGAACATAATAGATATACAGTTATCACTTATCACAATACAATACAAAATAATTGTAGTTAGTACAAAGGTACTACCTCATTTATGCAAAATGAATCCTCACCAAAAATAGCTTTCATATGATATTAATTATAGAGATGTCATCTACGTTGTAATATTACTGTACAAATGTTTTGGAGAGATCTTATAGGTAGCTTTTAATTTGAATTGAGCAAAAGTTGTGTGAATTTCGAAGACGAAGTCCAAAATTCATTTAATGTTGAATTTTAGAAATGTTTTAGAAAATCGTAAGGAAAAATAATGATTAAATTATATTTTCTATAAAGTAAATATACACATCAAGATATCTAAAATGGATTGAACCATCTTTAAGAACAGTTCAAAGACAAACACAAAATAGTGAGGACAAGTTGAAATATTCTTCTTTCAGTCAATTTGCTAAAAAACTATGACAGTTGGAAGGATGTAAAAATGCCTCACGATAACCATCACAATGTGAATCATATGCCAATACGCAGGTGAGCCAAAACAGCGGAGTGTTTGATAATAAATGTTTTCCAAACCTAAAAGATCATTACAAATTCAAGCAAGGATATTTGAAAAAGCAATTCTCACACCCCCAAAATGTTACGTAATACATTACTTATTAGAAAAAATTAAAGAAAATCCATGTATCGACAAATCGTTTGATTGATTTACTGTAGTATTTGACGCTGTGTATTAAATTATTGAATTTTTATATTCACTAGAATGAGTACTCTTTGTCTTAAGTTTAACATATGAGCACCAATAAAGCTTTTAAGCAATTAGGACAAGCCTCAACTTTGCAATGGCACAAAACGTAGTTAAAAAATAATGCTACGTGTAATTAAAGCACCTATTCTCACTTATTGAGACAAAGGTATAGATGTTTCTATGCCAAAGATTCCTCTCATCATATCCTAAAATCAACCAATCTGGAAAAAACTGAAACATTTGGAATAAATCTCATAAATCACATTACAAATTTTCGGCCGAATCGGGCTCTAACTTTTGTTTGTAATTCCTTTAAATATTATTCGATATCAAAGAAATTCATAATGCAAATTTTTGACAAGTTTTCGTAAGTACGAAAATAATATAAGTTGAATAAAATGATTAGTACCAGGTCTAATCTGGCCCCAGCGCTAAATTCAGGGCCATTAGATTCTGGCTGATGAGAGAACGGGGAGAGAATCTCATTTCCTATTTGCTTAGACAACCGCTTTTAACTGGTGTTTCTCGTATCATGGTGATACTTAAACAGTGCTTCAGCTTCCACGAAGGATAGCGATAGCAAGTATTTTTTGTATTTAGTTTCATATTTCGAACTATAATAATCCTGAGAAATCTATTTAATTAATGACATCTCTTTTAGTTCAAGATATTATCGTTTTCAAAAGGTTCTAAAACGGAGTCGTTTGTTGAAATTACTTACCTAAAACTAATAACCTAAACTAACAAGAGCATCGCCGCCAATAGGTTTGTAAGAAATGATTCGTAATAGTGAGGAAGGAAAAAGAAAATATTTTGTATTGGGTCATCTAAAGAAACCACATGATAGAGACAGGTTATTGGGACAAAAGAAAGAGTAGTTTGGAGACGTCGATAGGGAATTGTAAGCACGATTCTCATTGTCAAAATTACATTAGACAAAAGGTCAAAGCTAAAAAATTTAAGTTGTCTGAGTGAACGAATTTCGTAGTTTAATCTGATACAACTGTTTGACTGATTTCTTTTTAAGTTCTCAAGCAAGTTTATTTTGCTTAATTCTTTATCTCTCACATTAGATGGCGTTTATTTTTGATAGGGTAATTTAATTCATTCGAAACCTATCAAATTATGCGTAATATCACACAGCCAGAATTCAATAACTGGTAAGGGCTCACCACCCTCCCCCCCAGCATCATTGAATGATACCAAAACTGATTATACCTTTATGCGTTAGGGCCGCCAAGTATATTTTGTGCAGAAGAACTCATTCAGTGGTAAGATAGGAAAAAGGTTTTAAAAATTCCACTGTGATGAGATAGAGTCAAAGGAACTTTCGGTAAATTCAGTCAAGACATCATAGATCAACTTCTCTACCAAGAAAGCTGTTCTCCTGTTTTTACCACCCACTGTGACGAAACGACTGACATTACTCAATTTTCCAAGCTAGGTACTAAAATGCTGTTTTGTCACCCTCAGGGAAAGTTTATCTGCACCAAAATGAAGCTTTATTTGTCTAATCCTTCTGGTATTCCAATTATACCAAGAGAAATGCAAATGAAAAGTGTTGTGAGGAAACGTGACTGCAACTTTTCCAACACTTCAATTATTTCTGCAAATAATCTTAAGATTGTTAGGTATGTAGCATATTTTGATGTTTACCAGGCCCTTCTTTCCACAAGGCTAAAGTATTTTCAATAATGAAAAAAAAAGGATTTGGTCTCAAGAATTAACTATCTTGAGTGAAGCAACAGTAAAGCAACTGGTGCAGTATCAGACCCTATTCACCTACCCAAGCTGCTGTGAGTTCTCTACGGAAAAATAAGAAACTAACAAAGATTTTTTGGATGAAATTTATTTCAAATGAAAAATATGAAATTCCAACACAATTAAATTTGAATGTTCCTTATTTTCCTAAATTCAAATAAATTCTTGAGATAAGAGATATCACTAAGCGGGTTTATAGTGTGAGCACTAATCCTTAAATCTGAGGTAGTGCGTTATAATGACACATCATTTTTAGTATTGAATACCAAACCTATAATAAAAATTGAAAATATCCTAGTTTTAGGTTAGAAAGTTAGTGAAATGACCCGATAAACCTAAGATAGCGTCTGTGATGACTATGCCTATCTACTGAATGAGCTGGCTGAAAAAAATAGTGATAAGAGTTGAAAAGTGAATATGCGATTCAAGGATAGGGAGAAAACTTATGATTGCTTAAATAGAGAAACATTATGTTAGGTGCTAAGAATAGAGGGAGCTAGTTGTACTATATGCTGGTGTGAAGAGTATGTATGCTAAAATTAAGGCATGCGTTATAATTAAAGATGGTCTGAGAGACTGTTTGGAGATATAAGTTGGTGCGAAGTCGCCATGGATGTTAAATATCGTCATGGATGGGCTACTCTGACAACTACGTAGGGGAATGCAAGGAAGGGATGTGGAATTGACGTGAAGGATGGAAGTAGCGACATGTCTATGTTAATAAACCATTTGGTCATTGAAAGTAAAAAAGATTTTAAAATGTAGATTTTAACTTTTGGAAGAGTGTGGGGGTGGAAGGGCATGAAAGTGTGCATAAAAAAGCATTTTAATGTATTTTTGGAAAAGAATTGGGTGATATTTGATATCCGAGTCCGTGATATCTGCAAGTATCAAGGATGCATTGTAGTAAATGATAGTAGTGCATATGAAGCAGATTACTACACCGAGGTTTTAAATACCTTGTATGTCTCTCGTTAAGGGGTTGTGAATGTTAAGGGGTTGAGTGTGGACTGTGCAACCGTTGGGATCTGGTAGTGAGACTATGGTATTGAAAGAGATTGAAAGAGCTCGAGTGAGCAGAGTGTAAATGGAAATCGTGAGAGTCATTTATTGTACGGAAAGGTCGATAGAGTAAAAATAAATAGACTAAGCCGTGCTTATGGTTTGAAGAAGGGTTAAATGAGACTGCATGAAGGTTTTCTGTAGTGGTTAGATAAGGAAGGAGAATGATTGGTCGAAATACAATTATGAGGAAAATATAGGAGATTGAGTGTCGCTGTATTAGGCTGGTTGGAAGACCGCGTAAGAGTAGGATTGAAGTTGTAAATGTGTGTTTGACGAGAAATAGTATGTAGATAAATTTACAAGAGTGAGTGTAAAGTTTAATAAGGATGGAAACTCTGTAGATGGTTGAATGATTATATGGAGAAAGGGATGACTTGAAAAGCAGCGGATGATATGGCAAATGATAGGTATGCATGTAAGGGATTTGTGGTGTGGATGTGCTACGAACTTTCTACCAAGGAATGAACCCAAACTGGAAGAGAGGCTACAGGATTTAGCCCCCCCATCGCAACGAACGGCCAATTTAGTTTGGAAAAACTCACGCCTACCCGAAGCAAAAAAGGAGGGGGAGGAGAGGGTTATTTTTAGTGGGGTTGAAGCACCCCAAACCAACTTTGTGCGGTGAAAGTTGGGGTCTTGAATCGGCCGTAATGATTTCTTTGAGTTGTTTGTTTATAAGTTTAGGCAGGTGCTTAATCTTGATGTTTGGCGGAAGATTAATTGTCTCAGGTCCTCATGTTTTGAGAGGAAAGAGAAGGGTATTGTACTGGTGAATGTACTGGTGAATGGTACTTGTGTTTTGATTGAAATGTAAAAGGTAATGTAAGGGTGAATGGTACTCGTGTTAAGGATATTACTGGTGAATTGTACTTGTGTTTGGAGTGGAATGTGAAGGGTAATGTACTGGTGAATGCTACCCATGTTTTAAGTGAAATGTGAAGGGTATTACTGGTAAATATACTTGTGAATGGTTCTCGTGTTTTGAGTGGAAGGTGAAGGGTAATGTATTGGTGAATGGTACTCGTGTTTTAAGGGGAATGCGATTGGGATTACTGTTAAATGTACCAGTGAATGGTACTCGTATTTAGAGTGGAATGTAAAGGGTAATGTACTGGTGAATGGTGCTCGTGTTTTAAGGAAAATGTGAAGGGTATTACTGATGAATGTACTGGTGAATGTTACTCATGTTTTGAGGAAAGAGTGAGGGTTATTATAAAGGTGAGTTTTTAATCATTATTTTCAAGTGTTGTGGATTATGGGATGTTGAGGTATTCCATGGTTAAGTAAACATTTTATAATAAGAATGTGGCTGGAGTTGTTTGGTTATGCGGGTATGGTTTATGTTTCTATAGATTCTGGGTTTGTGTATGGAGTTTGGATTTAAGTAGAGTTTTAAGATAGGTTGCACTTTTGCTTTGGTTAGGGTTTTTTTTAAGTCATCAGTTACTCTTGCATGGGAGCAGGGAGGGAGTTCGGAGATGTGTTAAGATGTTGGTTGATGGGTTCTTCTGGGTTCTAAAGTTTAGGGTTAAGTTCGTTTTGGGTTAATGTGTTCATGTCTTGATTACATTTTTCCGTTGTTTTGATAATTGATTAGTGATGTGAGTAGTGGAGTGTTGAATTTGTTGAACTTCTTAGTGTGTTGGTGTTCTGCCTTGATTTTTGTTTATCTCTATCTTTTATTTAGTCTAAGATTACTTTTGTGAAGTCTGGAATGAATGTTTTTCTTCAATTCTAAATTAATGGTAGTTTTGCCTGCATGTGTACGTGGAACTCCTTTACATACATAAGAGTACATCAGTGTATCTTCATGTTCTATGCAAGATTTTTGCAAGAGAGGATAACGATTAGTATGGGAGGCATTAATGCAGTGACATCTGTAGGATTGTGTGCTCTCGTAGCTCCGACGTCCGCAGCTGCATTGAACTGCGATTATATAACTTCCATACATTTATAATCCTTGCATCTTTACTAATTTTCTTTACAAATCTAGTAAACAAACTTTATGCCCAAGATGTTCTCCCTGAACATGCATTGAGCTATTTTGTAACATTCATTCCACGTTCTTTGAACATTTGTTTAGCCCTTGCAGTGCATTTATTGATCCCTCCCTAATCGACCTTTATTTCCTAATCACTAGTTGAGTCCTCCCACAACACTCCTTGAGCCCCCATTGAGCACGCCTTGAGTCATCGTGGGCCTTCCCGACTGCATTTCTTTTAAAAATCCAGAATCTGCCCTCAGAACACATAGACCCTCACTATACTCTCAATTTAGGTTGCGGGGGGGTAATTTGTCGCGTCTATCATTTACACCGATCAAAGCAAGTCAATGAGGTACTTAGGCAGGGATAACGGATTGTCAGCGTCTCCCATCAGGCTATTAGTACATGAAGACATCTGTTATTGCTCCCACAAGATGAGAAAGGGACAGCTTCTGTCATATAAAATGATGGACAAGTAAAAGGATCGTGCTGCAAAGCTTGAGAACAAACTGAAGCAGCTCCTCATGCATGGCATGTTTTGGTTCTTCTCGTACAAGAAAATATTTTACCATGACCAGGTGTTGAACTCTAAAACAAACACTACCTTGCTGTGTCTCCTTAATATGAATTAACCATCATAAGGGCCAAGTTCTCGGTCCACATCATGGTGTTTGGGGTGCTGAGAAGCAAAGGCTACGTTATTCCACCGTCTATCTTCCTAGTGGGTTTCATCAAGTGGCTGAAGTAGTTGGTCTTGTCCTGGATCCATAACGTTGCAGTTAGAAGGCCGTACGTGTGGCAGCAGCACTCTGCGATATGGCACAGAAGAAAGAAAATTCAGTTTTCGCAGTCAGACACTATCATTGACCACATCACTCCGGACATCTGGCCTCTCAACACCACAGACTGCAACACATGGACAATTATTTGTGGACCATGGGTGAGAAAAAAAGAGAGAACAACAAGTGTCCATGCACTAGTAAGAGAGAGCTTAGAGCCAAAATCACTACAGTTTCACTAGTTGAACAGAAGGATCGTCGCGAATGCCTGCAGCATGTTCCGTCGTCTCCTGGAAGGCGTGGTTAAGGCCGAGAGTGATTTTATTGAATGAAATGAATAGTACCATCTTTCACCATTTAATAGGTTGCTTTGGTAAAAATATATATATATATATATATATATATATATATATATATATAAATGAACTCTTTTGGTTATTTACTTTTATATTCAAGCTATGTGAGATAATATCCACCGCCACCCTCTATACGATGATTTTCACATAAAGTATTACACTACATTGTATATAAATTACACCAAACAATATAGAAAAATACATTATGACATAGGTAGGCAACTGTATTTTGAGTGTTTTGTAATATTTTCAGTTTTATACTATGTCGAAAAAAAGAGTGCGTTACAGAATGTAGTGGAAAATTTACATTAAATATTCTAAAGTCTAATAATTTTATGTCTGGCCTTTTCTCAACAAGAAATTTCTATTATTCCACCTCTAATATCAGTTCATCGTGGGGATGGAACAGAACATTTATTTTTATGTGTGCATAAGGAAACTATCAATTCAAGAGAGTTACAAATGTTATACAATTGATTGTCAATTTGTGTTTTTATTTACAGGAAAAATGTCTGATGGCATTGATTTCCAGTAACATGATGTCTGGTTTTGCTATAAAAAATCTTTTGCAAGCACTTAGCGATTAATGTACATACATCTAAGAATTGTATTGTTTGATGTCATGCGTTTGAAATGGCTTTTCTATAATTGCCTCGAAAAGGAAACGAGGCTTTTATTAAAATTAATGGCCAGTTTGCGTAATTTTTGCCCTTTTCTACTATAAATAATGTTTTGGAAAGAAGTTACTAGACAGGGCCATCCATAGGAGTAAAGAAATCGTGATTAAATGGAAACTGGTTAAATTAAAAGGAAAATAGTATTCAGGTTGTTTGAGGAAAAGTAAAAACTGAGATGAGAACAAAATTAACAAAGGCAATGTTCTACAAGTGTATATTAGGTTAGAATAAGTTATTATCGCAATTTCTGGAATAATATTTTAGATTTTTTTTTAATACTACCTCTTTTTATCGTTTAGAAATGCTATAATGAGTAAATTGTGAATTTTTCTTTCGGATTATAAAAATATTTTTGATAATCCTCTTCGGTATTAATCTGTATGTCCTCATATCTAAATATCATCATAAAGATGTCAATGCAAGTACAGCGGCAAAATCCTTTCAGAGCACTTAATGTGATAATGCAGTAAATAAAAGAAGTTTCAGGATGTTGTTTGCTCGTTTCCAAAGTAGGAATTTTATTCAAAATGACGAACCAAGAGAACGTAGTAAAAAAAATGGATTCCGAAAGGTTGAAAGCCGTTGTCACAGCAGATCCTGCTAAAAACTATGGGGAACTGGTAGAACAATTTAATGTAACCCATACACATGTCATAAAAGGAATGGAGAGGCCCAGTGATTGTAAAACGGGTCCCGCACAAACTGGCTGCGGTGAATCTGCAACAGCCTGTTTATTGCTCTGAGTAATTTGGAAGCGAACCTCAACCTTTTTCTCTTAGTCGTACCTACTCGTCTCCGCAATATTGGTGATGTCAGCGAAGTTTGAGAGTGAAGTCGCAGATTGTTTTGACGTCATTTAAGATCCACTTACCCACCCATACACACACAATCCATTTTGTCGAAGAGGAGGTTTGAAAAACACGATTTTTGAGTGAAAGAGTTGAAAATAATTATACTCTTATGAGTATTCTCCTCCTTCAGTCCTCCCATCCCTCCCACGTCAAACTCACATACAATAATATATAAAATAACACAAATACCCACGCACTAAATAAAGTAGGTAATAAGCCATACTTTTTATAGCAGTACGCCAAATTTGTTTAACTACTACTTCTCCATTTTTCACTCATCATTTTCCGGATATACTACATAGGTTTTTACTAATTTGCTAATCAGCATGTGTATGTGTTAGTCGTTATAAGATGATCCTACATTCACACAATCTCATACTCATCTTCTGGTTTATGTTGATCACAAAACGCCTTCTGTCCTCTTTTTTGCACCTCTCTCACCTACTTCCAAAATAAACTCCATTTCGTCTCCCCAATTGTATTCACTATTCTTACCACGCTTGTTAACTCCGATTAATCGCTCATTTCACTGCTCTCATCGCCTCCGTCACGGCATTCAGAAAATCATGTTAAAAATTCATATCCAAAACCATCTTGGTTACCTGTCACTTTGCACATTGTCACCCTATGCAAGAACAACGGCCTCTTACTTGAACACGTTGTAGATATGCCTTATCCCTATATCCACGCTTACAGCCTATCTCCTTCCTTTAATCAGCCTCACACACTCATCTTCCTCTCCAAGTCTTTCTCTCAGTTTCAACGCTCTTCTTATTTTGATTCTCCTTTTCTTTCAACTATCGTCGCTTGTAATTACTTATCCACACATGTTTAACCATAAGTATTTTAAGCAAGTACAAATTAACACATTCTGCTTTGCCTAACTCAAAGGTATTTATGTATATTTGGGCGCTGATACAACCTCTCAGCCACACTCAAGTTTCTTTCAACACATAAACTTATCCTTATTTGGAGATCAAAATTATTCCAAACGTCTTTCTATTCTAGTTATTTTCTTATAACCTATTTGTCCATTTATATCTATTAAATTCATCATCTCAATGCCTTCCACTTTTACCCACGTCATTCCTTAAATTATCCTTTTTATCTCTACTTCATTTTTACTCTACTAATGCAACTATTGAACTTTTATCTTGCCTATTTCAGGCTCATCCAATATGTCTAGTGTTCATACGTTACTTCATTCATAAAAAGATGTCTAATGTAGTACAGGAATTAATACGTTTAGAGACTATTTTAATGGTTACCAAATGAAATATCTTACTATTACTGACAATTTTTGCATAAGCTGTGCCTGACAAGATCAATTAAGGTAGAGGGCAATAAAAAATTCGGAACACCCTGTAGTAGAGTGTAAGAAAGTAACAAGTAAGTCAGAGTTGTAATAGTATTCGGGAACTCTAGGTACTTAAGGACGACGAAATACCAGAACTTTAATTTATAGTTGAAAACCCTGTAAGGATACGTGATTAATGAGCTTGGCGTAGCTGATTATAACTAACGGAATCCATACTATGATGTAAGTTAGGTAGTGGGCAGTGAAGTCTAGTCTGCTGCTAAAATTCCTTTTAGCTACTATAGTATCAAAAGAAATAGGCTAAAAATTTAAAAATTTCGCTGAGAATATGAAAACGTTGGCTAAGTGACTGTTCATATAGTTAGGTCCAGGTTTAGCTTGGCTCGTGTGCGTAAGTCTAAACCAATATATAAGTTGGATTAGGTTAGATGTAAGCAATGCTAAAATGCAATCATCACCGAAACACTCTAATCCGAAAATAGGAAACTCACTTAAACCTCCGCTCCTTAAGTTGTCGATGGCGTCCCGGTCGTTCGTAGATCGCCTAACCAATAGTATAACGCACAAAATACCAGCAATGAAAATTTAATATTACTTGTAGAATATGCTTAGGTAAATAAAAATAAAATTAGCATGACAATAGAATTGTACTATTAAAAAACATAGATAGAATATTTTTAGTTGAATTAATAGAGCGTGACAATTGTCCTGCAGAAAGCATGAAAAGTGTTGTGCTTATGTCGTTTTGTCCAAAACACAATCTATTTTCTATATCCCTACCATCTGATAGACCACGTAAAAGAAGAATGGCGGTAATGGTAAATGTTTAGAATAGTATACATATATGTACCTAATCTCGGCATTCGGCTGAGCTACCTCACTCTAATGGTGGTACCGAAAATCTTTGCAGTCAAGTGTATAGCGCAATTCATGAACGTACCATTGCCTTCTCTTAACACTATACCTTAGCATCACATAATGGCCTTAGTGAAAAAAAGTCAAATGTATCTTAGGAATAAATTCATATATATATATATATATATATATATATATATATATATATATATATATATATATATATATATATGTATAACTGAATCACGAAAATAAGGAACGTGAGGAATTTATGAATAACGTTACAGCCACGAGGAAAATGAAACAACGGAGAACTGCGAGGCCTTTCGACTAATGGTCCTTTACTGAGCAGACTGCTCAGTAAAGGACCATTAGTCGAAAGGCCTCGCAGTTCTCCGTTGTTTCATTTTCCTCGTGGATGTAACGTTATTCATATATATATATATATATATATATATATATATATATATATATATATATATATATATATATGATGAAAATTAATGCAATATCGCAAGAAAAGATAAGAAATTAAACCACATTCTCCGAAGACAATTTAATTCAGAACAGTTTCGGTGTATTTCACACCCTTTTTCAACTGACACTGGATAGAAAATATTAAAAAAGTGCTTACAAACATAACACAGGGTCAGTTCGTGAAAGATCCCCTCTTTTTTCCCCTCAATAATGAGATTGGTTCTCACCCACTCTCATCCAGCCTCGTAGAGACTCATGTAATGTAATCGTTCTTATGTACAAAGCGTCATCCATCTTTATATACTCTCATCCAGACTTATCCCCCTTTCATATCGTCCTCATGTATACTCATCCATTGTCTTCACCTCTACTCAGATCTTAGATTTACCGACACGTACATGCCTTCGTGAACATACACAACTGTTGAAATAATTATATGATCAAACATTTAATCTTCAGTCTCTCTGAATCTTTGTTTTCCTTTACTTTTGCTTAAGCTTTACCTTTCTTTCGCATAATTTCCTCACTAGATAAATTCTATTACCTATGTATTGTTTTATGACTAAGTAAACCGTTGAATCAGGCCTTCCTCGCAGTCTTGTGGCTGCTCCTAATCGGTTTATCACGGTGGAAATACGACAAAAAGAAAGGCAAAAAAGCTGGTAGCTTTATATCTCATTCCACCCTTTGAGCAGCTTCGCTATCGGCTGTGAAAGTAAATCTTTTGTTTTTTTCGGCCACAACTTTTGAAATAAGTTCGGAAAAGTTCGTATAGAGTTAAATACAAGCGGATAATTTCGTTTCTTTAATTACATTTATTATGCTAATTTTACGGATATAAGGATATAGCAAATTCTTTCTTTCAGTAACCTCATTAACATCGTATTAAATTAGAATTTAGGATAAACAGGGATTACTCTAAACTTCCTATATCCAAGAACTTTAATTTTATACCGAGAGGATTAACATATACTAAATTAAGGATTGGGTATACTTGGAATCACTCGTGACTTCAAAGTATAAAGCCCTAATTGTTTTTTAACTCTAGGAAATAATGTTCACGATAATTTGGCCAAAATTACGTGTTCTTACTGCTCGATGAAGGAAAGATTTAAGAGAATAATACGTTGCCTTTAGTGTGATTCTATCAATGGCATACTTTCGAAACCAGGAATTTGATTAATTTATGGTACTGCAAACAGGTCTTAGGGAAGTATGTAGGCCATAGAAGGATAAGGGCTCACGTGAAACCGCTTTACTAAGTAGACATTCATGTGATAAAACGAAAGTGAATGAGCAAATTATGCAGAATATAATATTCGCACCTCTAGGACGAATAAAATAGGTAAAAGTTATTTATTTTAATGGATTGCATTTAATCGAGAGGGATCATAATCCAGTGTCTGAACGCAATCTTCCACCGATGGATTGCATTTAATCAGGAAGGATCATGATGTACTATACTGTGTGAATGCAATCTTCCACCGATGGAAATGTGGTTGAGGGAAGCTTCAAGATGATTTGACGACGTGAGGAAATGGATGACATAAAGTTAATAGAGGAAGAGACTTTGATGTAACATTTCAAAGGGTGACCAAAGAAAAAGAAGCACCTTGACTACCAGACATAAGTTAAACCTCGTGACCTGATGGGAAGAAGATTGGCCAGGAAATGATTGGAATTGTCCTTTAAAAAAAAAATTCAGATGTTTCACTCTGATATTTGGAGTTTCACAATCCTTCGTCTTTTCTCTAATTTTTGGTTTTGACATTCTTTCAAGATTTTCAATTTGTTCTGTTCCTTCGTGAAGAAAAGTGATGGCTTCATTGAGAAACAGCAACGCCCTGTGGCATACTTTAATTATAATTAAAGTGTGACACAGGGCGCAGTGGATATTTTTTGGATAAAAAAGAATGTCGGGGATTAATAACAAAGACTAGAATGGGACTTTATTGAAAGTTAGGTTTGTCAAATATAATTAACATTTATGTGAGGAATTTAGCGTTTTTACCAAACATTACTGTATAATAATTGAAACAGTAATATTGATTTTAGATCTTTTTTCATGTCGAAATTACTCCCTTATTATTTCAAAGGCTTGGGTGCTTTTATATTATATCGTTACTTCCGTTTTATTAATATATTTTTATTACTGATTTTATTTCTATTTTGCGCTATTGTGTCCTGGAAATGGCTATAAATCTACGTGTTCATGGGCAAGACAAGTCTAGTTCTAAGCTATTGGTTAGGGCGTAATCACGGGAGAGTTTTTCAAAAATTATAAGTGAAAAAAAGAAGAGCAACATCAGCATATCTGTAGAGAAATGGTGAAGTCAGCGTCGGTGAAATTATGTGGAAGATATATATATAGCCCCAGATCCTCTGCAAGCATTGTAGATTGGGGGTACGCAATTGTCTAATGTCAGCGGAAGCTTGCTAGGTCTTGATATATACACCTTTCACTAACTTGCGTGTGGGACAAATGTGGATCAATCGTCGGCAGTTAAGCCCATTTCATATGATATATATATATATATATATATATATATATATATATATATATATATGGATAAAACCCCAGTAATAGGACTAAATTTATATGCGAAATCAAGTTTTGACGGAGACATCCGTCATTATCAATCGCTAGTGAGATACAGAAGTTGCTCAACCTACAAACACACAAATCAGTGGTGCTAAGGTGGAAGATGCGAGATTGTAGCGGCATTTTTGAGAAATGGAAGTATGAATTTCTTGCTTATTAAGGTATAAGTATTAAATTGGCCGTCGGAACTTTAATACTTCCAACGGCCAATTCAATACTTCCGTTTCTCAAAAATGCCGCTACAATCTCGCATCTTCCACCTTAACGCCACTGATTTGTGTGTTTGGACGTTAAGCAACTTCTGTATTTCCCTTGTTCACCAGCGACTGACGATGACGGATGTTTCCGTTGAAACTTGATTTCCAATATAATTAGTCCTATTACTGTGGATTTATCCTTATAGTTACGCGTACGCTACTGTACTTTTTTGTATATATATATATATATATATATAATATAATATATTAACCCACAGTAAAATAAAAAGGTGAATCCTGCACCTTCGAACTATATTTGCAAATTTATTTTCAAGGAATAGCATGAAAATGGAGAAGACAATCTTATATAAGGTACAATGTTACGAAAGAAAGGCCCATCATATAGTAAAACCAATGGAAAAACACAAAAACAAGACAGAAAAATACCGGAAAAAGAACAGTAGGCGACTAATAACAGACATAAGCATCCCGAAAATGATATACTCACAACAACGCCATGTATATGAATGGAATATGGTGGGTGAAAAAAATATTAAAGGATTATCATTACAGCGAAAAGATTTAGTGCTAAGAGATAATCCACCACAGTCAAAACGAAGACAACTGGTAGAGGAGGCAATGCAAATGATATTACACTAATAAAGAGTGAAAACAGGCTGCATTATTTCATTTAGTACTAGTTTTTTTTTAAACAGGGTTGATTTTGAATAAGCCAGGGGAAATGTTTATATTGGATAAAGTGCCAATGAAGGAACACTAGACAATATTTCTTTTTGTGAAATCAGCAGAATTCCAGTCAATGGGTAGTTAGTTTCAGATAAATGTAAAAATAAAGCGGTGTGTAGTTCATCTCTTCTAATATTATACATATGCTGGTAAATTCTAGTAGATAAAGATTTACCAGTTTGCCCGAAGTAAGGTGAATTACAAATAGGACATTCTATAGAATATACTCTAGCTTTTTTCCTTGTATTATTGTGGACTAATTTTCTATAAAGTGGATTCATATCTATAATTTACAGACATATTAATTTGCTTAAAAATACGGGTGAGACAAAACAATGGTTCAAATTATGGCAAGATAAGATAATTTCTGCCATTAAAAACCGGTAGGTTATCAGTTTTCTAAAAAGTTCTCTTAGCAAAGTTTAATGAAGTATGCAAAAATTGCATAGCTATTTCAAAGATATTGAACAATTCCTTATCTAAATATTTTGCATTAACAAGGCGTAATACAAGCAAAAACATAGAAGTGAATACAGACCGTTTTATTTTAACACTATGATAAGAATAAAAGTGAACATATGAACTGTAGTTGGACGGTTTGCGATAAACTGAAAATTTAAAACCTGACGGCGTCCTATGTATTAAAAGATCAAGAAAAGAAAGAGTCCCATTTTCCTCAATTTTAAGTGTAAATTTAATAAAGGGACTAAAGAATAAAGATTACATAGTAAATTGTGAATATCGTTTGAAGAATGCCAAAGGCATATAATATCATCAATGTAACGGTCCCATACAATAGGAAAATTGAGGATTTGGGGCAAAAATAACGTCTCAAAGAATTCCATATATAAATTAGAGAGGGTGGGAGATAGACAACCCCCCATCGTAAGACAGAATTTTTGAAGGTAAAATTTATCATCAAATGAAAATGTACAATTTTTAGCACAAAGAGAAATAAGCTTTAGGAAAGTATTGGCCAGTACAGGGAGATCTAAATTATATAATTTATTGTAAAGGAGAGGAAGAAGATCGTCCTAAGGAACTTTAGTAAACAAAGAACAAATATCGAAGCTGACAAGAATGAAATTATTGGAGTAAGGTAGTGTATTATGCTTCTCTATGAGTTCCTAACTATTTTTAATTAATATATATATATATATATATATATATATATATATATATATATATATATATATATGGAGAAATGGCTACATTAAGCATCCTGGAGGAGTATAGGTACATTCAAGCCCCCCCCCCTCATGTGGAGAAGCGTGGGAAAGGTAGCCGGCGAAAATGCTTACCATGTGTGATCTCCCCGCCGCTGTGGGCAGTTGGAGCTAACATCTGTTTGAAGGCGACCACCTAAGGTCCTTAAACGACGCTCTAACGATCGAATTACCTACGAGACCCATAAACCCGTGGTTATGGAAAAAAGCGGTGCAAGTCAGAAGGCACGCCAAGTAGCGGTGCGGTTGCGAGCCTATAATTTGCGAGTTGACTTGGGCACCCCAGTGCCACCTCAGGAATTCTCGCTCTCCCCAGATGCTAACTCACCATTCACTCCCCCCCCCCTTTTGCCTCTGTGGCCTGGTCACTTCCCCCTTTAGATGTGGCGGCAATCCGCCTATAAATAAGCCCCGCAAAGAAAGAGAAGAGGATTATCAGAAGTCGATACGCCAGAGGTGGATTAGTTCGTGAAGATCGATCCGTCGGCCAGACAAGAAGATTATTAGTAGTCGATTTACCAGAAGAAAGATTAGTTCGTAAAGATCGATCTTTCAGCCAGACAAGAAGATTAGAAGTCGATACGCCAGAAGAAGGGTAGTTCGTGAAGATCTATCCTTCAGCCATACAAGACTATTTCAGTGAGAAACGAGAGGATCAGATTGAGAAAATCGATTTCCCCTTTCAGGGCCGTATTAACCTAAATAGTCAAGTTTTATATCGGTGCCATACCGAAGAAGCCTTTTCAGTCTGCAAAGAAGTCCGACTGAAGAAAAGCAAAGCCGCTCACACTCGAGTGATTCTCACATCTCAAGCACCGTAAGAGTGAGAGGAGAAGAACCCTGCCCCAAAGAGCTCCCGTTCTTTAATTACGTTCAGGAATCAGCCCCCGTCACAGGCGACGAAAATTCCACTAGCGACCACCACACTTCAAAGCGAGAGATAAGTCCTCCAGCGACATCCGGCAATCCCTAATACCTACCTGTAAGTTAACAATAACATTTATATCTCTATTGCGATAGTAGAAGTTTAGTACGTCCCACGTTTTAAAGGAGAGTAGAAACCATTATTCTTGAACCTAGGTCATATGTGTTTGTAGATGACAGTACGTTAATTTAATGTTTTATGCTAATCAAATAGGGTCGTGATAAAATACTAATTGGCAATTGGTATGTTTACTGGAAGCCTACTTGTTTATGTTTGTCATTGAAAGATCTTTGAGGCCAAAGATAGAAATGTGTTTACTGTTGGTTTGTAATATATAATTTAAAATACATGTTTATTTTGGTAGATTCTCGTGTTTCCTCTTATCCTTATGTGTTTAAAAATAGCTCTTCCTTAAGAACTAAACCACTAAAATAGCACTCTTAGAACAAAGCCTACTTCATCATAGAAGTAACTCACGCCCCTTAAAGCATACTGCTACTAAAAGGGTGTCAAAGAGTAGAGGGATCAAAACCAAGGGTCATTCTACGACAATATATATATTAGTGTAGTTGGGTAGCAGTCTTTCTTGAATTTAAATTTTGTTGAAGACTATTGTGTATTTTGCCTTAATTAATTTCCTTTGGAAACTTTCTCTTCCTCTAGCTATCTTTTTTATTCAATCTTGTAGATGGTGGCTTACTTGTTCTGTACTCAACTCTTTTTTGAATGAATGGGTTTGGTAAAAACCAAACTAAGTTGCTAAGCTGTCGTTCTTATTCGATCATCTTCGGAGCGTTTTGAAATGTTCTTGCCTCCTTTACCGATTTAATGACTGGAGGATCTGGGAGAAAGTAAAGTGAAAGAAAACGATCTTTAAGGAGTATTTATTCTGCCTTGGTTAAACGTTACGTTAGAGAAAATGAGCCACTCCTGTGCTGCAAGCAGCATATGGGTAGATCTGAAAGAACTGGACTACACCTTTCAAAACTTGATCGATCCCCAATTCGATAATTAATGCGGTAAGAAACATTTCGGACCTTTACCTGCTTGAGTCAATTTACTCGTATATTAAAAAACTTCAACCCAGTCTAAATAATAACTCATTATCTGTCCGATTAAATATAGTGAATCATTAAAAAACATGCTAATTTGTTAGATTTCAGATTGTTTTTTTTTAGGGGGGTGGAAGAATAAAATCCACTGTCAATTATTTTCTTTCACAATTTTATTACATGTGTTAACTTTTTATGTATACATTTAAGTTTGTATTTTGTATTCTTTCTTTAAAACTCATGATGGGATTAGTTATAATCCTGAAACGTTTGAAATAAATGTTACGAGGCATCTACGGCTCTGTCCTGGTCATCCTGTTTATACTTCGCTTGTAGTTTGCGTCCATCAATTTGTTTGCCACTTATATATATATATATATATATATATATATATATATATATATATATATATATATATATATGTATATATATATAATGTATATCTTTCATGAGCATGAGAGAATAATGAAATAAATCCAACACACCGCAAGAAAGAGAAAAGGGAATAATTTTGTCTTCGATAATAGTTATTTCCTACTTCGAAAAATTCCGTGCTGGGTGGGATTCGAACCAAGCACACCGACTGAGGCGGCAAAGAAACTCTTTGATCTCAATTAAAGTGAGCATTTAAACCACTCGGCGACGCGGAAGCAGAGCCGAGTGATTAAAGGCTCACTTTTTCGAATTAGGAAATAACTATTTCCGAAGAAAGAATTTTTTCTATATATAAGTCCCAAGCCCGGGCCCAGCGAGGAGACTACGGCTCTGGCGATGGGTTCAGTGGTGGTCTGCTGAGTTGCTTGGTTCAGATCATGTAGATATGGTGCGGGTGTGGTGTGAGTGCAGCTGCGATGGCCCTGAATGCGTTATTCTGATCGATTCGGAGCTTATTTGCGTGGGATTTGATAAGACGTGGGTGCCAAGCTCTTGCTCCGCTGCGTCGTTGAGTTTAGTCGTGATTAAATGCTTGTATAAAGTGATACGTACATCTTTCCTTTGTCCGAATGTTTGATATTGTTTTAAAAATGTTGATTTTCTTAATGGCCATTATGATGTTAGTGACGCAAGTTTTACAACTCTTGTGAGCCTAAAGTTTGATTCTCAGGAGTGTAGTTTTTTTGTTTAGGCAAACGTGTTTTCTCTTTAATCTTATTTTAGATGCTTGTTTCATTTGCGGTTGTCTGGTGTGCAAAGTGATGTTAGTGATAGGGGATAGTCTTTTGTGCAGTTTTGTTTGAGCCAGTGTTCCAGTCTGTTTACAGTATGTGTGGTTGGAGTGCTCTACTTGTTGTGAGAAATAATAAGTGTTGTGCAGGGATTCTGATGTTAGTCACGTAAGTTTTTTGTTTTTAAGATTGGGGAGTGTGGATGTGGGATGTAGTGTATGATTAAGTTGAAATGTAAGGGTAAATTGTTGTTCAAGAATTATTGTGCGAGCATGTATTTTTTGTTGTATTGAAGTTTTTAGCAGTGAAGCTTTGACGTGAGGGGCGTGAGTGCTGGTTGAAGCCGTCTAGTATGGGTTGTTTGTGGTCAGTGAGGATGGTTGTGTTTGAGTTCTCTTTTTTATCAAAATTGTTGTGTTTGAGAGAGCTGAATATTTGGATAGACTACACACTAGTGAGATTGGGCAGGATGAGTCGCGTTGCTTTAGGGATTTGATTGGCCTGATTATCAGTAATAAGTATGCGGTCCAGATTGAAGGGGATAGTGTTGTTTAGCCATGAGCTATTGGATATTTGAGTGGTGGCGGAGATTATAGATTTGAAAAGGTGTTTGGGGTGTATTTTGGTGATGACCTCCTGGCCGTTGGCTATGAATTGGTGAGGTGAGATTGGTGATTGGCCTATACTGTAGTTAAGAACTATATTTATTATCCCCTGGCTTTTCTGTGTGGGGTATCTTATCTAAGTGTAGATTGGTAGAAAGTGGAGGGGATAGGTTTTATGATTGCTAACATGTATAAATACAATAAGTATGTTGCGTATAAGCAGGAAATTTGTAGAGCTGTATTTTGGGGGTAGATAGATTTATGTTGTGTTGTAGGATATTAAAGTTGTGTTGGTCTAGTGTTTAGTTTGCAGTTGAAGGTAAGTTTCTGCATGTCCAATTTGTGGAGTATAGTTCTGTTTTGGGGAGGTCAGAAAAACACAAGTGTATCTAGTATTTACACCTCGTGTACGTTACGGATCCGTGAGGTGTGTGTGTAAGGTGGTGTTAGTGAATGAAATAGAGTTGTGTACTATAGTTATGAGTCCGTACCTTCTCTCTATGGTGTTTTTTCAAAGTGTGGTGTGGTAGAAAGGGGAAGTTCGTCTGTTGGATGAGTACTTTGTGTATTTTTGTGTTTGTGTATGAATTTTGTAGCGCTGTATGCCTTGTGTAATTACATAGTTACAGGGAGCCAGCAATGACTACTTATTCACCTCAAAGGCCAGTCCGACTTTGAAGGAGGCAGTAGATAGAGTTTTTGGTTAGTTGTAGGATATTCAGGGTGTGTTGCTCTGTGTGTTGTTTGCAGTAACTGTTAATTGATGTATAGTTCTGAGCTCGTGTGGTCAGAACAGCGCAGGCGTTTCTAGTGTTTCGACTGGCTGCACTGTACAGATCCGTACCATATGTATATTGGGTTATGGCATGTGCGACACAAGTAGTAGATATGGGGGCCGGAATTGAGTTCTATTTAACTCGTATGCTGAAAGAAAGTGGGGGACATATGATTAGCTCACTTCTTAGTGAAAAATCAAGGGGGAAACAAAAAGACTGTGTTTATAGGGTAGACATCCGTGCAACCGAATCCGAAGACCGGGGGACAGACCGAGGGTCCACAAGACAGGGAATGGTGATGCTTCTATAAACCCCAACATTTATAATGTTGCCCAATGTTGTAAAATCAAATAATTTTTTCTTTTGTGTTCAGATTGAATAAAATAATTGTATGAAACCGTAATATATTTCCTTTTTTTTACTACAATTCTAGCGATGGCCACCAAAGAAATTAAACCCTTAATTTTAACCTATGAAAAGAATCTATCATAGAAACAATATTAATTTAATCTTGAGTAATTAAACTAAGAGGTGAAGGGGGAAGGGGGTAGCAGGAGTAATGCCCAAGCTAAAACAGAAACCTAAATGAACGGAACGCTCTCTCTACACAATGGTTGCATGAGGTCTTTCGAAGATACCGGGCATTGCAAGAAACGTGTTACACTCGTTACACCCCTCTAAACAAAAGACACAATGATATTTTTATGCGGTTAGACACATTTTTATTGATTTAATATATATATATGTGTGTATATTGTAATATTAATCAATACGTCCGCCCTCGCCAGGAAACACGCGCTCCGGGCGAGACCAGAAAGCCACGCAAACGTAGCTTTCTGTAGAACTTCAGCCTGTCAACGTTGCTGTCAAGGACATTTCAGTCTTGCCCTCAAAATTCGCTCACATGCTGTAGTCGAAGGGATTAAGCTCGGGCGACAGAAATGGCAAAGCTCATTCGACCAGAAGTTCATGTTCGACCCAAACCACTCTTGCACACTCTTCGTCGTGTGGGAGGAGTACCTTCAAACTGAAATTCGTAGTCCGCCTTTTCGTGATTTTTATCACGAAATCTACTGCGGTGAGCCTGTAACCGACCCAATTCCAAACTGGTAACATATTCTCTCCATTCGAAGCCATGAGGCCGCGCATCATCCCGGAGGCCAGTGGTTTGGTTTTTGACACGTAGTGGACCTGGCAACTTCCAAACCCAAGCATACCACGCGGTCGTTCCACTTGTTGATGACAGGATCGACCGTGAAGTTTCTTTCATCAGAAAATTGAAATTAAATAGACAAGACACTTCAATTCGTTGAGATAGCGAAAACAGAGCTCCAGATGTTGTTCTCTCACACAGGCGGTGAGTAGAGGCCTTTTCACGCACTTTAAGCTCTTCCCTCCCTTCTCCTTTACGGCCCCGGAACCGTGGCCACCAAGATATTCTTCTTAGTGAACGCACTCATTTTGAGCTTAGGAGCATATTGGAAGGCCTTTGTCACTGCCAAAGGGTTAAAAACTTGAATTCTGCATGAATGAGGTCGATCTTTGAGGTGTTCCCCGTTCTTGAGCCGCTTTGCAATGTCAGACTCGTTGTGGCTCACGCGCGAGAGAGCAGAGAGGTCGATATTTTTCACTTCAATCTCAACACACCTTCGTACAATCGAAAAGGCGTTTTAATGAGATGTGTTGGGAAAATAGAACTCTAAGTTTGTTTGACATAACTTTTTCTATCACACACGTAAACATCTCGAAAAATAAAAAATAGAGTAACGGGATTTTTGCAAAACTCAATATATCATCCACTTCTGTCTTTACCACTTTTTTACAGACTCATCTTATTACTTTTTACGCTTTAATTTCGAAAAAAAAATTTGGTCCTTGAAACGATAGCAACCGCCCCATGTGCCGGAATTTCAAGCTGTGAACTTAATGAACTCAGGGAAAGTTTAAAACTGTCAAGCAAATTTAAATTAAACTCAAAATATGTGAAAAATAAAAAATTAAGTCGAATATTTTGAGTAATAAAATGGAATTTTAATGATATTGTAAAACTAAATAGGGAACAAATAGAACAATATGTCATACATAATTAGATGCTAAAGCTCATTTCGAAGATAAATGAGCCCCCAAATTTGGACATTTTTGGACATGGTGCTTTAATAATTCAATTAAAGCAAAAATAGAAATAAATATAGAAATCAATAATTGTCATTTACTAGTCATTCATCTTGGTGGACAACTAGAACAAAGGAAAGATTAATTAAGTAAATTATTTAGAAATTATTTCAATGTTAAGATCGTCTAATTGATTATCCAATAGCAATATTTACTAAAATACTTACATCGGGAAATAAATCCCTTCCAGCATGTATATATATATATATATATATACACCTATTCATATATAGACCTCTCCATACCTTCACTAATCACAATGTGTGATTTCGATTGTGTCGCAATCTTGAAATAGTAAATAGTTCGGTGAAAGATGATCATATTATCGATCCTGATAGCAAAGGTAAATAAAACAAATCTTATATAATTATATCAAATAAATATCTCTCATTGTATAAATTTGTGATTCTCCTCTTTGGGAAAAAAATACATTGATTTGCTAAGGGGAAAATTCAAATTTAAAATTGAACCATTCTAATATGATTCGTAGCAGTCATTATAGTTTACGGCACCCGGTTTCGCGTTTGATGAATTTGCTATAACATTACTGCTATTGGTGGATTAATGCTTAGTGTCAAGAAGGAAATAAAAGAACTGTCATTGGCAGGATTTTGTCAGAACCTTGTTGCGAGGCTAGTGGTGTCCAGCAAGAGTCTGTTCTGTGACCACTGTATATTATATTTTTACATGATAGTGATTGTATTTGGGCAAAATTCCTGCATTATGATAGCCTGAAAAGAATACAGCCTAATTATATTATGTTTCGATCGACACAACATACAGTCCTGATCATAAGTATAGGACCAGTTGAAAAACTGTAAAAATGGACATTTCACACCTTCAGATTCTTATATAGTTCTAAGTAAAGTTTCGATGTACAAAAAGCTAAATTGTAGCTGAGTCAAAGGTAGTTTAAACAAATTAAAGAGAAAATACAGTTAACTCAAATCAGCTGCTCATTAGCTGATCAAAAGTTTAAGACCAATACTTCCAAAACATGAAAAACCCCTCAAAACAGAATTAAACCTTCAGAATAAGGACTCAGTAGTGAGTGGCTCCACCATCTTTGTTGATAACATCAAAAGTTCGACGTGACATGTCTGATACGAGGGTTTCTAAGGGAGGAGAGGCAACACTACTCCAGGTGGTGAAGTTGGCCTCACGAAGGGCATCCACTGTCTTGAACTGATGTCCATTTTTGTAGACTTCCCTTGACATCCATCCCCAAATGTTTTCAATTCGGTTTAGATCCGGTGAACACACAGGATAGTGTAAAAAGGAACGTCATTCTTCTGGAGGAAGGTCTTTGTCAGGCCGGCATTGTGAATTGCCGCATTGTCTTGTTGGAAGACCCAGTCCTCACCACACAGACGAGGTCCCTCCGTCGTGAGGGATGCCCTCTGCAGCATCACTACAAAGCCAGCCGCCGTTTGAAGCCCTTGCACAACCTGATGCCCCATTGTTCCATTGAAGCAAAAAACATCCCACACCATAATGGAGCCTCCATCTCTGTGTCGTGTGTAAAACTTCTCAGGTGGGATCTGCTAGTCATGCCAGTAACGTTGGAAACCGTCAGGGCCATCAAGGTTAAATTTTTTCTTATTAAAGAATAAAACCTTCCTCCACTTTGCGATTTGCCATGTCTGATGCTCCCCATCGAGCGCTAAATAGGCGGTTTTGTGACATTGAAGCAGACGAGGCGCTTAAAGCCGTTTTTTTATTTTCCATGCCCTTCCCTCTGAGATGACGTCTAATGGTTATTGGACTGCAATCAGCATTGGTGAGTACCTTAATCTGCCTTAGGACCGTGCCTTGTCTTGATGGACAACCCCGTTGATCCTCCTACCTAGTGCTGGTGTAATTTTATGAGGTCTACTACTTGACTTCGCTGTTCCATAGCCCTCGGGATCTTTCAGAAAATTGCAAATCACTGTTTTACTGCGTCTAATCTCGGCCGTGATCGCACGCTGCGACAGACCTTGCTTATGCAGTTCAACGATCCGACCACTTTCAAATAATGAAAATTTACCCGCTTTAGGCATTACCACGTCTTAACACCGTGAGTTCCAAACCATAAATGACACAGAATACGAGAATTTGCGCAAATTTAGACTATTATGCTCTGTGGTCTTAAACTTTTGATCAACTGTTGAGCAGCTCATTTGAGTAAACTATTTAATCTCTTTAAATAGTTTAACTACCTGCGTCTCACTCAGTTGCAATTTATCTTTTAATATATCGAAGCTTCACCTAGAACCTTATGAGAATCTGAAAGTGCGAAATGTCCATTTTTTTTATGATTAGGACTGTATGTCGATCGAATCTTTTTGACGAAGATTCGAAATTTTTGTCCTTCTATCAAAGCGTCTAGGAATGTTAACAAAATGTTTGGATTTAACCCCCTAAATTTTGTCTAAAAATCGAGAAGCATTTTATTTACTTCTATAAATGTGCAATTCGCATTTATTTAGAATACCAGTCAATTCTGCCCTCCATATTTACAACACGATTTTAGAATTATAGGTACAGATCTGCGCTGCTCCGAAATAACATGCGTTAATAAATGGATAATTTGAAGGAAACCCCCAATAAAGGAGATTGAAAGGGGACAACATCAATTCTTTAAAATCTTGAGGCTCTGTGGCCTATTGGATAGGGCGCCGGGCTGCATGTCAGGCGCACGAGAGTCTAATTCACGATGAAAGCGGAAACAATATATTTCAACGTTCTATGAAAATCCCGCCAATCTGAGCATGCGTGAAGGTATTTATTTTCCTTCATATACTTCAACGCGATAATAGCCAATCTCAGCACGCTGACGTTTTAAACCTATTTCATTCTCACACACAAAACTCATCACTCTTCCGTCTACGGTATCATGCGTAGCTTTTGCAATTCACACTCCCATTCTGATTTTATGTTGGTTTTCTTGTCCGCTATGAGGCCTCCAGCAACATGAGAGGAGCAGGTGGCATTAAAAATTAATTCTTTAATTGAAAATCTTAAAGAAATGTTAGATGGATACATACATAGGTTGATAGATAACCAGATAAACCTAGAATTATTTGTTAATATTAATATATATAGGTTTTAATAGTAATCATACATTTAAGATAATAGAACATAATAGATATACAGTTATCACTTATCACAATACAATACAAAATAATTGTACTTAGTACAAAGGTACTACCTCATTTATGCAAAATGAATCCTCACCAAAAATAGCTTTCATATGATATTAATTATAGAGATGTCATCTACGTTGTAATATTACTGTACAAATGTTTTGGAGAGATCTTATAGGTAGCTTTTAATTTGAATTGAGCAAAAGTTGTGTGAATTTCGAAGACGAAGTCCAAAATTCATTTAATGTTGAATTTTAGAAATGTTTTAGAAAATCGTAAGGAAAAATAATGATTAAATTATATTTTCTATAAAGTAAATATACACATCAAGATATCTAAAATGGATTGAACCATCTTTAAGAACAGTTCAAAGACAAACACAAAATAGTGAGGACAAGTTGAAATATTCTTCTTTCAGTCAATTTGCTAAAAAACTATGACAGTTGGAAGGATGTAAAAATGCCTCACGATAACCATCACAATGTGAATCATATGCCAATACGCAGGTGAGCCAAAACAGCGGAGTGTTTGATAATAAATGTTTTCCAAACCTAAAAGATCATTACAAATTCAAGCAAGGATATTTGAAAAAGCAATTCTCACACCCCCAAAATGTTACGTAATACATTACTTATTAGAAAAAATTAAAGAAAATCCATGTATCGACAAATCGTTTGATTGATTTACTGTAGTATTTGACGCTGTGTATTAAATTATTGAATTTTTATATTCACTAGAATGAGTACTCTTTGTCTTAAGTTTAACATATGAGCACCAATAAAGCTTTTAAGCAATTAGGACAAGCCTCAACTTTGCAATGGCACAAAACGTAGTTAAAAAATAATGCTACGTGTAATTAAAGCACCTATTCTCACTTATTGAGACAAAGGTATAGATGTTTCTATGCCAAAGATTCCTCTCATCATATCCTAAAATCAACCAATCTGGAAAAAACTGAAACATTTGGAATAAATCTCATAAATCACATTACAAATTTTCGGCCGAATCGGGCTCTAACTTTTGTTTGTAATTCCTTTAAATATTATTCGATATCAAAGAAATTCATAATGCAAATTTTTGACAAGTTTTCGTAAGTACGAAAATAATATAAGTTGAATAAAATGATTAGTACCAGGTCTAATCTGGCCCCAGCGCTAAATTCAGGGCCATTAGATTCTGGCTGATGAGAGAACGGGGAGAGAATCTCATTTCCTATTTGCTTAGACAACCGCTTTTAACTGGTGTTTCTCGTATCATGGTGATACTTAAACAGTGCTTCAGCTTCCACGAAGGATAGCGATAGCAAGTATTTTTTGTATTTAGTTTCATATTTCGAACTATAATAATCCTGAGAAATCTATTTAATTAATGACATCTCTTTTAGTTCAAGATATTATCGTTTTCAAAAGGTTCTAAAACGGAGTCGTTTGTTGAAATTACTTACCTAAAACTAATAACCTAAACTAACAAGAGCATCGCCGCCAATAGGTTTGTAAGAAATGATTCGTAATAGTGAGGAAGGAAAAAGAAAATATTTTGTATTGGGTCATCTAAAGAAACCACATGATAGAGACAGGTTATTGGGACAAAAGAAAGAGTAGTTTGGAGACGTCGATAGGGAATTGTAAGCACGATTCTCATTGTCAAAATTACATTAGACAAAAGGTCAAAGCTAAAAAATTTAAGTTGTCTGAGTGAACGAATTTCGTAGTTTAATCTGATACAACTGTTTGACTGATTTCTTTTTAAGTTCTCAAGCAAGTTTATTTTGCTTAATTCTTTATCTCTCACATTAGATGGCGTTTATTTTTGATAGGGTAATTTAATTCATTCGAAACCTATCAAATTATGCGTAATATCACACAGCCAGAATTCAATAACTGGTAAGGGCTCACCACCCTCCCCCCCAGCATCATTGAATGATACCAAAACTGATTATACCTTTATGCGTTAGGGCCGCCAAGTATATTTTGTGCAGAAGAACTCATTCAGTGGTAAGATAGGAAAAAGGTTTTAAAAATTCCACTGTGATGAGATAGAGTCAAAGGAACTTTCGGTAAATTCAGTCAAGACATCATAGATCAACTTCTCTACCAAGAAAGCTGTTCTCCTGTTTTTACCACCCACTGTGACGAAACGACTGACATTACTCAATTTTCCAAGCTAGGTACTAAAATGCTGTTTTGTCACCCTCAGGGAAAGTTTATCTGCACCAAAATGAAGCTTTATTTGTCTAATCCTTCTGGTATTCCAATTATACCAAGAGAAATGCAAATGAAAAGTGTTGTGAGGAAACGTGACTGCAACTTTTCCAACACTTCAATTATTTCTGCAAATAATCTTAAGATTGTTAGGTATGTAGCATATTTTGATGTTTACCAGGCCCTTCTTTCCACAAGGCTAAAGTATTTTCAATAATGAAAAAAAAAGGATTTGGTCTCAAGAATTAACTATCTTGAGTGAAGCAACAGTAAAGCAACTGGTGCAGTATCAGACCCTATTCACCTACCCAAGCTGCTGTGAGTTCTCTACGGAAAAATAAGAAACTAACAAAGATTTTTTGGATGAAATTTATTTCAAATGAAAAATATGAAATTCCAACACAATTAAATTTGAATGTTCCTTATTTTCCTAAATTCAAATAAATTCTTGAGATAAGAGATATCACTAAGCGGGTTTATAGTGTGAGCACTAATCCTTAAATCTGAGGTAGTGCGTTATAATGACACATCATTTTTAGTATTGAATACCAAACCTATAATAAAAATTGAAAATATCCTAGTTTTAGGTTAGAAAGTTAGTGAAATGACCCGATAAACCTAAGATAGCGTCTGTGATGACTATGCCTATCTACTGAATGAGCTGGCTGAAAAAAATAGTGATAAGAGTTGAAAAGTGAATATGCGATTCAAGGATAGGGAGAAAACTTATGATTGCTTAAATAGAGAAACATTATGTTAGGTGCTAAGAATAGAGGGAGCTAGTTGTACTATATGCTGGTGTGAAGAGTATGTATGCTAAAATTAAGGCATGCGTTATAATTAAAGATGGTCTGAGAGACTGTTTGGAGATATAAGTTGGTGCGAAGTCGCCATGGATGTTAAATATCGTCATGGATGGGCTACTCTGACAACTACGTAGGGGAATGCAAGGAAGGGATGTGGAATTGACGTGAAGGATGGAAGTAGCGACATGTCTATGTTAATAAACCATTTGGTCATTGAAAGTAAAAAAGATTTTAAAATGTAGATTTTAACTTTTGGAAGAGTGTGGGGGTGGAAGGGCATGAAAGTGTGCATAAAAAAGCATTTTAATGTATTTTTGGAAAAGAATTGGGTGATATTTGATATCCGAGTCCGTGATATCTGCAAGTATCAAGGATGCATTGTAGTAAATGATAGTAGTGCATATGAAGCAGATTACTACACCGAGGTTTTAAATACCTTGTATGTCTCTCGTTAAGGGGTTGTGAATGTTAAGGGGTTGAGTGTGGACTGTGCAACCGTTGGGATCTGGTAGTGAGACTATGGTATTGAAAGAGATTGAAAGAGCTCGAGTGAGCAGAGTGTAAATGGAAATCGTGAGAGTCATTTATTGTACGGAAAGGTCGATAGAGTAAAAATAAATAGACTAAGCCGTGCTTATGGTTTGAAGAAGGGTTAAATGAGACTGCATGAAGGTTTTCTGTAGTGGTTAGATAAGGAAGGAGAATGATTGGTCGAAATACAATTATGAGGAAAATATAGGAGATTGAGTGTCGCTGTATTAGGCTGGTTGGAAGACCGCGTAAGAGTAGGATTGAAGTTGTAAATGTGTGTTTGACGAGAAATAGTATGTAGATAAATTTACAAGAGTGAGTGTAAAGTTTAATAAGGATGGAAACTCTGTAGATGGTTGAATGATTATATGGAGAAAGGGATGACTTGAAAAGCAGCGGATGATATGGCAAATGATAGGTATGCATGTAAGGGATTTGTGGTGTGGATGTGCTACGAACTTTCTACCAAGGAATGAACCCAAACTGGAAGAGAGGCTACAGGATTTAGCCCCCCCATCGCAACGAACGGCCAATTTAGTTTGGAAAAACTCACGCCTACCCGAAGCAAAAAAGGAGGGGGAGGAGAGGGTTATTTTTAGTGGGGTTGAAGCACCCCAAACCAACTTTGTGCGGTGAAAGTTGGGGTCTTGAATCGGCCGTAATGATTTCTTTGAGTTGTTTGTTTATAAGTTTAGGCAGGTGCTTAATCTTGATGTTTGGCGGAAGATTAATTGTCTCAGGTCCTCATGTTTTGAGAGGAAAGAGAAGGGTATTGTACTGGTGAATGTACTGGTGAATGGTACTTGTGTTTTGATTGAAATGTAAAAGGTAATGTAAGGGTGAATGGTACTCGTGTTAAGGATATTACTGGTGAATTGTACTTGTGTTTGGAGTGGAATGTGAAGGGTAATGTACTGGTGAATGCTACCCATGTTTTAAGTGAAATGTGAAGGGTATTACTGGTAAATATACTTGTGAATGGTTCTCGTGTTTTGAGTGGAAGGTGAAGGGTAATGTATTGGTGAATGGTACTCGTGTTTTAAGGGGAATGCGATTGGGATTACTGTTAAATGTACCAGTGAATGGTACTCGTATTTAGAGTGGAATGTAAAGGGTAATGTACTGGTGAATGGTGCTCGTGTTTTAAGGAAAATGTGAAGGGTATTACTGATGAATGTACTGGTGAATGTTACTCATGTTTTGAGGAAAGAGTGAGGGTTATTATAAAGGTGAGTTTTTAATCATTATTTTCAAGTGTTGTGGATTATGGGATGTTGAGGTATTCCATGGTTAAGTAAACATTTTATAATAAGAATGTGGCTGGAGTTGTTTGGTTATGCGGGTATGGTTTATGTTTCTATAGATTCTGGGTTTGTGTATGGAGTTTGGATTTAAGTAGAGTTTTAAGATAGGTTGCACTTTTGCTTTGGTTAGGGTTTTTTTTAAGTCATCAGTTACTCTTGCATGGGAGCAGGGAGGGAGTTCGGAGATGTGTTAAGATGTTGGTTGATGGGTTCTTCTGGGTTCTAAAGTTTAGGGTTAAGTTCGTTTTGGGTTAATGTGTTCATGTCTTGATTACATTTTTCCGTTGTTTTGATAATTGATTAGTGATGTGAGTAGTGGAGTGTTGAATTTGTTGAACTTCTTAGTGTGTTGGTGTTCTGCCTTGATTTTTGTTTATCTCTATCTTTTATTTAGTCTAAGATTACTTTTGTGAAGTCTGGAATGAATGTTTTTCTTCAATTCTAAATTAATGGTAGTTTTGCCTGCATGTGTACGTGGAACTCCTTTACATACATAAGAGTACATCAGTGTATCTTCATGTTCTATGCAAGATTTTTGCAAGAGAGGATAACGATTAGTATGGGAGGCATTAATGCAGTGACATCTGTAGGATTGTGTGCTCTCGTAGCTCCGACGTCCGCAGCTGCATTGAACTGCGATTATATAACTTCCATACATTTATAATCCTTGCATCTTTACTAATTTTCTTTACAAATCTAGTAAACAAACTTTATGCCCAAGATGTTCTCCCTGAACATGCATTGAGCTATTTTGTAACATTCATTCCACGTTCTTTGAACATTTGTTTAGCCCTTGCAGTGCATTTATTGATCCCTCCCTAATCGACCTTTATTTCCTAATCACTAGTTGAGTCCTCCCACAACACTCCTTGAGCCCCCATTGAGCACGCCTTGAGTCATCGTGGGCCTTCCCGACTGCATTTCTTTTAAAAATCCAGAATCTGCCCTCAGAACACATAGACCCTCACTATACTCTCAATTTAGGTTGCGGGGGGGTAATTTGTCGCGTCTATCATTTACACCGATCAAAGCAAGTCAATGAGGTACTTAGGCAGGGATAACGGATTGTCAGCGTCTCCCATCAGGCTATTAGTACATGAAGACATCTGTTATTGCTCCCACAAGATGAGAAAGGGACAGCTTCTGTCATATAAAATGATGGACAAGTAAAAGGATCGTGCTGCAAAGCTTGAGAACAAACTGAAGCAGCTCCTCATGCATGGCATGTTTTGGTTCTTCTCGTACAAGAAAATATTTTACCATGACCAGGTGTTGAACTCTAAAACAAACACTACCTTGCTGTGTCTCCTTAATATGAATTAACCATCATAAGGGCCAAGTTCTCGGTCCACATCATGGTGTTTGGGGTGCTGAGAAGCAAAGGCTACGTTATTCCACCGTCTATCTTCCTAGTGGGTTTCATCAAGTGGCTGAAGTAGTTGGTCTTGTCCTGGATCCATAACGTTGCAGTTAGAAGGCCGTACGTGTGGCAGCAGCACTCTGCGATATGGCACAGAAGAAAGAAAATTCAGTTTTCGCAGTCAGACACTATCATTGACCACATCACTCCGGACATCTGGCCTCTCAACACCACAGACTGCAACACATGGACAATTATTTGTGGACCATGGGTGAGAAAAAAAGAGAGAACAACAAGTGTCCATGCACTAGTAAGAGAGAGCTTAGAGCCAAAATCACTACAGTTTCACTAGTTGAACAGAAGGATCGTCGCGAATGCCTGCAGCATGTTCCGTCGTCTCCTGGAAGGCGTGGTTAAGGCCGAGAGTGATTTTATTGAATGAAATGAATAGTACCATCTTTCACCATTTAATAGGTTGCTTTGGTAAAAATATATATATATATATATATATATATATATATATATATATAAATGAACTCTTTTGGTTATTTACTTTTATATTCAAGCTATGTGAGATAATATCCACCGCCACCCTCTATACGATGATTTTCACATAAAGTATTACACTACATTGTATATAAATTACACCAAACAATATAGAAAAATACATTATGACATAGGTAGGCAACTGTATTTTGAGTGTTTTGTAATATTTTCAGTTTTATACTATGTCGAAAAAAAGAGTGCGTTACAGAATGTAGTGGAAAATTTACATTAAATATTCTAAAGTCTAATAATTTTATGTCTGGCCTTTTCTCAACAAGAAATTTCTATTATTCCACCTCTAATATCAGTTCATCGTGGGGATGGAACAGAACATTTATTTTTATGTGTGCATAAGGAAACTATCAATTCAAGAGAGTTACAAATGTTATACAATTGATTGTCAATTTGTGTTTTTATTTACAGGAAAAATGTCTGATGGCATTGATTTCCAGTAACATGATGTCTGGTTTTGCTATAAAAAATCTTTTGCAAGCACTTAGCGATTAATGTACATACATCTAAGAATTGTATTGTTTGATGTCATGCGTTTGAAATGGCTTTTCTATAATTGCCTCGAAAAGGAAACGAGGCTTTTATTAAAATTAATGGCCAGTTTGCGTAATTTTTGCCCTTTTCTACTATAAATAATGTTTTGGAAAGAAGTTACTAGACAGGGCCATCCATAGGAGTAAAGAAATCGTGATTAAATGGAAACTGGTTAAATTAAAAGGAAAATAGTATTCAGGTTGTTTGAGGAAAAGTAAAAACTGAGATGAGAACAAAATTAACAAAGGCAATGTTCTACAAGTGTATATTAGGTTAGAATAAGTTATTATCGCAATTTCTGGAATAATATTTTAGATTTTTTTTTAATACTACCTCTTTTTATCGTTTAGAAATGCTATAATGAGTAAATTGTGAATTTTTCTTTCGGATTATAAAAATATTTTTGATAATCCTTTTCGGTATTAATCTGTATGTCCTCATATCTAAATATCATCATAAAGATGTCAATGCAAGTACAGCGGCAAAATCCTTTCAGAGCACTTAATGTGATAATGCAGTAAATAAAAGAAGTTTCAGGATGTTGTTTGCTCGTTTCCAAAGTAGGAATTTTATTCAAAATGACGAACCAAGAGAACGTAGTAAAAAAATGGATTCCGAAAGGTTGAAAGCCGTTGTCACAGCAGATCCTGCTAAAAACTATGGGGAACTGGTAGAACAATTTAATGTAACCCATACACATGTCATAAAAGGAATGGAGAGGCCCAGTGATTGTAAAACGGGTCCCGCACAAACTGGCTGCGGTGAATCTGCAACAGCCTGTTTATTGCTCTGAGTAATTTGGAAGCGAACCTCAACCTTTTTCTCTTAGTCGTACCTACTCGTCTCCGCAATATTGGTGATGTCAGCGAAGTTTGAGAGTGAAGTCGCAGATTGTTTTGACGTCATTTAAGATCCACTTACCCACCCATACACACACAATCCATTTTGTCGAAGAGGAGGTTTGAAAAACACGATTTTTGAGTGAAAGAGTTGAAAATAATTATACTCTTATGAGTATTCTCCTCCTTCAGTCCTCCCATCCCTCCCACGTCAAACTCACATACAATAATATATAAAATAACACAAATACCCACGCACTAAATAAAGTAGGTAATAAGCCATACTTTTTATAGCAGTACGCCAAATTTGTTTAACTACTACTTCTCCATTTTTCACTCATCATTTTCCGGATATACTACATAGGTTTTTACTAATTTGCTAATCAGCATGTGTATGTGTTAGTCGTTATAAGATGATCCTACATTCACACAATCTCATACTCATCTTCTGGTTTATGTTGATCACAAAACGCCTTCTGTCCTCTTTTTTGCACCTCTCTCACCTACTTCCAAAATAAACTCCATTTCGTCTCCCCAATTGTATTCACTATTCTTACCACGCTTGTTAACTCCGATTAATCGCTCATTTCACTGCTCTCATCGCCTCCGTCACGGCATTCAGAAAATCATGTTAAAAATTCATATCCAAAACCATCTTGGTTACCTGTCACTTTGCACATTGTCACCCTATGCAAGAACAACGGCCTCTTACTTGAACACGTTGTAGATATGCCTTATCCCTATATCCACGCTTACAGCCTATCTCCTTCCTTTAATCAGCCTCACACACTCATCTTCCTCTCCAAGTCTTTCTCTCAGTTTCAACGCTCTTCTTATTTTGATTCTCCTTTTCTTTCAACTATCGTCGCTTGTAATTACTTATCCACACATGTTTAACCATAAGTATTTTAAGCAAGTACAAATTAACACATTCTGCTTTGCCTAACTCAAAGGTATTTATGTATATTTGGGCGCTGATACAACCTCTCAGCCACACTCAAGTTTCTTTCAACACATAAACTTATCCTTATTTGGAGATCAAAATTATTCCAAACGTCTTTCTATTCTAGTTATTTTCTTATAACCTATTTGTCCATTTATATCTATTAAATTCATCATCTCAATGCCTTCCACTTTTACCCACGTCATTCCTTAAATTATCCTTTTTATCTCTACTTCATTTTTACTCTACTAATGCAACTATTGAACTTTTATCTTGCCTATTTCAGGCTCATCCAATATGTCTAGTGTTCATACGTTACTTCATTCATAAAAAGATGTCTAATGTAGTACAGGAATTAATACGTTTAGAGACTATTTTAATGGTTACCAAATGAAATATCTTACTATTACTGACAATTTTTGCATAAGCTGTGCCTGACAAGATCAATTAAGGTAGAGGGCAATAAAAAATTCGGAACACCCTGTAGTAGAGTGTAAGAAAGTAACAAGTAAGTCAGAGTTGTAATAGTATTCGGGAACTCTAGGTACTTAAGGACGACGAAATACCAGAACTTTAATTTATAGTTGAAAACCCTGTAAGGATACGTGATTAATGAGCTTGGCGTAGCTGAAAAAAACTAACGGAATCCATACTATGATGTAAGTTAGGTAGTGGGCAGTGAAGTCTAGTCTGCTGCTAAAATTCCTTTTAGCTACTATAGTATCAAAAGAAATAGGCTAAAAATTTAAAAATTTCGCTGAGAATATGAAAACGTTGGCTAAGTGACTGTTCATATAGTTAGGTCCAGGTTTAGCTTGGCTCGTGTGCGTAAGTCTAAACCAATATATAAGTTGGATTAGGTTAGATGTAAGCAATGCTAAAATGCAATCATCACCGAAACACTCTAATCCGAAAATAGGAAACTCACTTAAACCTCCGCTCCTTAAGTTGTCGATGGCGTCCCGGTCGTTCGTAGATCGCCTAACCAATAGTATAACGCACAAAATACCAGCAATGAAAATTTAATATTACTTGTAGAATATGCTTAGGTAAATAAAAATAAAATTAGCATGACAATAGAATTGTACTATTAAAAAACATAGATAGAATATTTTTAGTTGAATTAATAGAGCGTGACAATTGTCCTGCAGAAAGCATGAAAAGTGTTGTGCTTATGTCGTTTTGTCCAAAACACAATCTATTTTCTATATCCCTACCATCTGATAGACCACGTACAAGAAGAATGGCGGTAATGTTAAATGTTTAGAATAGTATACATATATGTACCTAATCTCGGCATTCGGCTGAGTTACCTCACTCTAATGGTGGTACCGAAAATCTTTGCAGTCAAGTGTATAGCGCAATTCATGAACGTACCATTGCCTTCTCTTAACACTATAGCTTAGCATCACATAATGGCCTTAGTGAAAAAAAGTCAAATGTATCTTAGGAATAAATTCATATATATATATATATATATATATATATATATATATATATATATATATATATATATATATATGTATAACTGAATCACGAAAATAAGGAACGTGAGGAATTTATGAATAACGTTACAGCCACGAGGAAAATGAAACAACGGAGAACTGCGAGGCCTTTCGACTAATGGTCCTTTACTGAGCAGACTGCTCAGTAAAGGACCATTAGTCGAAAGGCCTCGCAGTTCTCCGTTGTTTCATTTTCCTCGTGGATGTAACGTTATTCATATATATATATATATATATATATATATATATATATATATATATATATATATATATATATATATGATGAAAATTAATGCAATATCGCAAGAAAAGATAAGAAATTAAACCACATTCTCCGAAGACAATTTAATTCAGAACAGTTTCGGTGTATTTCACACCCTTTTTCAACTGACACTGGATAGAAAATATTAAAAAAGTGCTTACAAACATAACACAGGGTCAGTTCGTGAAAGATCCCCTCTTTTTTCCCCCAATCCCCTACTTGTGGCTAATCAGGGGGGGGGGGGGGGTAGACCTAAACATATTGAAGTGCTGACATTTTACTATTTTGTTTATTTACTTTCGTATTACAGGATTAAAAGAAAATTGACCCTCAGATAGATTTAAATTAGGAACTGACGATATCAAGCTCGATTCTACGATTCTTCTCTTAACATAGTTAGCCGATTTAAATGCCATTTTACTTCCATTGAAATCGATCGAATGATTCAAGTCTCTAACATGGCAAAATATTCCACTGCTTTCGCTGCCCACTCTAATATCTCGTTTGTGTTCGTACAATCTCTTGTCTAGATTTCTCCGCGTTTCCCCTATATAAACTTTATGGCAATGGTTGCATGGTATTGCATATACTACTATGTTATGATGTTCTTTGGGTTTCCTGGCAATCATCAATTGGTTTAAGGAATTATTATATTTAAAACCTAGATTAATACCCGCTTTTCCGAATATGTCCTTTAAACTATTTAATTTATTATTAAATGGCAATGTTATACATTTGTTGAAGTCATTAGTGCGGGAAGGCCTATTACCATGGAATGTTTTCCAAGCTGCAAAATCGGCAGACGATATGAACCAATCGGGGTAATACAAATTAGAAAAAATGGTCCTGATAATGACAATTTCTTCATCTAAATAGGAAGGATGGCATATTTTGTATGCTCTAAGGAAAAGGTTAGAAATTACCGATTTTTTAACAGTATTATCGTGAAACGAAAAATAATGTATATAGGCATTCGAGTGGGTTGGTTTCCTATAAACGTCAAGATTTAATTCATGTTGATCTTTATTAATGAGGACATCTAAAAAGGGTAATCTATTATCATATTCTTATTCATATTTAAATTTGATGGAGAGATGCAAATTATTCAAATTATTAAAAAAGTTATCAAAATCATGGCCATTAGGCCATACAGAAAATACATCGTCAATATACCTTAACCATATAAAGTTAGGGGGAGAAATTGTGGGGAGGAGTTTAGTCTCAAAATATTCTATGAAGAGACATGCCAATAGCGGAGATAAACTATTTCCCATGCTAAGGCCAAATATTTGTCTATATAACTCATTATTTACTCGAAACACATTGTCAGAGGGACATAATTCAACTAAATCGATAAATTTACTCGTAGAAATGGGAAGATCCAAATTAAGTCTAGGCATGATTTCCCGCAGAAGGCCTATGGTTTGGTCAACCGGAACTTTTGTAAACAAAGAGTTTATATAATGAGCTCACAAGTTTTCCATGCGGTAATTGCAGGTGGTTGAGGCGGTCAACGAAATCTTGAGTGTTCATAATGTGTGCAGATGAGATTCTTCCAACTGCTGGAGATAAATGCTTGGCGAGCCATTTGGAGAGCTTATAAGTGGGAGAATTAATATTGGAAATGATTGGGCGTAAGGGAAATCCCTCTTTGTGGGTCTTTAGGATCCTATACATATAGGGAAGTGAAGGGTTCGTACTCTTGAATTGTGTATTTTTCGTTTCGAGTAAATAATGAGTTTTATAGACAAATATTTGGCCTTAGCATGGGAAATAGTTTATCTCCGATATTTGCATGTCTCTTCATGGAATAAAATTTGGATGGCTTTCAATTTATTCTTAAAGAACATTTCATGAAAGAACCAACGGAAAGTTAGCGACCGGCTTAAATACCATTTGATAATTGAACCACCTTTCCCCAAACACGTATTAGGGGATATAAAATTTTGTAAAATAGTAATTTGAGATTTGACATGGGAAGTAATTATTAGGTGCGACCAAACCGTCAGTGTGGATCACGCATTGGCCTTCACAATCATCGTCGTACCCATCGCTGGAGACCCTTCTGAGGACATCCGTCATCATCGACCTCGATAGACTTCCTTAGCAAGTAAGCAAGATTCATTTATTATTTTAGAAGTTGTACCAGTTTTAGTAAATTGGCTATTTTTTGCTAGAAACGGAAAGAGTAAAAGGTTTGTTACAAAAAGTGATTTTTGGAATGTTCAATTCTTAGCAAACTTTTGGCAAAAAATTGAAGTAACAAATTTACTAGCATCATAGTCATTCGTAGACTATAAAAGGTGAAAAATTTCCTGGGAAAAATAATTATTAAGAATTTTTTTTAACTGAAAACATGAAATAATTTGACGAAAAAATATTGTTGAAGCATCCTTCAGATGCAACTGTTCGGTTGGTTCAACAATACGCCGGATGAGACTTGGATGAGCTTAAAACGTACCATCATGACGAGCGGTATGCAGACGATTTAAAAAATTTATAGACATTGGTAGTGTACAAGATGGACGTAAATGGCGCATTGGCAGAAAATACGTAGAACAAAATTTAATTCAAGAGTTGCATCAAAACGTCGAACGGTCACGGCAGAAATCATTAAAAAGTATATCAGAACAAGTGGGATTGTCATAAAGTGAAACTTAAGCCTTACAGGTTTCAGGTTGTGCAAAAATTAGAAGACAACGATTTCGCGAAAAGAAAATTGTATGCAGAAGAATTTAGACGAAAATATTTTAGGAAATTGATGTACCGCCCGTGAGAATGTCTGACAAAGCGCACTTTCATCTCAGCGGATAAAATAATAAGCAAAACAACAGAATATGGTCAGATCACAACCCAGAAACTATACACCAGAAAGAGCTGCATTCTGCATAAACCGCTGTGTGGTGTACGACAACACTTCAGGAGATCATTGGGCTGTATTTTTATGAGAATGAAAATGGAAATTCAGTCACTGTGAATGGCGAAAGATACCGACACATACTTGAAGAATATTTTTTACCGAACTTTCAAAGGCTTTAAAATAGACGACAACTGTTTTTTTCCAGCAAGATTATGCCACATTGCATGCATCGAATGAAACAATGCCGTTGTTAAGACGAAACTTTAGAGAAAAACTCATTTCTCGAAACAGTGAATTTAAGTGGCCTCCAAGATCTCCCGATCTAACACGTTTAGATTTTTTTATTGGAATATTTAAAAGATCGTGTTTACCGTAATAATTCTAGAATTATCGAACAAATAAAAAATAATATCGCTGAAGAAATTAATAATATCGATGAAGAACTTTTGAAAAAAGTGATGAGATCAACTTCCTCACGTGTAAATGAATGTCACGAGAAGAATAGTCAGCATTAGAAAAGAAGAATCTTCAAATAAATTAAGTTATTATGTTAATTATGCAAACTGATTATTAGTCTTACGTTTTGTTTATTTTAAGCAAATATAATTAGTTAATATATAATTGGTGTTAATAGCGGATAAAAATCAATGCTTCACTAAAATTGGCATAACCTCTACAAAAAAATGAATTAGCCATTTTAGGACCAAATACCTACAACTATTACCAACAACTTGACAAAGTTTCATTACGATCACAAAATTATTCTTGATTTTATTAAACTTCAAATGTAGGACATGTAAATAAAAAGACCCTGTATAAGAACTTCACCGACTTTTTTTTACTTCGTTGCCAGAAAGAACACTACATGTAATTCTTAGGAAAAATGTTAAACGCGGGAGTAGCGATAACTGTACATGATGACAGAATAATGGATGTAAATAGACTTGTAAAGAGAATATACGAGAGTCGGTATCAGGGTGTGAGTAGGGATATTGTGCGAAAAAGTTGTTGAGAAAGAAAGAACTAATTGAGGAGTAGTTGAATCATATTTTGTATGACTGTTGTAAATAGATTGGGCACACTCAGGGCCTTCTATCCAGCGAATAGCCCTGAACGGACGAGATACGATAGTACATGTGGCACTAAGAACGACCATTTTGTCATGGAAAAATGTAGGTTGGCCTTGTCTTCATTATAGCGCTAGAAGGAGTGTTGAAGGGAAGGTAGTTTGGTAGCGTAAAACATCGCCAACTCTACTTTGCGGACAACTGGTCTAAGTTGAATTTTTAATTTTTCTGTAATGATTACTCCTAGTTGCCTGTTTGAACAGGTCTCTCATTTAGATGTTTGATCTAAAATAGTTGAAGGGTATTGGGGGAAGGTTGTGTGTATGAGTGAAGATATCTTGTTGGGAAGTTTAAAGGTATTGTATTGGTCAATGTTTGATATATTGTCAGGACCTGTGGATTTGTAGTTTTATGGTGATTTTATGGTTAACATAACATTTTATGGTTTAAATATGTGTGGGGGAAGGGGTGTTTGGTCATTGGTTATGTGTGGGTATTTATTTGGATTTCTGTTTTGTGTAGGTTTGGGTAGGTAGTCGGTGTTTAGGGATTGTTTCATTAATATGTTGTAATGTTATTTTGGTGTCTTTTTGTAGTTACGAGTAACCTGTGACTCGTGCGTGGGAGTTTGGGTTTGAGTGTGATGTATTTTCGTTAGGATTCCTCAGGTTTAATTTGAGTTCGTTTTTTGGTTTAAAGCATTCATGTATTTGTGACAAACTTAAGTTTTTTGTTATTACATTGGTGATAATAATAATATTAGGAAGGATATGTTATATAGGTGTTGTTGTATATGGCCTCTGTTTTTTAACTATCTCTATCATTTATTCAATCTGATATTCCTTTTGTGAAGTTTGAGATGAAGGTTTTCCTTTAATCCTGAAGTAATGGTTGTTTGCCCTGTATTGTACATGTGGAATTTGTTTCCACACCTGTATTCGTTATTACATAAAGACATTTATTTTATATTTAATTATAATCTACACAGGTCTTCCACAACATAGGAGCAGTAATATTATAAGCAGCATGAATGTAGCTGATATCTTCAGAATTGCATAACCTCGTAGCTCCAACGTCCGCAGCTTCATTAATCTGCCTTCCTCCTTCTTCAACAATTTAGTTCTAAGAAACAGTTTCTGGCGAATGTGTTCTTCCTAAACACCTATTTAACCGATTCCTAAAACTAGTTCAACCTTCTTAGAACACTTGCTGATCCCTACCTCCACACTCATTAATCTCTCCCTAATCACTCATTTAGTCATCTTTGACTATCAATTAATCCCTCCCATAAAATCCATTAAGCCAACCCTGATTTAACCATTAACCATCAATAACCGGTCGGATTGTAAATGAAAAAAACTCAAACATGCCGTCAAACTTATTTGGACCCTCTTCATAAACATTCGCTATACTCTATTTTTTCAGTAAATTACTTGCAGCTAGAAAACAGCAAAAATAGTGCGTTTTATACAACAAGGCAGGCTAGTGTATTTTTAATAGAGCATCCTAGTGTAAAATTACAGTATCTTGTATTTTAGTGTAGTTTAGTATAGTGTTCTTATCGAAACAAGGGTAACATAGATGTGATATTATTTTTATACATTTTATTACTGTAATTTATAGTCTAAGATATATACAAATGTAGCAGCATGTATTGTTGATGTAAAAAATACAGTCCGTTACGGGCTGCTTAGCTGTTTTCGCCTTGGAAAATAAAGAGATGGGAGATGACATGCAAAGAAGGAAGGAGGGAATATGACCTTAAAAAAGGGAGATTGGGTATATGACCTGTAAAAAGGAAGAGAAGGGATATAACCTGTAAAACGGGAAGTGTATGGATATGACCTGTAAGATGGGATATTACCTGAAAAAAAGGACGAGGTGGGATATGACCTGTAAATTCCGAGCCGGCTTCATGAATCTGAAGAGAGTTCATGATCGTGCAAAAAGAGAAGCATAATGGTGGTGCTGGGAATGTATGGAATGAGTGTTAGACTTTTAAATGGTGTAAAATGTAATTATCTTGAAATTAGACATTCATTAGTGTGAGAGAGAGCCAAGTGCAGTAGTTTGATACGTGGAGAGTATGAGACAATGCTGGACGTTGTTGCTATGGCTGTTTAAGAATATTTACAAAGGGATTACTGATTAAACTACTTATTTAAATTGTGTGGAAGGAATATTACATTAAAGACTACATTAAATACCTTACCGGCAAACAAACATTTTAAATCTTATATTCTTCCGGCAGACAGGATTTTTATGATAAATAGGACATTCCATCTCGAGAAATCCTTAAATCTAGTTCAAAATTCCACTTTTAGAAATTTTATTGCTTCGTTACTTCTTTATTGAGGTTTTCGAAATGTTATTTCGTTCATTCCGCAAACAATTCTCCGCAAAAGTAAAAATGCCATATACTCTACTTCACTTACTTTCGAAATATTCTTGTTAAATTCAAACGATTTTACACCATTAAATTTGTCTGACAACCACTTTTACTCTCTGGTAGGTTTTTGGCCATAAATCTTCTTCATAAATCTACTCCACCTCCATTAACTTATATCGGCTTTTTGAGGCAAAGAAAATTGCTTTTTTTATCTCAAGAGGATGAAATGAGCGTTTCCATACACGGTGAGAAATATTTGGATAAGAATATGGTATTTATGTAAAATTAAAAAGCATAAAAGCAGGGAATACAAAAATTGAATATTTATTTCAAAAAGAAAATATTATATGTTTGAAGCAAAATATAATGGTAAAGATAAAATGGATATACCTGACTAACATATATTATTCCTTCACCAACCTATGCAACCAGGTCTCGATGGAGCGAGAAAGCAATTTATTCATTCTGTCTAAAATTTGTCATACGAGATCCTTTGATTAATTTAATTAAGACAACAAGCAATTAGTCAAAAGAAAAGAGCAACTTTGGAAAACTGAAACACTTCACTATTTTTATGCTAAAATTGTACTCAATTAAAATGTTAGTTACTAACCAGAGCATTCACTCTTGCTGAGAGAGACCAAACATCATTTTTCACAAACTCTCTATCACAATTTATTTTGTACTAGTCAGGTTAACCTAACCATTATGAATCATTTGTCACATACTTTCGTTCCTTACTCAACCTTCAGCATTTCTCAATACCAGGACGATGCGCGCGGATTGTTGAAATCTCTGGTATAACGACTATATGGTATTACATTTCGGCTTCTTGAGTTAAGATCTTAAAAAATCTTCGATTATTTTATGCATGATGTCTTATGCGTTGGAATATTCTAAGTTTAATTTCATTGCGAACTAAATATATTTGATGTCAGTTTAATTATTTATGCCTTAAAATATATTTAAATCGTTAAATTTGAAAAAAGAAAGTAATTTTTTAACATTTTTAAAATAATTTGTTACCTTTTTGAAGGGGAAGTAAAGATTAAAATATCTCTTCATTTGATCTTTGTGGTATTTACAGTACCTGTAATCTATATTAAAGGGCTCAATGTAAATTATGCGATGCAAACAAACTACGAGTATATAGTGCAATAGATTCTACCATCTCTCTGTCATTATTTCAGGAGTAATCATAATAAATTCAAAACTCCCCCTTTCCAAGCTCTCACTTAACAAAGAGATGGCTACACAAATCAATAATTATTATGTGTGGAAGACAAATTCTAGGGAGATTGAGAGGTAAAAGAAGAGAAGTAACGTTATTTAGGGAAACAGATTTTGAAGGAAAGTAAGAACAAACAATCTGCCTGGATGATAAATCTTTAATTAAAAATAAGTCATTCCTTGCTGGTATTGTCAAATACAGAAGAAGACGCTGCAATCTGTATAACCTTGGATTTCGCCCCGACATCGAAGTGTTCTCTCAGGTGTTGCCTCGTTATAGGTGACGTCCCCTTAGGTGTCATTGTCAGAAGGCAAATTTGCATCTAATGAAAGAGAATACGAATAGCAAGAAGAAAAAAAAGATGCCTAAAAATAAAGGAAAGGAATTTATCCATCCAAAATTTCAGTAAATAAAGACGCAGGAAAAATAATTAGTAAAAAGATAGCCAGGATTTAAATTTTTCCAATTATATTAAGCCTCTTATATTTCCCTGTTGAATTACTCCACCTTGTCTAACTACTTTACCAAATTTACCAACTCTTTTTTTAACCTTTCTTATCTCAATACTAACATTGTTTTGTAGCTCTAACTAAGGAATCATCAACAACCGGATCCCCAGGGATCACCGATAGACCCTGGCAGACTTGAACTTCTACTTTCCGTGGTTTCCTGATATTCTGAATCCGAAAAGCATTAATAAATTCTATTGAGAGAGTATTAGACCCTTAATATATGCCATAAAACAGGTAATCAAAAGGCAATTACCCCTTACATCCATTTCTCGTCCTCTTTCCTTCTCTCTCTTCTTCTATTTTAATTATTCTTTTTGTATTAATCCCCCCTTCCATCTTGGCACATTGTCCGTCTGATATCAATCTCTTATTTGCTGTTGTTAAACTGTGTTTTTTGAATCATCGTTAGTTCTGTTTACACTAATTTTTATTAAACTAAATTCGATATTTTTGCCATCTTTCTCTAGCTTGCCACTTAATTGCATCAATTCTTACTAGAAGTTTGGGAGAAAACTCTTCTATAGAGATCCTAAGAAACTCATCTCAGCTCGAAATATCCACTGAATCAGTAAAAAGAATTATTGACCGCATTGTGTTGTAGGCAATTTGAAATAGGAAAGTTGGTAGCTAGGTCGGATTTATTGATAAGGAATTTGTCTATCTCTCGACCTTAGGGAGATTAAGTACTAATTAAAATGAGGTACAAAGATTGCTTGGATTTAAGATTAACAATTAACCAATATCCAACAAACATAATATTTTCGATTCTTTAATTATTTTTTTCTCTTCACGGCATTGGTTTGCTTACTAGCAGGCCTATAAATCTATTGATAATCAGGAGTGATCTTGACTTATTTCTTTGCCATCCGTGATCAAGACAAGATTAGTTCCTTGAATCGAACGTTTGATTCTTTAAGCTAACTCATTTTTCGCCTCACGTTCTCTTTCATTTTTGTTAATATTCGCAGGTTTGAGAGCGGGTTCTCTCGTAATGATGTATTTCTGCATGGTTTAGTACCCAGGTTTTGACTAAGTATTTACCAGAAGAGCAACCAAAATAAAATGAATTTGTATCGATGAAAATATGAGACCGGGATATCTATCCGAGTCTCAATTCTATTTCGTAAAGGAGGCAGCTGGAAGAAGATAAACACCATCCGAGCTGAAAATGAATTTCCATTTGAGTAAGATGACGGGCCTCCATGAAAGAGCTGCTTCACTAGGCTGAGACGATTGTGAAAATCTACAACGGGACCAACACAAATTATTTGACTAGACAGAGTGGCGGCAAATTAAGTTTAATGTTAACAAGTGTAAATTTATGTATTTAGGTAATCGGAACTTGTTTAATGATTACAAAATAAATGGTAACACTTTGAAGTAAGTTGATAAAGTAGTGACCTGGTAGTTATTATTTTATAAGTCATTAAATCATCAATACATTGCAGGGACAGAGTAAAAACGGCAAATAGAGTTCTTGGGTATATATATATATATATATATATATATATAGCTAGAAACTTTACGTTCAAATGTAAATAAATTGTCCTTCCCCTATTTAAAGCATTAGTAATACCCAACTTGCAGTAAGCATTTTAATTTTGGTCCCAATAATTGAGTAAGGATATTCAAACACTGGAGAGAATTGTGCCTATAGCCATAGAAATTATTTCTAATCTTAGATATAAATCTTGCGAAGAGAAATTAAAAACTTTAAAATAGTTATCCTTGGAAAATAGACAACTTCGTAGAGAACTGAGTGGAGTTTTCAAAATTACTTTTGGTTTTACAGACGTTATGTTTCAATCACCTTATGAAGAAGGATATGCAGATATCGCAATCGAACGGTACGAAGATTCAATAGGGCATACACGAGTGTGGATAACCCAAACTTTTTGACTTCTTTGAAAGTTTGACCCCCTCATCTCTTAAAGTTAGGTCGGAAATCTTCTTCCGATCTATTTATTTAAGGGGCCCATTAAATGGGCTTTTAAATTTGTGCTCAGTGTGGGAGAAAATGGCGGTAAATTTTACGATCTTCCAAAACTCGCGTTATTGATTAAAGTTACCCGACTGTGCTACGTAAATTATGAACCGAATTTCTCTTCCATGGGGGACCTACCATATTGCTTAATATAAAAACCAACAGAGGTAATCGCCAAGGTCTCAGAACTACAGTTTTTCGGCTTAATTCAACCTCCTACATCTTGTAAAAGCGCAAATACTTATTGTAGGTGAGAAATGTGGTCCTTTATCATCGAATTTGCCACCATAACAGTAATCTAGAAATACAAAGACAAATCGAGACATCGAAAACACCGAGTCAATAAACATTTAAATTTTGGGCTATTTTGTATCCCTTTAAGTACCTGGCACACTCAAAAAAGCATAAAGTGCGATATAATGGCCGTTTCCGGTACCAAATCACGCTAAACTGGTATTTTATAGTATGTAAATCGTGTGGAGAAAGTATGGGGAGGGCAACTTCCCCCATAGATTCTTTTTGAAATCTTTTTAGGTAAACCTTAAAAAAATATCTTCTGTTTTCTTTAAATCTTAGGATTAAGGGATAATGACCAGGTGCCAGTAGAGTTTGCCGGAGAGTTTGCAGGATTACATATCAGTCATCCCCGCAGTAATTCTAATATACGATGTTGCCAAATTGATTAACATTGTTGTTCACACTTTATTTCGTATATTACCTTTATAGTGCCACGAGTCGTGATTTCGGTGTGACATCGATATGTTTATCTTTGGCCCAACATACATTTATGCCCCTTCATGGCCTTTCTACGCTAAAAAATTAACATTTATTAATGCTTGTGAGTTTATCCTACCAATTGGTCTTATTGATCACTATCCACTTCATATGTGTTACCTCATACACAACACATCCTCAATACTATACAAAACGCAATTCTACTTGGACCGCACCAGGAACTGTAATATCACACCAACCGGCATCCTTGCCTACAAAACAATACCACTTCATTCATTTCTCCATTCACTTCTTTTCTCAAACCCACATACCCTGACAAATGGAACAATCACTATGAATCACCAACTCAAGGTGATCAGCTTACAACAATCTACGAGGGGCGGTCAATAACTTTTGCAATTCGTGTATAAGGAAATGAGATATGAGGAAAAGTGTTTTATTATTTTTCAATATAACTACCTTCGACTTCAATGCACTTGCGCCACTTGTCCCTGAGGCTTCGAATTCCCGACAACCAGAAATCTCCCGACTGCTGTTCAATCCACTCCTGGATGGCGAACTGGACATCTTCATCGTCCCCAAACCAGCGTCCACGCAATGCAGCCTTGAGCTGGCGGAATAAAAAGTAGTCGCTAGGGGCCAGATCTGGAGTTTAGGGTGAATGGTTGATCTCCTTGAATTCGCACTCGCGCAGGGCAGCTTGTGCAACTCTGGCCTTGTGGACAGGGGCATTGTTTTGGAGGAGCAGGAAGCCGCGTGTCAACTTGCCGCGCCGCTTCTGACGGATGCACTTCTTCAACCCAACCAGTTCCTCGGCGTAATATTGCCCTGTAATGATCCTTCCACGAGGCGCATAATCCACCATAAACACTCCCTCAGAATCCCAGAAGATGGTGGCCATGATTTTCCTAGCTGAGGGTTAGGTCCGCAACTTGATGGGGGTCGGAGAGCCCCTGTGCTTCCAGGTCATGCTTTCGAGCTTGGTCTCGGGATCCTAGTGATGTACCCATGTTTTATCACCTGTCACTATGCGTGACTCGAATCCCGCCGGGTCTTGGTTGTACAGGAGCAGCAGCTCCTCTGAACTTTGACGACGTTGAAGTCGATCATGGGGCGTGAGGTTTCTAGGGACCCAACGGGCAGAGACCTTGGTCATGGCCAAATTGTCGTGGATGATGTTGATAACACTTCCATGTGATATTCCAAGTTCTCGCTTGATTTCTTCGACCTTCACTCGTCGATTTTCGAGGCACATCCTCTCCACACGGGCCACATTGTCTCGTTGGTCAAGTCTAACAGGCGTCCTGAACGGGGGTCATCTTCAAGGGACTCACGACCATGGCGGAACTCCCTATTCCAGCGAGCAATGGTTGCATATGATGGGGCAGTGTCGGTGTACACTGCAACCATGCGTTCATGGATCTCTTTTGCATTCTTGCCTTTCTTGGTCAAACATGTGATCACTGCGCGGTGCTCAACCTTCTCCATTGTGGAAAAATTTGTGAGTGACGATCTGTGATCAGCTACTGCTTCTTAAATAGACGAGGCAGGAGCATGCGGCTGCAAGTCCTGACTTGTCCTGACACCCCCACAAACAGCCATCCCCCTTCCTCTGTTTTGCCCTACCGATTCGCAAAACTTATTGACCGCCCCTCGTACATTGATCCTATCTCATTACCTTACCTTAATAATCTCACATACATGCCTCACATACATATCCCGGTTACTCTCAGTGGTCCACCCACGCATGTCAGTTGATGCTGGTGACCTCGCTGTCATTTGTGCAGTGTCACGTCAATGGTTCATTGAAAACAATATTGCTTTTTGGGCATAAGTACATGACTAGTTTCAAAGCATCCTCTCCATCCTTCAATTGTACTAGAATACCAAAGTATTGCAATATCCTTATATAGGAGTTTAATACGATTCGGCTTTTCTATAGGCAACCCCTTGTCCTCTTTTTATTTGCCTTTCCATGGAATCTCTTGAATTGGAATACGGTCCAATATACTCGTATAACAAATAAAACCTTGGCTTTATCTGAACTTTTTTACTTTCACCAGAAAGTAACAATTATATTAATTAGCCAAACAAATTAATAATCTCTCTTCATCCAATTTGAATTTGAATTATAATAAAACCTCATTCTGCTCTTCCTTGATAGGTTCATCCGCCGTAATATGGAGTCCGGTGCCTTCAAATTTTCTGTTTATTATAATCTCAATCATTCAAATTTGTTATCTTTACCACGTTTTTAATTGCGTACATTAGTATGTCATATTTTGCATTTTAATTAACGAAGCATATTTGCAAGCCAGGAAAAAACGTTTGATCGAGATTTCACAGATAAATATAACAAAACCATTCAATGCATCCATAGTAAAAAGACCCTTCAATCTAAATGCATTGTTCTCCTCTTCAAGCCGTTAATTAAAAGGATTAATAGTCCTTTGGAAATTTTTAACTTTAAGTAGTCTTTAACTATTCCATTTTTGCCCAAATAGAATTATTCCATAACAGGACACAATCTCTAAATTATTACGCGAGTGTGTTTGAAATTCACACTAAAATTGGGTTAAAATGTATGTAAGGGAATGGTCACTTCCCTCCCCCCCGTTCACTCGTGATGCAGTCCCAAGGCGGTGGTTACCGCAAGGACATCCGCCCCAGGCATCGGCGGGTCAGTGTTTAACCACAGTGTGGCACAACTCGGGGCCATGCAAGACCCTAAAGGTCAAAAAGGTAAGATCTCCCCCAGGAGAGTGAGATCCAGTTTCACGTCGAACAAGAAATTGGAGACGGGTTTCTCCCAATCTCGATGGCTAACGAGGAGCCGATGTTTGACTTCGTGGGAAAGACCGTTTGGAAAAAGAGCTCTCCTGGGGCCGTCCTCAAGCCCCTCTCCCCCTTACCACTCCCCCAGTGGGGGTGCGAGGTATAAATGAGGAACTCTGAGGAAAATCGAGGTAGTATACGTCAGGCCAGGTGACGAAGTCCTCGGATCCAAAACCGAGCTACCTAGACTTGATTGGTAGTATACGTCAGGCCAGGTGACGAAGTCCTCGGATCCAAAACCGAGCTACCTAGACTGGATTGGTAGTATACGTCAGTCTCTAGGTGACGAAGTCCTCGGATCCAAAACCGAGCTACCGAGACTGGAGAGGTAGTTTACTTGTGTCGCCAGACCAAGAAGTACCCTGCAAGAGAGGCAGGGCTACCTACCTTAAGGGTCTAAGAAAAAGCTCATCCTTGAGCTAAGTCCCTGGTTATAAAACCAAACGATAAGTGAACTTTGGTAAGTTCGACTTACTCTCGCCAGAGAGACTCCTCATATCCGGGTGCACCTTAAACACCAGGGATATTCCTCGTCCTTGAGGAATTAAGGAAAGAAGAAGGAAAAGGCTCCCCCTCGAGCCCGTTATTCGGTGGCCACACCAAACTTTAAGTAATTTATTCTCGCCAGAGAAACCCCCCTCCGTTATCCTCGCCCGTGAAGAAGACCCTCCCCAAGTTCAGGCCTCGTCCATAAGGAAATTAGTAACGAAGGAGAAAAGCTCCTCCTCAAGCTCGTTACTCGGTGATCACACCGCACTCCAATTTAACTTGAATTAAGAACGAAGTTCGACTCACTCTCGCCAGAGAGACCACGACTGCCTGGGTGTTGCATAGAGCACCATATTGGTTCTCGTCCTTGAAGAACCCTTCCCCCCCGGAAGAACGTGTGGACCCCCCAGCTGCTACCCTCGCCAAGACGACCGTCGAATTCCGCCCATCTACACGCGTCAAGAGTAAACATTTCTGAGGCCTTTAAACTCCACATGAGTCCGTAAGCCTAATTCTTATATTATTGTTTTGTCTAGAGAAAACGTTAACCAATTTTTGTGGGGAAACTAATTTAATTAATTCTTGTTTATAATAATATTTAGAGTATTGCTGTAGTTAAAGTATAAAGGTTGTGTATTCAATGGTTAAAGATAAAATATAAGTTTATTTTGGGATTAATGTTCGTTTCTCTTATATATATCCTTACGTGTTTGGTAACGGCTCTGTGCTTTAAGATATTCTTATAATATCAATATATTAGACACTCTTAGCACTCTTAGAGACTAGAACAAAAAGGAGGGGCATTCTACGACACTAAACAAAAGAGGTGTCAGGTAAGTAGGGTTCTTATCAGAAAGAATTCTACGACATAATTAAAGTGGTGTCAGGTGTGGGGTTGTTATTAGAAAGAACCCAGCAGTGTCTAATTAAGAAAGAGCCAACACGTAAAGGAATATCAGATCAGGAACAAGAGAATAATTGACGAGAGGAAAATTGGTAGAGTTAGGGGTGGCAACAATATAAAGGTAATTGGCAGGCCAAGTGGTAATTTTGTTGTCGGGAGTGGTATTTCAATCAGCATAGTAGTGGGATTAAGGGTAAGTTATGCTGAGCGCTACCTGGTGAGTGGCGGCATAATAATCTGAAAATACAGAAAGGAAAAATCGACGGACCAACACGAAATGGATCCAGTCAAAAGATTTTACCAACAAGCCCAAAGTCTGGGACTTGAAGGCACAGAAATGCATGACTACGTCATGGCAGAATTAAGAATAGATTGTGTAGAAGAAGAAAGAATTTGGGATATAGAAAAAGAACAAGAATTAATAAAGTTTGAGAGAGAAACAGAGGATATAATAAGAGGTGATAAAAGAGAACGTGAATTAATGGAAATATGGATGAACCGGAAAAGTGAAGAATCCCGAATACAGCGGAAAATAGAAACAGAGGAAAGAAGAATGCTGAGAGGAGGTAAAACAAGCGAAAGAATAATACTGTTGAAAAGAGAAGCACGAGAATTCAGAATAAGGATAGAAATGGAAGATGAAGAAAGAAGACTAAAGATAAAGCTGGAAGATGAAGAAAGAAGAACTCGACGGGAAAACGAAATAGCGAAAGCAGAACAAGAAGCCGAGGAAAGGAGAATGAAGATGGAAAAAGAGTCGAAAGAGAGGAGAATAAAGATTCAAAAAGAAATAGATGAAAGGAGAATGAAGAGGGAAAAAGAACGTGCTCAAGCTGAAAGAGAAGAGAGAGAAGAAAAGGAAAGATTGCTCGCACTCGAAAGAGCACCTATCGAGAATCTCATAGAGGCCGAGGAAGTTGTAGCCCGGCCTGGACCTAAGAAAGGACCATCGAGGGAAACCCAGCCAAATGGGGTAACGATGGAAGAAGTAGGAAGTAGGAATGAGGTACCAGCAGGAGTACCTAAAGTAGAACCTACGAGGAGAACCCAGCCAAATGAGGTTATCAGGGAAGAAGAAGAAGGTAGATTAGAGGTACGAGCAGGTGTACCTGAGGAACTACCGGCGAAGAGAAGCGAGTCAAATGAGTTGACAAGGAAGGAGGAAAGAGGTGCTATGGCTATGCACCCAGGTAAGACTAGTCAAATGGTAGACGCGGATGAGTATCCCCTACCCCTAGTAGTCTCCTCCTCAAACGGAACGTCCACGGAGTTACCGCTAAATCGCCAAGTCGTAGTGAGCGCCAAGCCCATTAACGACCTCGCAGGAAAAAAATTTTTCGATCTCCAAAGATCGAACCCAGACACGATCTTCTCGTGTACCTGGTTAAAGGAGAGCTATAGACCCACGCTCCCATCAATTATGCCCCGCTGCAACAGGCCGCTCTAGCCATAATGTTCAGTTTAAAGGTAGTCAAGGACCATAAGAAGGGTAATTCGAGTAGGTTGAAATACCGCTACCATTTAGTACCATACTTGGGTAGACTCAATAACCCGAACGGCCGACTCAGGCGCGGTAGAATAATGGTCACAGAGCACCATTTTAGGATCAGCTACATCAAAGGAGCCGATAATATACAGCTGCTCTATAGGTGGAGACGAAAAACCATGGAGGGTTATTTCAGTACCTAATGAGCGTGAAACCATGTTTTCATTTGTTGTTCGTGTTAATATTTATCGGTAGGATTTAAGTTCTCAAAAACTTAGAAATGTAAGGAAGTAGCTTGTTTTGTTGTTTTTTTTGTGGGTATTCGATGAATTAAGGTTTTGTTATGTTCATGTAAAATTGTAAATCGAGTGTCTAGCTCGACACATTGCCGGTGTAAACGCGCGCGTGGGTGCTCATGTGTAAGGAAACTTAATGTAAGAGAGGGCTCAAAGAAATACAACTTTGCTAGGCTCGACTAGGTTGAGTAAGTTGTTTTGAGTTCCCGGGGGCATCCCCCTCTCCCCATTAAGTTCTTCGGTGGGAGGTGTGTAAGGGAATGGTCACTTCCCTCCCCCCCGTTCACTCGTGATGCAGTCCCAAGGCGGTGGTTACCGCAAGGACATCCGCCCCAGGCATCGGCGGGTCAGTGTTTAACCACAGTGTGGCACAACTCGGGGCCATGTAAGACCCTAAAGGTAAAAAAGGTAAGATCTCCCCCAGGAGAGTGAGATCCAGTTTCACGTCGAACAAGAAATTGGAGACGGGTTTCTCCCAATCTCGATGGCTAACGAAGAGCCGATGTTTGACTTCGTGGGAAAGACCGTTTGGAAAAAGAGCTCTCCTGGGGCCGTCCTCAAGCCCCTCTCCCCCTTACCACTCCCCCAGTGGGGGTGCGAGGTATAAATGAGGAACTCTGAGGAAAATCGAGGTAGTATACGTCAGGCCAGGTGACGAAGTCCTCAGATCCAAAACCGAGCTACCTAGACTTGATTGGTAGTATACGTCAGGCCAGGTGACGAAGTCCTCGGATCCAAAACCGAGCTACCTAGACTGGATTGGTAGTATACGTCAGTCTCTAGGTGACGAAGTCCTCGGATCCAAAACCGAGCTACCGAGACTGGAGAGGTAGTTTACTTGTGTCGCCAGACCAAGAAGTACCCTGCAAGAGAGGCAGGGCTACCTACCTTAAGGGGCTAAGAAAAAGCTCATCCTTGAGCTAAGTCCCTGGTTATAAAACCAAACGATAAGTGAACTTTGGTAAGTTCGACTTACTCTCGCCAGAGAGACTCCTCATTTCCGGGTGCACCTTAAACACCAGGGATATTCCTCGTCCTTGAGGAATTAAGGAAAGAAGAAGGAAAAGGCTCCCCCTCGAGCCCGTTATTCGGTGGCCACACCAAACTTTAAGTAATTTATTCTCGCCAGAGAAACCCCCCTCCGTTATCCTCGCCCGTGAAGAAGACCCTCCCCAAGTTCAGGCCTCGTCCATAAGGAAATTAGTAACGAAGGAGAAAAGCTCCTCCTCAAGCTCGTTACTCGGTGATCACACCGCACTCCAATTTAACTTGAATTAAGAACGAAGTTCGACTCACTCTCGCCAGAGAGACCACGACTGCCTGGGTGTTGCATAGAGCACCGTATTGGTTCTCGTCCTTGAAGAACCCTTCCCCCCCGGAAGAACGTGTGGACCCCCCAGCTGCTACCCTCGCCAAGACGACCGTCGAATTCCGCCCATCTACACGCGTCAAGAGTAAACATTTCTGAGGCCTTTAAACTCCACATGAGTCCGTAAGCCTAATTCTTATATTATTGTTTTGTCTAGAGAAAACGTTAACCAATTTTTGTGGGGAAACTAATTTAATTAATTCTTGTTTATAATAATATTTAGAGTATTGCTGTAGTTAAAGTATAAAGGTTGTGTATTCAATGGTTAAAGATAAAATATAAGTTTATTTTGGGATTAATGTTCGTTTCTCTTATATATATCCTTACGTGTTTGGTAACGGCTCTGTGCTTTAAGATATTCTTATAATATCAATATATTAGACACTCTTAGCACTCTTAGAGACTAGAACAAAAAGGAGGGGCATTCTACGACACTAAACAAAAGAGGTGTCAGGTAAGTAGGGTTCTTATCAGAAAGAATTCTACGACAATGTACATTGGAATACGGGAATGTAGCCAATCTCAGAGAGATTACGAACAATAATGTTCTGTACGTACAGGCAACGAGAAAACCGCTTTATTTCAACATATAATATTTACTAAGCGCAGCATCAATAAGGCAAAAAGAGTAATTCAAATATACCTCTCATGTCTAGTTAAATCAACAAGTGGTTGAGGCACCATTTCTAAAATGTGAACTTCTGGTTCAACTAGTCATTAGCTCGCTTATTCTCTAATATAGGAATTACGGTTCATCACAACATTCCTCTTTTTACATATCGCCTACACGTTTCTGAATTTGTGTATCTCTATCATGTGAGATATAGAGTCGCATGCAATTCACTCAAATACTTTTCGTTTGCTTTCTTCGTTCTTCCTACTTACTCCCTAAAAAATAAACTTCCTCTTTATGTCGACAACTTCATTCATTCTTCCAAATGCTAACTTTAAAAATTAGGGTAATTAAATACACGTTTCAGTGCTAGTCCTTCCTCCTTACATGCATTCCTTCGCATCACCGCCACATATTTATTTTCACTTTTAATCATCTTCAAGTACGTTTCTTTTTTCTTTTGCATTTCACGTTTCACACGAGATTCACTCTTTGAGCATTCCACTTTCTCTTTCCATTTCTAACACACCTATGTATAGCCTTTGACTACGCCCCTTTGGTTCTTTAAATAGTTTTGCCATTTGCTTCATATAATATTTATTAGAAACATCTAATAAAAAAAAAAGAATTAGAGAATATTTATTATTAAATTACTATCATGGAACGAATGAAGGAAATATTGGATATATATTAAAATTTATATAAGAGAATACAGTGATATTGACATCAACTCACATACCCGGAAAACTGAAATGTTTTACAGAAAATGTATGGGTATTGGAATTGTGAAGCAGTAAACTAAGATATGCAATTTTTTATCTTTCTACAGATGAAAATTGGCAAACATAAGTTTTCGGTGTTTGTCAGAAACTTTGGATATCTAATTTTTAACACACTTAAAGGACTGCTCTTATCTTCTTCTGTAACTCAAGACACGCGCAGGTTAACCAAAGACTACCCACCTCTCGATACCTGTTATTGATAATAATATTTTGATCTCTCCTATAGCATCCTTCCAATTCTTTGTGCCTTCTATTCTACACATTAAACAAATTAAAACGCAGAGTACAGTACTGTGGTGAGTTTGTCCCATACTTATACTTCTCATAGTTTTTATATCAAATGCTACCCTCAGCCTGATATATCTCTACAGGATGAGATCATCATAATTTTATGTATACTCTTCCTCTCAAATTTGCCTAACCGATGTGTATTTATGCTCATTCTTGCGTGGGATTCCGTGTTTGCCAAACGCAGATATAAGTACAATACCGTGGTTCATCGTAGAAGATGGTGCTTGCAAGAAAGAGTTCCTTTTTGTTGCTTACAAAGTGAATTAAAACATGCAAGATTTGCGTTAGCATATAACGGAGAGAAGAAAAATGTATTAAATGAACATGAAACTCTTTGTTGGTGGCATATATTGAGGAGAACCTTCATGAAATAATGATTTGGATTTTAACCATAAGGGAAAGATTTGGGGTGAGAAATCGATGCACAAACTCATCATAAGAACATGGACGGCAATAAAATGGAGCTATGATTTACTGTTAAAGAAAAAAGGGAAATAAATGCAACATTTTTGCTCTCAATTCTTTCGTTGATGAATTCAGTAAAATTTCGATCGAAGGGCGAGAGTTTAAGTTCTAAATTTCCCTTCAATTGTCGAGTGACTATTAACGATTTCGGCATTGTTTAATTATGTGACAAAACAAATATGAGGCGACTCTGTAGTGAGAGAAGAGCGAAGGAAAATGCCCCATCATAGTGAAATTGTTTTGCCGTGATCTCTTATCAAATCTTATAGACTGTTCCTAGGATTGTTTCTTTGACAACTGAATTCTATCGCCCTTATTCTCACCTTCTAAACTGGACGATGAAAAGGTTCTTTTCGATTTAAGAGCGAACAAAGTCGACAGACCTAGATCACGTGCTCTCAATTATTCTCACTTACGACTATCTGACCTTATGACCTTTAAAACTTTCAATAATTTCCAGACGATCCTTAGAAGGACCTTATCAATTATATCATTCAAAATGGATGTAAAACAACATAACTGCTTCATATTTCGTTAGAATCGGCCAAATAGTTACGATGTTATTGCCAAAAAATTCATTGGAATTTAAAACGGTGCCATCAGATCGACTGACCTACACACCGACATAGTAACTTATAGGGTCGCTTACATACGGCTAAAAAGTTATTAAATAGCGAGGGTAAATTTATAGCGTAACTTCAAATTCATGTTGGAGTAATTTTAACACGAGGAATAAATAGTTGCAGGAGTATTTGGTATCCAAGGATTTATGATTTTAAAATTAAAACCCTAGTTACAAAAGCTGGATGATTTATGAAAATCTACCTAGCATAGTCCGACAAGTCTCAAGTGCGTGGTTTGAGGATAGGTCACTGTCTTCATTATCCTCCAAAGTAGGAAATTTGGGATCCAATGGTGAACTTTCCATTTAGCAATAATGGGATGAAAACATCGGTTCTTTTATGTTGAAAGTGTTTCGAAATTTTATGGACGAGGTTGAGAATATTCGATGAGGGAATTTTTTTAATTTTTTTTTCATTGTGGTAAAATTGACTTTTATTAAAGCTAATCAAGTATTATTAGTAAAATTTTAAGCAATGGAAGTTAGTGCACAACTTATCGTATTAGATATATATATATATATATATATATATATATATATATATATATATATATATATATATATATATATATATATATATTGGACTGAAAAATACGAAATGATCCTAAGAGTTCTTGCGATTCCCTATCAATTACATGTGAGCCCCTGCTCTCTCACACGCCCATTCTCACTCGCTCTCTCTAACAGGCTCAATCAATGCGTCATTCTCACACAATCTTTCTTGCTCTATCACTGCCCGCAGTGGGTACCTTGTGTACACAGTTACACTTGGCACGTGGAGGCTTTGTGCGTCCTCTCGGCCTGAGTGCACAATAGAGATGCACCCCTTCCCTCCCTCACTGGGTTGACTTAAACGCTTTGAAGGGGGCTGGAGAAGTTGGTGCGCTTCCACCTCTTTCCATTTTATCATCCTTTTCTTTCTACGACTCTCCCCTAAACCTTTTGTCTATCCATTTGAAAGGGGCTTCTCAACCTTCTTTTTGTAATGCAACCCTTTAGTGTTTCGGCATTTCTTTCTGTACACCCAAAAGTGGAGATTATCAAATAATGTAAATATGCCAAATTTTTATTGTCTTTCAAATAATGTTCTTATAAATGACTTATAACTAATAATAGGAACTAAATAAATAACAATCTTAAAAACAAGCAAACAGCGGTTAATGATATTATCCTTGAATAGAAAAGTGATATGTAGCAAACAACCTGTAACTAATATAGGGAACTAAGGAATTATAATGTTCTTGACTAGAAAACATAACATGAAACAAATGAATGGAAATTAATATTATGAAACCAAGAAGTAATAACAAGCAAACAGTGGTTCATTATAATACGCACCTTCTCGATCACTTGGAAAAGATAATATAAAGATAATATAAAAACAAACAAACAGATAAATGAATATTCACAAAAAATAGGTATTATGTGTATTGTGTATTAATGCACTGCAGCGATGCCTATTCACTTTAGAAATTAATGGGATTGTTGCGGCTGCATTTTCTTTGTGAGTTCATTAATATTGGGTGATAATTTAGTAACTGCGCAACGAACATCATGTTCAGTACTTTTCAAGCCCCACCGATCCTTTGTTTTTATTCCTAACAGTATTGAAAAGGTTAATTCACATAGCCACGTCAATGAAAATAGCAGCAGCGCTTGAATTGCAGGTTCAGGAAGCAAATGATATAAATTTTGCATCTTAAGTCAGAATAATTTTAAATTAAATTAATTTCTTATTACCGTCATGATCCATTGCCTCATGTTTCAGTTCTATTATTTTTTTTTACTTGCCTGTTCCTGGTTGCAAGGTAGAGGGATCTGCTGTAAAAGGATTTCGGAGATTAGGAAAGGAAATTTTTAATTAATTTTCTAACGCTCAAAGCCTATCAAAAAATTAGTCTACCTAATTCATTAGTCTCTACAGATTCATTTTTCGTCGCTATTTCAAATATAACTAAAGTATTAGATTGAATATTCTTTTTTCAAACACTAATTTTGGCTAAAAACGCCTCAATATTTGATCGGAAGTCTCATACTATTGCATATGGACCTTGCAGATATTGATTAAGCCTATTTAAAGCATCTAAAAGGTCAACCAAATATGCTAATTTTAAGAGAATGTGAGCATTTTTTAATGACATTATAAAATCCTCGCAACAGTTACTACTTGATATTTGCGAAAAGGGCATCAGTTCAATTCGCAACTTATACACACGTTTTGTAACATTTCCCTTTTAGAGCTAACGTACATGAGTGTGTAAAAGAAGTACATTATGTTTCTCCTCGAAATCTTCACACAGAAATTTAAAAACTCAAATGTAAAGAGCTCTCGCTTTGACATAATTGACAATTTTTATTACCTGTGATAAAACATTGGACAAATCATTGGGTAACTATACCTTGTAAGCCAATGCAAACCGATTTATTATGCGATGCATAAATTTCACGTGTGGTGTTACTTCTAAAATATGTCCTCTAAAACCAGAATCTCTTCCCAACATCACTGGTGCCCCATCCGTTGGGAAGCCTTTCAAATCTTTCCATGCCAATTTATGTTATTTTAAAAAAATGAGTCAACCATCTACAAAATATCTTAAACACTGTTTGTTGCTTCAAGTGTTATATTTTTAAGAAGTTCTTCTTTAATATTCTCCTCATCTACATAATGAGCGAATAGAAGTAATTGCGCGCAGCTGTTAACTTCAGCTGTCTAATATAGTGGAATTGCAAATTCACTTTAGAGCTCTTAATTCTGCTATTAACACTGCCTAACAGAATTTGACTTTTTGTTGCCTAAAAAGATTAGAATAACATTTTTTAATGTAGTTTTATATAAAGATTTAAGAAAGGGAAGTTATTTTTATCGAAATGACTCCAATTACTATTTTTGTCAAATTTTAAAGATTTTAACGAATTTTATTCTTCTATTTGTTATTTTCAGGTTATTTAACTGAATAAAATTTTAAATAAAGGCATCCATTTTAATTAAAATACCAAGAGGACAGTGTAAAAATATCCTAGGTAAATTCTGCCTCATATGTGGTTCAGTAACATTTCAAAAGAATCAAAGTAAAGATTCTTCTCTAGTGAAAAAACTATATAATTTGTATTTTGGATGTAAAATTGGCGACCAAGATAAACCATGGGCACCACATATCTGTTGCACAAAATGCTTTAATTTTTTTATCAAAATGGTCTAAAGGAAAAATAAAAAGCCTTTAATTTGGTGTTCCAATAGTATGGCGAGAACCACTGACTGCTATTTCTGTTTGGTAGACATACAAAGTAAGTAATGTATATTGTCCACTGTAACTTTATTTTGAAGTAGTATACTGTAATATTATTTTTTTTTAAATATAAAATTAATTAAGTTAGAACCACTTTATTTTAATCACACATATGTACATAACATTAAATTTCATGCATATAATTTCCATAGTTTTAGGTAAAACAACGAAGTGCGTTTCAGCTGTGGTATATCCCAACCTTAGACCTGCTTTTCGGCCTATACCTCACTCAAAAGACTTTCCAGTACCTGAACTACCTGCAGAAATTGTTTTATCTAACTCTGATGAATCAGATATGGAATCATGTGAACCAGAAACTGAAATTTATGTTCCTGAAACTGTTGATACTACTCCAAATCCTTTCTCATAATGATCTAGATGATCTTGTAAGAGATGTAAACTTAACAAAGCAACAGAGGGAATTACTGGCCTTGAGACTGAAAGAAAGAAATTTATTTGCAGAAGATGTTCCTTAGATATGCATTATGAACCCCCTCAATAGAGACTTTTCATTTACCCTTCTTTACATACATAGTAGTAAATCCATGCTTCTGCACAATGGGAATAAACTACCATCGATACTAGTAGCTCAACCTGTTGTTTTGAAAGAAACTTATAGGAATTTAGATTTTATTTTAAAAGGCATTAAATACAATGAACATAAATGTTGATTTGTGCTGACCTTATGGCAGTAGCCATTTTAAATGGCTTGCAGTAAGGCTACACAAATATATGTGTTTTTTGTGCCAGTGGGCAGTTTTGCTCGGGGAGAACATTACATACGCTCAGAATGGCCTTTGAGAAGAGACAAAAGTAGGTTGCCATAATGTCATACGTAAACCATTGGCTCCTAAGGAAAACATAATTTTGCCACCACTTCACATAAGACTAGGTTTAATGAAACAATGTGTGAAAGCCTTAAAGCATGACCAACCATTCTTCTTATATTTAAAAATAAAAGTTCCTAAGATTAGTGATGATAAAATTAAGGAAAGAATCTTTGTTGGGTCTCATATTCGACAACTTATGGTAGTTAGTGAGTTTGAGGCAAAATTGAGCAAGCTAGAACTTGAGGCCTAGCATAGTTTCAAAAGTGTATGTAATGGTCTCGTTGGAAGGCACAAATCAGAAAATTGCCACATTCGTGTTCAGAATTTGATTGGGTCTTATAATGAGTTGGGATGTAGTATGTCACTAAAGGTGCATTTTTTGCATTCACATCTGTCTTTCTTTCCAGAGAATCCAGCAGACGTCAGCGATGAGCATGGTGAAAGATTACACCAAAATATTGCTCCTATAGAAAATCGTTATTAGGGAAAATGGAGTCCTGCAATACATGTTGACTTCTGGTGGACCCTTCACAGAGACAGACAAGATGTTGTAGATAAAAAGAAGCCTTAATATTCTAAAAATATATGACTATTGTATCGATTACAGCACTTTTGAAAAATTATAAAATCTTCCTTATTTTTTAAATGTATTTTTATAATACCACACTCTGAAATGTATTAAAAGGGCTTATTAATTTATTTTGATGACTAAGCTTTTTGTTTCCACTTATCTTTGTATTTTTTGTCAAATAAAAAAAAAATATTAGCAAATTTTTCATACTGAATAATTTAATATTAATAAAAGATTAGATCTGCAGATTACAAAAAAAAAACTGGTCATTTCATGAAAAATAAAGGTCATTTTCGTAATCTACGCAAAAAAACTACAATAGAAAACTACTCATTTCTGTAGAAAAATTGTGGTTGGACAGTATAATTTTTCGCAAAATGTCTTTGGACATGTCTACAATTCGTCCTTTAATTATGTATATCATTTGATAAAGACAGAATTTAATTTTTTGGCCGCTTCTTAACCAATAACATGCCTTACCATTTCCTTTGTTGCTGGCAGTATCAATTTTTCTCCAATAGTATGCGCCTTTCTCTGTTTTGCAATCATAAAAGCTACTTAATAAGTTGCTTTTACGATCCAGGTATTGCGCTGATAAATACCACAGCTCTGATCCAGTCGTTTTCTCTTTAGTTTTGCTTATTTATACTTGAAAATTGAAAAATCTTTATTTGTTAAAGTCTGGTGATTTCTCTTAAATAGTCTACGTAAGAGGCTGAACTTCATAGATACGTTGCTCAATGTTTTGTCACAAAGAACACACTGCGGAAATTCAATAATGTTGCTTAATATGGATGTGAAACCTAACTGCAAATATGAGTCTGCATATTTAAGTTTCTTACTATTTTTACTCATGTTGATGGTTCAAAAAATGTTTCCAATAAAACTAAATTAGCTACTGTTTAATATTTCAAATATATATAAAATTTTATTTATTAGTATTGCTAATATTTATTGCCCTCAATTTGGCTATAATTATCTCGAGTAGAAATTACAATAGAGAAAACACAATATTTTGTTGCTCCGCTTCTTTAGTACTATTTCTATATTTACTTCTCGTTAAAAAATTATAGAATCACATATTCACTTCAAAATCAACAAAGTTTTGCTGTTCAGACATTTATTTGTCAAAGTAATGGTACGGAAAATACAACAAAAATGCTTATAATTAATTAAACGCAATCAACAAAAGACACCTTCTCTTATGATGCCCTCTTCAAGACTATCCCAATCAAACGCTTCCAAAAATCTTTTATTTTAAGTAACAATATTTTTTTACTAATTTATTATTGTTATTATTTAGGCTTCCATGTACCCCCTAAAAGGTCAAATGTACCCAAGGTTGAGAATCCCTACACTAGAAGATCGATGGTGGAGCTCAGGGCGAAGCCCTCTGCTACAAGTAAATACTCCCGGTCTCAGCACGCCACCGACTTAACCTACATACTTTGTATGTGGAAGAGCAGCATGTCCTTCCGTCCTATTTGACTGCAGGTGAGACCTGACCACAGAAGAAACCACTCTGGTTCTAGGTCTATGGGAAGCTGATGCGTTATCCCGTCCTTTTATGTGCTATTTTTACTACTATATCCTTACATCTTTAATGGCCTTTCCTCTCACTGCCCCTTCTGAATTTTGTCGCTCACTTGCCCCTGAACTGGATGTCTAACGTAGTAACCCAGACGTCTCTGATGCCTGTCATCGAGCTAAATCTACCACTCAGGCCCGCTAACCACGCACCGTGTAGGATTTCTTCTCGATTTGGCAAGGAAAGGCAGTAATAGCTTATACTACCCGTTCTAGCGGTTAAATTGGGGAAAAATAAAGGCTCCACTTGGCCGAACCCATACTAGGGTCAGAGTATGGCCACCGCTGACAGGCGCTGGGTATTTCTTTCGGATGATATGAATCTTATGTACTCATAAACTTCCACTTGCCCTTGGTGGTAGGGCTGCCTTTTGAACCCCCTGTAATGATGAAGAATTTTCTCCCTTATCCATTTTGAAGAATCCCCCGCTAGCTACAACTCTTTTATGTAGGTGACCTCGTGTCCTATGTCAAACGCCTCTGCCATATTATCTCAGCGGCCAGGGTGTTTCCTTCTCTCTAATTGCCAGCTGCTCGAGGATTTTCCCCCTAACACTTTGTGTAGGTGTGACGGCAAACGACAAACTCGGTTGTATCGCCCCCAAAATACACCAAAGAGAAAGGTTACCAAAAAGGTTACGAGGACGGTGCTTAAATATCTTCAAGAGGAAAATAAATACACAGGAAAATTCAACCGTATTATTTATAAAAAGGAAAAGTCACCTGTCAATGGAGGAAAGAGGGTACCAAAAATAATAAAAAGTCACAAACTTCGCAACCACCTAACGACAACAAGTCGTTATTAAATAAAGTCTGCGTATTCTAAAGTATATTATAAAAATTAGCACTTTACGCCGAAATGACACGCATCGTGACGAATGAGATGACCAGGGGCCAACGGGTGGAGTCAATGATCGAGATGACGCAGGACCCCCGGGCGGCGCAATCTAGAGGATGAATGACACACGGGTAAATGAGGTCTAGATGACGATGGATCCACGGGAGACTGAGGACTTGATAGCCAAGTATCCAAGAGTGGATTTGGTCGACATGGCGGAGTACCCATGGGCGGAGGTGGTAGAGTGATGAGAGATACCATTAACTAGCCCACAGTAATCGGGCTCCTGACGGGGAATGAATGAAGTACGAGTCTGGGGACAGCAAAAATCATTGCAGCAGAGAAAGGAATCAGCATCAAAGCTGGCACGGTATAATGGCAGAAGGTCCTCGCTGAACAATGTCCAGAACGGTTCTCTCTCGAGTAGAGAAGGGGGCCCCTATTTATATGATCTCGCCAGAGGAGCGTACGTGACGTTGGTCAAGTAGTCGAAACCTAGATACACTGCTTTCCGATAGTAGGTTCGTAGGTTATTCGGCGCGCGTGCGCGTACTTTTCGCGAGAACTGACACATTTCCGACATTAGTCGGTCGTAGGTTGCTCGCAGATTATGGCCTCAAGGTGGGCGCGTGAGCAGAACAGGTCAAAAAATATGATGAATCATGCGGCTAGGTTAAGCTGCCCTTACATTAGGGTACCACTTGGGCGACTATTCTCTAGTAGCGGGTTCCCCTCTACTTTCTTATGGACTCGGTGTTTCTCTATCTCTGAGGCTTACAGGTTTGGGGGTTTCTCCTTTACCAGCTTTTGCCTAATTTCCACCGGACGACTTTTCTCGAGAGACAGACTCAATTTTCATTCTCAGGAGTCCCGAGAAAACAGAGCATGATTGAATTTGTCTCTCTTCGTTTCACCCTGCGATCGTTGAGGTCAATGGAAACTCAACTATCTCCTTAGACGGGAAAAGGTGGCATTTGTCCACAAGTCTTACCTACACTCCTCGTCAATCCGAGATTCGTCACTTTGAAGTGAGGCAGCATGCCTGCTCCACCTTTTTCAAAAGAGAGGTCAACATGCTGATTCTTGTGTAGTTTGTTATCAACCATAAGCCGTATGAGTGCCCGTTCAGGACACCCGGGACCTTGGGATGGAATCGCCACTTGGAGGCCCCTCTTGAGATGAGATAAAATAGAAAAAGATAGGTCTGCCACTCTAAAAGATTTTACTGAGGTAGCACAAGCCCACGATGAATCGCAAGGAGAGAAGGGACCTCCTACTCCGTTTACTGCTCCTTTGTCAAGACAAAACTTCTCCGTACCGATGAAAAACTTGGCTTTATCTGGTTCTTCCGTGTAATGGTGCCAGTTTGGGGGGTGGAGAGAAGCAGGTTACTCCTCACACTCCAAACATAAAAAACAAACGAACAAAATAGACCAAGAGCATTAGGGGTTTCTATGCATAATGCGGTGTTTCTGGCGAAGGATACGTCCGCCACTCTTTCGTCAAGAGTCCAAGTCAAGACCAGCACTATGAGGTCGGGGCAAGTCATCGAGAAACTACCTGGTATTTTCGAGAACTCTGGCTTCAAAATCTTATTAGTTAATTACTCCACTGATGGCAGCTTGTTCATGATACCGTTCTCCGTGGTTTCTAAATCTACCCTCGGTAAGGAAAACAGCACCAAAGAATCCTAGGCTATGGAGCCCTCATGCAATGCTGTGCGAGACGACTCGAAGACGTTGGACCTTCAAAAAAGAAATCCCGGCTTCCAAAAACTCCCGGCTCTCTAAAGGTTGTGAAGTGGAAGGAGAAAAGATACGCATAGCAAGCCTAAAATTCCCCAATATGTCCTCGAAAGTTAACGTGCATTCAGCGTCATCTACACACAATGGCCCCAGGACTTATACCTCTAAGAAACCTACCGGAATTCTCGTATGGGTCTTTCCTTCGAAAAACGCCTCGCATCTCCTCCGAGCTCGTCCTAGAGGGCATATTTCCTCCATAAAATTGCTGTGGATTCCTAGTCAAGTCTCGTGATGGGTCAGGGCTGCAAGATGTGGGATTTAGAGCAGGAGTGATTTGCCTTGTTTATCTACTCGCTATAAATGCAGCCTTTCAAGTAGTAGCAATGCAGCTACACTTGAATAAGAGGTATGCTGTCATTTCTAAGTACATTCCACATCAGCCGACTTAATTTTGATGGACTAAGTCGGAGATCCGATGCCATTTCTCCTTTTCGGAGATTTGAACGTTGAGCGGATACTATCGACTAGATAAGAAAATAAACCACAAGAACCCCTTTATTTTTGCATATTGATTTTTTTCTCTGCTCTTCGAAATCACAGGCTGTCTTTAGATAGAGATGGTCAATTCCCTACATGGTAGTGACCACTTTGACTTTCTACTATCATGTATGGGCCACTGCAAACTAAGAAACTGCAATGGTGCTGCTTGGGGCAGGACTAGTCGTCTGTATTCCAGGAAATAACTGCATTCTTTGTCTCAGTTGATAAGTTTATTTAGGACAATGAGGTCATTGAGTTCTTGTTAATCTCGTAGCAATGGTGCTAATTATTATACTAAGGGCTTCCGAACGCTTTTCATGCCATCCGCTTTTATGGTCGTCGGCCGAGCGTGAGGCGGCCACCAGAGATAACCGATATTCCTACATGCGCTATAAGCGCTGCCCGGTCGATTTTACTCTCAGGTAATTTCTTCGACTAAGGGCGAGTTCTATTAAGTTTCAAAGCAAACCTGTCACTTTTATTTAAGCATACGTTTCGACACTTCAGAAAAGAATATACATGCAGCTCTGTTCAAATGAGTCAAAGGAATTCGGGGCAAGTCTTTGCTGCAACTCCCTCTCGTTATCCAGTACAATGGGACCGCGATCTTGGAACCCGTGACAATCCACGAATCTTTCCAGACCGCCGTATCTAAATTATCTATCCACGAGGCTACACACCGAGTTTCAATTCCAAATATGAGGTCACTGAAGGGGACTGGGTAGAATTTACTTGCAATGGCAGAGAAAGCTTTAACGAGAGGTTTGTGCTACATGAATTGCATTCCTCTTTCTCTCCGTGCCCGGAAACCTCTCCAGTTACTGACGATAGCCCGTATTCCATGTTTTGACACTTTGGTGAGTAAGGCACGGCATTTTTTATAGATATGCTCAACAGGTTCTGAAAAGAGGGTATCTTCTCGCTTTTAGCAAACCAGGAGAAAGCACTCTAACCAAGCAAGTTTTAATCTCTCTAACCACCTGAGTGCAAGTTAATATGTGCTCAGGGCCACATTCTTTGCCCTGAGATCATCACCATCACCTTGGTGCTGCCGGTAGGCATTCTTGCTACGTTCAACCTAGGAGACTTTTTAAAAGGGGTCTCTCTTCTAGCTACGTCTTATGTTATTAGTGAATTAATTAATGAGATTAAATACACGGGCTTGCATTTGAGAGTATTTACCAATATAGTTTGCATCTCCAATTATTGTCCTGCAATGTGTCAAATTATGGAAATCGGTTTGAAGACAGGGGCTCTTGCAGGTACTTTCTTGCTAAATGAATAATATTTTAATTCTGACCATCTAAAAGTCTTACTGAAAAATGGTTGTCAAAAAATTGTTGCGAATTGGTCCCAGCACCTAAATCGGAGCTAACTATAACCAGATGAATTTGGTTTTCTCGTTTTAGATGAATGAAAAGTGAGGCTTTTACTATGTTTTTCTTTGTGGCATTCATTGCGAATTATGCTACTCCATCCCCAAGCAATGTTGAATTCCAACGCCGTTTATTCGAATTTTAACAATCCTGTGAGAAGAATAAGAGCGGTGACAACTTGTTTTATGAATTAAATTAGAAAGCTGACTTAACTAACGAATATCTGAAGCTTTTTCTATGAAATTGGTGTAATAATTTCGGATATCAGCTATGTTTATCCTCTCGTCTGTATATATGTATAATACTTTGAAATTTAAATTTAAACTTTATGAAATCAAGGGCTTCTATAGAGAACATGAATGTTGCAATGTTAATTTTCAAAATGTGCAATTTGAACATTGCAACAAGTTATGCTAAATATTGCGCTTCGAATTGCTCTGCAATGAGAAGCTCATAGATATATGCAAATATAAAGCTAATAACAATGTTTGAGAGGAATTGTACATACCTTTTGTGAAACGGAGATATTCGTAGAGACCAACGGTTATAAATATCGCATTTGACACAATAGGAATAGCTGTAATTCTTTTACCAAGTGAACATTGATGAATAAGTTGATTTATTTGGGGGATTCTTTTTGTTTCCAAATAGAGATTGTACACTATCTCTGACCACATTTACTAATTTAGACAATATACAGGCAGCGTTAGTAATAATATGTCGATGGTAACAGGGAAGAATTTTAGGTTCATTGTTATGATTTTCACACGTGTTATTGGATTTGTAAAGCTTACTATATCGTTTAGGGCGCTGATGCCCTGGTGAGCTGAAATATAAAGCGATGGAGCATTAAATATTGAATTATTGTCTGTATTGATAGGTTACTAAATCAATTTACTAAACGTGAATACTTTATGGCTATGAAAAGAATATAGTATCTATTTTATATTTCATACAAATTACTTCTAAGTAAGATTTCCTTGCAATCTTAGCGATAGGTTGACCCTTCATTGTAAAAAGCTCCTCATGGGTGATTTCAAAATTTCTGTAAAGGAATGTGGCTCTCCCCTTCTACCGGCCAGAGAGTATTGTTGCAATATTGATATAACTGTGACAGTATCTATTAAGACGCTCCTGGTGGTAGGGTAAACGATGTGTAAACTGGGGCAGTGAAGAGAGAGTAATGTTGCGTGGTTAGTCCCTTCTACTTAGTAAGTTTCCCAAGATGTGGGAAGGAAAGCTTTCCAAAGGTATTTCCCAACCCCATTAGGACGATTTCAGGAGAAATATAGGAAAATATAAAGGGTCTTTCAACAAGGACGCTTGAACTTGGTCAGGTGATAGTGGCCATGTTGTTAAAGCAACATCTGGCAATCTCACTGTGAACTGTTCAGTAGTACTTGGCAAATCACGATGGAAGGTTATAGCGTTGAACAGCGTGTGCAAATCATCAAATGTTATTATCAAATTCAAGGCTCCGTTCGACAAACGTTCCGCGCATTCCGTGATTTCTTTCATCTTCAGCGACGAGGCCCATTTTTGGATGAATGGATTTGTGAACAAGCAAAATTGTCGGATTTGGGACGAAAACAATCCCCATGAGATACACCAGCACCAATTGCATCCCAACAAAGTCACTGTTAGGTGTGCATTTTCGTCTAACGGGATCATCGGTCCGTATTTTTTTGAGAAGGAAGATGGGATTGCCTATTTCCGTCAACGGCGAGACCTACAGATCGATGATAAGCAACTTCTTGTGCCCTCAACTGGATTATACGCCTGATATGGATACTGATGACATGTGGTTCCAACAGGACGGCGCTACGTGCCACACTGCGCATGCCACGATAGACATTTTGCACCAGCGATTTCAGAGCAGGGTCATCTCGCGTAGCGGCGACGTCAACTGGCCACCGAGATCATGCGATTTAACGCCATTAGACTACTTTTGGGGGGCTATCTTAGAGGGCAGGTCTATGCAAATAATCCTCAAACAGTTGATGTTCTCAAAGTCAACATAACGAACACCATCCAGCAAATTCAGCCAGATTTATGCGACCAAGTCATCGAAAATTTGGTCGAATACGTTCCACCAAGCGAAGCAGCAGCGAACATTTGAACGACGTCCTATTTCTTTTCTTAATGCCATTAAATGTACTTTTAAATTTAAAATAAATTGAGTGCATATATCACATACAACTTGTTTTATTTACATTTAAAAATCGAGTGACCTTATTGAAAGACCCTATATTAGAATGAGCCAAAAACTCATTATTTTGAGCCGTGTGTGTGATTTACCTAATTTTCCAAGATAGCAAATCGGAAGGATTAACACGTAAGGTCGAAGAATTCTGTGGAAGGATGAATTCGAACGTGACTTGTAGCCTAATTCCTATCAGGCCGAGACTGGCGCCAGCTATGTTTGTTTTTATTTATGAATATCGTCCCCTAATCTGATAGCGTTGACCGCCCGTCTGGCCACTGGTGTCTCCATCGTCAAAACGGTGCTTATCAAACTCCCTTGTTTGCATTGTCTGACGCCATGCTATCCCTTGGGACTTCGCTCGTCTTGCCCCACTCCCCCACTTAACTCCAAACGAACTCCGCTATTTAATATGAGGTGTATAGTTCTCATCAGGGAGTGCGAGTTAGGAAGTCTTGTCGCTAAGATCAAGAGCATCTGTATCCCAGTTGAACCAACCACGCTTGGTCGTTGTGATCTCTTAGGCAGATCCTTTTCGTAATCCGCTATGTTCAGAGGAAGATTACCACTACTTTATTACGTCCTGGGCTCGCCTCTTCTCAGCCGTCTTTGTGGAGATTCTACGCCGTCCATCGACGAGTCTCTACTGTGGTCGCTCCCCGCTCCCCGGAAGTCGGAGTATTGCAAACCCGGTGGAGTTCCCTGAAGGCTCATAGCCCGAGTTCGTTCTACGAAGATCTGGCCACTGGTATGTGCCCTATGGTTAAATTGCAATTATAAAAAACTATTTTATTAATTACAGACGATTCAGTAAAATACTAAGTAATTCAAACTTATCTACTAAATATTTAAAGAGTCTATCTATTCTCCTCTACCCTTCGAACCTCGAGCATCTATCCCAAGTCGCCCATTTGCCTGCCTCATTTTCCTAATCTTTACGCCTTCTTTCACTTTTTTATCTTACTTCCATTCTCTATGTTAGAATCATCACTCTTATGCATCTTTCTTGCTAAATTCCTCAACAAAATTTTGGTATTCACCAACAACAGTTTCATATGAATTATTATAGGGTTGTGAAATATTTTTAATGGAATCTTTTATGAAACTCTTTGACATTCAATTCAATTTAAAATAAAATAGCCTTAAAACGTTATAATTCTTACCTGTCTAAATTTAAGTCTAAATAGTATTTTGCCTGCGGTCGGGCACAGATTTTCTCGAATTTCTATTTGAGAGAAAGGAGCTTTTTGGAAAATATTATTGGTCCAACACTGTCAGAGTAAGAGAGATTCACGCGAACAAAGAGGCCTAAGGATGTATCCTACGGACAAAAGCGAGACGAGTCAAACTGGAGTCTGGAACCCACATCAGCGATAGAGCGCTAAGCCCTTGCCCGCCACGCCTTGAATCGGAGTGGGACCCACTTCCGACACAAACAGAATCGCTTCCAGCGAAGTCGTAGATATTTCCAAGAGCAGAAACGAGGAAATTGGTATTCAACCAGGAGTCAGGCACTGTTCACGCAGTATTAAAGCAGGAATCAAGAAGATTCATTAAAAACAACCAAAAGACACAATGTACCACTTCACAAGCGACCCTCTAGTACCTTAAGGACTAGCAGGCAAGAAACCAGCTGTTCAGAACTACGGCAGTGAAGGACGTAAGGACTCATTCTGGAATAACGCGCTTCGCTCCCGTTTTCTTTCGGGTAAATATTATGATGCTCATAGCTCGTGCCGAAGCATTCATTGTAAATTAATTTCCTTTCGCTGAACGTTTAGTTTTCAAATAGATTATAAGTTATTGTTGAATTCTGTTATTTGTTTGTATAATAGTAAAGATTATATTTGTTTCTCTTGTTTAAATTCAAGAACCACATAAAAAGCCTTTGATCTATTTTCTAAGTCGGCCAACGGTAGAAACACACTCAAATATCTCCCGTACTTAAAAGGGACTTCTCCCGTGCCTAGGGAGAGCAAGCGAAGGTCAGTGAAGCCTACCTGTCCTACGACAAACAGATATTGTTGGATAAAAGGTTAAGGAACAAAGCTAAAATATACTTGATGATTTCATATTTTTTATAAAATATAATATAGTCTTAATGTGGCATTAAGGCTCCTACAAATGTCCTCGTTTCTTCTTTGTTTCTGGTGAATAAATTGCATCATAGGTAAAGCCCCTTAAATTACCAAACAACTTCAACCTATTTCATTATATATTTGTACCTAGTGTTCCTGATGAGAGCCACTTTTTGTTTTATGTTACCTTGTGTGTTAAAAATCTACCATTACTTTAGCTATATCCGATGAGATCTATATAAAATCGAATTGCCTGTGATGAATATCTTTGCAAAGATTTCCTGCGTAGCTTATTATTGTTTTAAAGAGAAATCAATTGTAAAACGTAGAAGGCTAATATTTTCTTCAGTTATGATCGCATATATAGATATTAGTCATCTTTTTTCAGCGATCTATTCTTCGCCTATGATCAATAAAGAAAAACATTGTTGGGGGAAAACTAATTCATATTCTTATAACTATCCTGAATTTTCCTTAAACTTTCAATTCAATCGTGTACAGCTGTTTGTTTCGCTTTGTTTCGTCAGTGCTTGTTTGATAAAAAGCCTTTTTTTGCTTTAAAAACTTTTCAGGAAGCGAGATTTAATTTGTTTTCTATTATTGGACTATTTTTCCTTGATGGCTTATATTTTCAAATATTTCACGAAGGAAAACAAAAGGAAGAAGTCTGTTCGTTTTAATGAACAAAACTTATCCATCACTTGTTCAAAATTAAAAGAGTAGTTTTCAACTTCTTTACTAGAAAAAATATCAAAGTCATTAGGGGAAGGCGGGAAGTTCTCATCAAAATCTTTATCACTCTCTTGATTAGCTAAGTATGAAGATTCTGATTCAGGACCAACCCTTACTTTATTTTTATTCTTCATTAGTAATTGCATTTAACTGCTTCGTAAAATACTACACAAAAGTTTTAAAAATTAGAACAGTTTTTCACAACGTTTGTTTATTTTAATTATCGCCGACTCTATTCTGCTTGTTGAAATAGAATTTCGAAATCAATAACTTGACTCCTAATGCCTACTTTGCTCAGATTGTTACCAGTCTATATTTTATTTGTCAAATATGAAGTTAGGTTAGCTAATTTTACTTATGATATCACAATTATAACTCTTATATCTATTATCTCACCATCAACAGAAGACTGATTTATCTACTATGTTGCTGATGGATTTAAATTTATCCATTGATCTATTTAGCTCTATTGGTAAAATCTCAGGGAAAAGGGTGCAAATAATTATTTTTCACACTTGGTTAATAACTCTGGCTGATTTGTGATTGGAATACACAACAATGTTGCCCTTCTTGACACCTGGCCGTCGTCCAGAAGTTTGCTTTTAAACATCTGTGAAGATGCATTCAGCTCTACCAGCTGTGACGGTCACAGTGTTCAACTTTCTTGCTTTTCCGATTTCAAAGCAAACTCCGAATGAAAAGCCAATCCTAACATTGGCTGGAAATGCTTAGAGCATCCGCTGCGCACTTGCAAATCCTATTCAAATTAAAGATCTCGTAGAAGGTGTTCATTCAGATAAATGCATGGAGAGAACTGTAAATTATGCCTGTCATTCATTAGAGTCTATCTTCGGAAATTTCAGGACAATTACAGAAGTCTAGAATGTGTAGTGTTTTGGAAGATTTTCTTCGAAACTTCTACTCTTAGTGAACGCAGGATTGCAAAGATACATTTCCAAGCTCGCACACAGATTACTTTTTACATCACTGCATCCAAATTGCGAGGAGCACAGGAAGCATAAGTCATTTCTTCATCAATAATTGAAATTAGATTTTCACTCACATTATTTACAATATCTGTAGTTTAATGAATTTTACTATGTTAAAATATATGTGTTTGTTTCCTAGGATATTTTCATATTTCTTTCATTTATTCTAACTATTATAAAATAAAATAGTTGACCTGATCAAAAAAAATAATAATACTTCTGAATTCAGCATGTCAAATTCTTAAATAATTAGCAAACAAAGCCTTGATGTTATCTTGATGCTTCAAAACCCAGACTTCTTTGCGATCCTTATGTTAACTGGTCAGGTTTTGGAGCATCCAAAATGCGTCACCTGTACTACCCCCTATTTCTTTTAAAGTACACCTTATTCTTTGTTTTCACATGTTTACATTCAGTTTCATTCCCCTGCTTTGGAACAGTCTCATATACTTTTCCATCTTCTATTTCACACACAATCCTTATAATATTACAGGCAGTAACAAATCATTTGTACTTCTTACATTTATCCACTCATTTCCCTCAACTAATTTATATATATAGGCATACATTTGCGGCCAAAAAATTTCGAAAACTTTGGAAACTTAGAAAATTAGATAAATAGGGTCGTCATTTTTTTGCCATATCATATGAATAAAATAGTTAAATGATGAGGAATCAATACCAACAGGTAATATATTCCCCTCAAAAATAAAAAAGAATTAGCAAAATACCAAATTTTCCACAACATCTAACATTAGCAAAATATACCAGATAAGCAGAAAAAGCTGTGTGAAAATTACACCTGCACGAATCTGACAGGGGAAGCCCAGTAACCTGTTGTGAGTTTTATGGAGGTGATAACTGCATTTATTCTTTGAGGCGTGATCTTCACGAGTGTACGACACCCAAGGAAGGTGATGGTGGCTCAGTCCTAGGGGATGACTGCATTCGGGAGCTCATTGACGACTGACTGACGACGTCTTATATCTTCTTTCAGTTCCTCACAGAGTTTTTACATTGGATTTATATTCGAAAAAAGGTTTTCACTGAATCAGCCTAATATTGTTTTCTCGGAAGCATTCTATGGTGGACGCAGCCATCAGACATACGGCATCGTTCTGCTGAAAAATCACATTCTGGCTATTTCTGGAGAGGTCTCGAATCATGGCAACATGTTTTCTATTAGTGCAGCTTTATACTTGTCTAATTTCATGATACCATGACAACACGGTGAGACCACCTACCCCTAAACTTGACATGCAGCCCCATATCATTACAAAACGGCCACCATGCTCTACTGTTGGCACTATGTACTCTCGATTCCACTCTTCCCTTGGCCTCCTACTGACGTTTGGTCCAATTGCGGTGAGCACGTGACAAAGCCAGTCGACGTCGCTTCTACTGTAGTTTGATCAGCGGTTTCTGGAGGGCTTTTTGACTTCAGGCGTTGTTCAAAAAGTCTGCGACACAATGTTCTGACGCCAAATTAAATCAGGCGTCATTTGTCCTTTTATCTTGTAGCTTGACTGCGCTTTCTTTACGATCTGGAAAATTATACGACGTAGAACCTGGTCGATCTTGAATGTTCCCACTTTCTTGAATCTAATTCTACACTTCTGCAACACCGGAATGTGATCTGCCAACTTTCCGAGCGTTCTGTACACAGCTGATTGAATCTTCGTCCAGAGTGAGCGTCAGACTTCTTTCTGCACTGAATTTTTCTACATGTTTTCGCCATTCTGATATCATTTTCTGATCCTGTCAACATGAAATATTATATTAGAGATCAAATACTGTATTAAGTGTTATATGAAGATATTTTAACTATCATACCGCATAATGATACCAGGATTTCATACATTTTAACAGCATCTCTATTTCAAACATTTCCAAAAAAGTTATAAGGAAGCTTTTGCTTATATTTGGCTTTACAAATGATTTGGACACAAGCATGCAAACCTATACCAAGTGGTAACTTGAAGGTATCCTGTAATTAGACATACAGGGATAATAACTATCGGTGTCACATAAGTGGCTGTAATTATACTTAAATGCTTAACTGAATGAGGCTAAAAATTGGGTTTAATGACACTTATATGGGGTAAGTGGAAGTGTTCCTCTAATGGGGTGATTAAACTTAAATGGTAACTGGAGGCTTTCCCCCCGAAGTTCGTAGTTAAATTTAAATGAGTTAGCTCGGGTTGTCCACAAAATGTGTGTTTACACCTAAAAAGGGAACCGTGAATCTTCATCAAATGGGTGCAATTACACCAAAAAGGGTAATCAGAGGAGTTATCCTTATATCTGTACTTAAACCTAAAGGAGTAATTAGCGGGGTTTTTTTAAAATGAGTGCAATTACTCTTAACATGATAACTGGAGGTGACTTAAAAATAGGTGTAATTACACCTAATAACTAATTAAGGGTGTTATCTAAATAGTTGAAATTGCACCTAAATAGGTACTGGTTTGTCCCACAAATGTGTCGAATTACACGTAAATGCGTACCCGTAGTTGTACCAAATATTGATGTAATTATATCTAAAATTGTAACATGAAGTCTCCCCCAAAGGGTGTATTTACACGTTACAAAGTAACTGTAAGTGTTCGCCAAATGATGTAATTAGAATTAAAGAGACAACTTCAAGTGTCCCACAAATAGCTGTAATTAAACCTAAAGAATAACTGTAGGTATTCCGAACCTGGATATATTTAAACTTAAAGAATGACGAGAGGTGTTCACAAATAGGTGTAATTACACAAAAAGTATTATCCAATGTGGCCCCAAAGTCGTGAAATTACTCATAAAATCGTGAATGGAGGTGTTCCCCATATGGTTATAATTACTCCTAAAGAGGTAACTGGATCTGGTCTTCAAATGGGTGTTATTAGTCATAAAATGGTGACCGGAGGTGCTATTCATATGAATATAATTACACCTAAAGAGCTAAATAAATATGTATCCCAAATATGTGAATTTGAACTTAAATGACAACTGGAGTTGTTTCGTAAATAGGTGTAAATACACAAAAAGGAATACCTGGAAGTGTTATATGAATTTGGTTTAATTAACAAAAAGGAGCGGATGGGTGTCCCTAAATGGATGTAATCAGAGGTAAATATGGTAATTATAGGTATTTTTCAAATGTTTGTAATTAAATATACAGGTGTAAATGAAGGTGTCTCATGATTTGATGTAATTACGAATAAAAGTGTAATTTTAAGAGCCCCGCAAATCCGTGTAATTAAACCTAGGGTCTAACTCAAAGGTGTTCCTAAAGGTGTGTAATTACACCAACTGATGGAAATAGAGGTGGCCCCTAATATGTATAATTACACAGAAATTGATATCGGCTATTTCCACAATTGTGCGTGACTACACTTAAATTAAACACCTAAAGGTGTCCGAAGTTTTGCAGCAATTACATCCAAAGAGGTAACTGAAAGTGTCCCTTAAATTAGTAAAATTACATCTTATGACTGAGTGGAGGAGTTCAGAAAATATGTATAATTGCAGTAAAATAAGTAATTGAAAGAGTTCCATAAATGGATATAATAAGTACACCAAAGTGAGCATCAAAGGTGTCCCCCAAATGGGCGTAATTCAACCTTAAGTGGTGACTGGAGACGTTATTCATATGGGTTTAATTACACCCAAAAGGGTGACTCTGGGTGTTTCCCAAATTTTAGTCATTTCAGCTAAACTGGAAAGAGTCTGTGGTAACCTGAAGTCTAGGACTAATGGTGATAACTTGCACGAGAAAAGTTTTGTTAAGAACGTTTTCACCCTTCCCATATAATATGGTTGGCCCTATCAACGCCGAATATTGTCTTCCGCAATCGAAGAAACGAAACCTTTGGGTGAGTAACGGGATTGTCGACCCGAATTTATTCGTTATACACACGGCGTGATTAATAATTTCCGTCTGAGCACTAGGAAATACACGAATTAACTCGAGAGCCTTTAACTTTGCTCACAACACCGAGAACAAAACTTGACTGAGCCTTTATTTGGTATGAAAGGGAAAAATTCCGCTGGGGGGATAAATGAGAAGCACAGTCTTAAAACTTACACACGGTATGTATAAAGGCGGGTACACACAAGAGTGGGAAAAATAGTTTGCAAGAATATTTCTGCTTACCTTCTCAATAGCCAAGCCTTCAGCCTCAAAACCTTCAAAACACCTTATACAGGAGATAGGGGATAGAAGTGCAGGGATGGGGGAGGAGTGCGAAGGATTTAAATTCAAAAGAGTGAGGGCAGTTGGTCGGTATTAAACTAATGAAGGCTGCGGCTCTGTGGCTTATGAAAAGGTACGAACAAAATATACTTTAATATTTACACAGTTATATACAATAAGATAAATAGATTAAATAAAATAATGGCAATAGATGCTTGATAAATGCAAGAACCGAACTTAACAGAGCTACACAGTGCGAGCTCTACGGCGGCGGAGGAGGGGGGCTTAAGAGGCGATATGAGCCTCTGTACATACACATACAGGAATGACTGCCAGCGTGGCCACAGATGATTTGTCTCAGCCTGGCTTGGGTTCGAGGGTTTAATAGATGAAACACCGGGAGATCAGATGGTTATTCGATGGGGGATGTTAACCAAAGAGAGTTTAACCTCTAGTAGTATCACAAACTGGAGGGAGTATTTGTGCCAAACGAAATTTACCAAAACCAAACAAGAAGAAGGGAGGAAGAAATCTTAAAGAATTATTTAATTTATTCGATGGAAAGACGGCCAAGAATATAACCCCCTATAAATGAAACTAAAGGTGGATATCTCGATGATACTAAAATTTATAGTTTTTCGTTTTGGGGTTATTTTTCAATGTCATTTCTAGTATTTCGTTGTTAATTTATGCATTTTACCGTAATTGGAATAGAAAATAATGCATAAATTTCATCTTTATTCACTTTTCTTCATGTATCATTTACTTAACATGGTTGATCTCAAAGGTTTGAACTGCAATCAAAATTCATTATCATTTTATTCAAATCCTTTGTATTCAATTAGCATTTATATAATTTTTAGAATTAACTAATTCCTATTATGAGTTTCTGAACCCCAGTTCTAAGTAAGGGAGAGGTTTGTAGATGAATTCCTAAATTTAAATGCAAGGGTAAAGTCACCATTAATATGGAATCAAAACGAATGAATAGGAAAGAGATACCTGAGCAGGGTTCGGCAACCTATTTCTTCATATGAGACGGATCCGGTCCGTAATCCGAAATACTTTGTCCCTCAGTCTTTACTTACGATAAATATTCGATTAACCTTACCCGAAAGAGGAGGTAGTGGTGAGGACCTTTGTGCTCTAGAATTCTAGAACAAGCACAGGCGAGAAGCGACTTTCACTTACTTCTCTCTTTATGTATCTGCGGAATTGAAGCTAGTTATAAATTGAAAACAAAGAAATATCAAAAACAAAAGAAATAAAAATAAACATTTGGAACATTTATATATTTCAATCTGGTATTATTTTTATAGTCTTTATTTCAGATATTCCATATCTCCCGTTTTCTGTATGGGAAACATCAGCTTACGGTAAATGATGGCCCACCATCCGCTCCCAGACATAATCCCTGGCCCCTATGCAGAACAAGGTTGCTAACCTCTGTAGTACTGGGTAAAATCTGGAATCTTAGAACTATCAAGAATGAAAAAGAATGGTAGAAAAGTAATAAATTGAACCTGGAAGAGGATTTTGCAGATGGGGCGGAAATTAATATAATTGAAAAACGAATTTAGAGCGAAGGGGGAAATGGAGATTTTATGGGAGGAAACGATTGACAGCAATGAAATGAAGTATGAATTAAATAGGGTTCAGTGTGCTGCAGAGGGGAAATAAATGTAGAAGGTACAAGTTAATATCATAGTATAGAGTAAAAAATCTATCAATTTAGAAGAAATAATGGTTTGGATTGAAGGAGATGAAGAGACGTTTGGACCGAAGCTGAATGTGAAATTTATTTGAAATCATAAATTGTTGGAAAAAAGAATTACGATGCCGGCGTTAAAGATTTGAATGGCGGTGATTAGGAAAAGTGTGAAATAGAGGAAAGTTACTACCGTAGCTGCCAAGCTATTAGTGTGCAAAAAGTAAGAAATCGACTGGTGTGTATGTTATAGTAAGATAGATATGCATGTTAAGCTGAAAGATATATGAGGGTAAAGACTATTGAGAGGTTACAAAATAGGAGTTATTGTAGGCATTTACAAATATATGTCTCGTATCTCTACAAAGGGTTATATTGGATTTTGATTAAATGATTGTTCTTGATTGGGGTTCGATTGGAGGTTATTAGAGAGGCGTAGGTTATGTTAGTGTGCTGTGTAATTCAGTTTTGCTCTGTCGCATGTGTTCGAAAGTTTTTAAGTGCCAGTGGGTGGGGCATGCCGGCTTATAATTTATTGATTTAAAACTTAATGTTAAAAAAGAACGTGGAAGATAGACAAGATAACTGTCATTTAAACATCAATGAAGGCAGACGCGATATGCGACTGCTAGGATCTTACCCCACGCCAAGTGACTAACCTTACTACAGCCCTCAAATTTAGGCAGTGTTGTGAGGTAGTGTGAGGTTGAGATGGGAATAATTGGTCAGAATAGAATTATAGAAAAAATGCGAGATTGAGCGCCAAGGTAGGAGGTGTGTTGGATGACTGGAGAAAATTAGGATTAATTGTGTAAATGTGTGTTTGACGAGAAAGGGCTGACTCAGGAGGCATTGAATGGGGAAAGTTAATAAGGGGGGAAAGATAAGATTCTATACCACATACCATCACATCGTTATGAAGGTTCAAATTGGATTAAAATAAATGATGGGTGCCCGTCTGCTTAATCGGGTATAAATATGGATGAACTAAAGGGGGGGGGGTAGTTTTAGTGAGGTTGAAGCGCGCCAACCACAATTTGTTTGAATCTGGATGAAGTTAAATTCCTGACAGCTCTGAGGGAATTTCTCTGAAATTTTCTGTTTGGGAAGGTGGTTCAATTTATGTTTGGCGGGAGATTGGTTCATTTAGAAGTTTGGCGGGGTGATTGGTTCATTCAGATGGTTGATGGAAGATCGATTCATTTAGATTTTTGACGGGGATTGGTTCATTTAGATGTTTGGCGGAACAGTGGTTAATTTAGATATTTGGCGTGAGATTGACTCATTTAGATGTTTGGCGGATCATTGGTTCATTAAAATGTTTGACAGATCATTGGTTCATTCAAATGTTTGAAGGGAGATTGATTCATTTAGATGTTTGACGGGAGATTGGTTCATTTATATGTTTTGGCATAAGATTGGTTCATTAATATATATGACGAAAGATTCGTTCATATGTATGTTTGGTGGAAGATTGTTTAAGTGCCTGAGGTGTAGTTAGTATGTGTGTATTTACTTCTGTTTTGAAGTCAATGGGAAGATTATTGTAGTGATTGAATTTTGGCACTGGTCAGGAATTGTGGGTTGGATTTTTGAGAGAGTGTGTGGCTAACTGATGGGATTGAGGGGTGGCAGAGGGGTTTGGTGTTTGGTGATGCGTGTTAGTTTATATGTCTATGAATTTATCTATTTTGTCTAGGTATGGGTGAGAAGGTGGTGTTTAGGTAGTGCTGCATAGGTATGTTTCCTTGGTGTTTATATGAACCTATTTAGTTGTACTGAATAATCAGTCAACGAACAACAGTGATTCCTAACGTGAGTCGTACACAACAATGGTGTTGCGTGGGCAAAGGACCCAAGAATAATTCATTGACAGTGAGCATCCATCTGTTTTTTATATAATTTTTATAAATCGCAACTTTGCAACCAACAACCACATCTATTAACTTAGGTATAGAAATTGGTTCATTGTCTGATTTAGCTCGGTTGCTTTGGCATCTGTGATTAGTTGTGATTGACGCCGGATTTTCTTTATTTTCAATGATAAAATTCTCACTACATTAAAGTGATTCACTTGATCTTTTGTGCTCAATAAATATGTTAGAGTCTTTTGTACTCATTAATTAAGATTACAATATTAAAAATAGTTATAATTCTTCTACTTATTTTCAAACACCGATTGGAAAATACTGGTCTACAGGTTTGCGTTGTGTTTTAGAAGTGGTTGAAAGTATTAAAATGAATATGTTCTATTTTTCCTTTGATTTTATGATAAATTGGTTGTTTCATTATTGTTGGATTTGTCTTACATTTTTGGGTCATTGTGCTTTAGTTTATGATTTTTATATGCAGTCGGATTTCTGAGGTACTGGTTGTTTTACTGCATGGTACATAGGAACTTACTTTACTAAAATTAATTAGGTCTTATGCAAGAATCTCAAAAGTAGCATAACTAACAATGTTGTAGATGGAATCTGGAAGATTAAATGCCTTCCTATGAGCATACGGTTATATAACTAGCACAAATTTTTAATTCCTGTGTCTTTAATACTTTTCTTTACAAATCTATCCAACAAAAATTCTGGTTAAGATGCTCCCCCTGACTACCCATTGACTTTATTTTTAATACTATTTCAACTTTTCCTGAATACCTGTTGATCTCTCCATCAACACCCATCGTTCCCTCCCGTATCACCCATTTAACCAAGTATGAAGTCAGGGTGTGCCATCACGAGCCTATCATACTGCAAAATTAATAAAATCATCCATAAACTGCCGTGAGACCAACTTGGACCCTCTTTAGACCCTAAATCTACCATACCTTTTACTGTACTTTACTCACAACTAAACAGCAAGTAACCTACTATAATTTTAGCAACAATGTAGACCATTGTATTTATACAGCATGTTGCTCTGTATAAAATTGCGTTATATGTGTGTTACTATATTTTATACACGCAACCTCTCTAATATTTATATCATCATACATTATCGAAAATTACAGTGTGTTGCTGGAATTTCTACAATACTGTATGCTGTATGATCCTATAAAATCAGTAGCATACAGAGTTGTTGTTATAAGCCACTGCGGTACTGGCTGCTTAGCCACTAGTAAATTACTGGAAAGGTTACATTAATATTTTATAGTGTACTATTAAAATTATCTGCCTTTTTTCTACAAGGAATTTCTACTAATCTAGTTCTACCTGGACATTCATCGGTAGTAGACATAAAGATATCTTTATATGAGTGCATAAGGAAATTATGAAGCCAAGTTAGTTATACATACATACTTTATAGTTGCATGCAACCTTCGTATTATTTTATAAAATAATAGCACTTGACATCGGATTATAATGACAAATGTCACTGGTGTTGTTATGTCGTTGGAATGTAGCGACCGGCGTGTACGTCCAAAATAGGCCACACGCGAGAGTCGCTACAAACGTAAAGTACAGAGAGAGAGAAAAGTAAAGTTAGCGCCGTTTACGAGAATGTCAAACAGTAGTAAACGGAGAACAGTTATCTCTGTTAGAGTTGGTCGAGTCAATCTTAGGCAAACATTATAATCAAGGCAGAATCCAGAATAAACTGTATAGCTATCATTATTAAACAAATAGAAGCAAGGTCTGGGAGCTCTCTCCATGGCAACATGCCACCGCCCAAAGAGAATTTTACCTAATAGTCGGAGTGCCTTCCTTATCAATATGTTCGGCAGTAGCCAATCAAAAGTCGAGTTATGTTAATACCGACAAATCAATAGGCCGGTATATAAGAAGGAGGTTTTGCTTAGTTAGACGAGTAACTTGTAGGGCATAGCTTAAATTGAATATATAACTGTGTGAAGCCAGAGAAAAATTAGAATTAAGATTACTGTTTTATATTGCAATAAATCGCGTTATAGATCGTTCAGTCCGATCTCTCGGATTCGTTTAATTCTTATTTGTATATAGTCGTGTACATAACTCAGACATTAAGGTGTAACTCTTAAAGGCTCTATTCTTCCGGCCTCCTTTGGACCTTGCCCGCACTTGACCTCGAACTTAATTTATGTCATAACTAAGAAATTAAAACTTAATTAAAGAATTTGTGTAAAGTGCAATAAGATCTAGTTCAATAATAATTCTATTTTTGCTTTGGTGACTTCAATATCCTGAAATTCCTTAATCTTCCTGCTTCAAGGCCTTATTAATCGGAAAAACAGTCACTGCGCATTCTCCTCGTAAAATCGCAATTCCTCGCGATTACATAACTCCTGAAATACCGGTGTTCTATCCTGGTGTGGTCTATCCCCATCCTCCGGGCTATTTGACCACGTCACTAGAATACGACCGCCCCTCGACTTAGAGCACCCCATAGCAATCAACGAATAACTCTCATGGGAAATAAGGAAGGGCAACGCAAACCAAACGGTGCATCTGTATCAACCAGAGTCCTTGCCAAAAGATTACGCGATAACTCGGTAATCTATCACCATTAGTGGTAACCAGCGTCCCCCTTCCAAGGCTCTTGTTAGGTTGTCCTCTTGATTCCCTTCGAGGTTCCCCCATAATTAGGGACGACCTCCAAAGAGCACACCCCCCCGTATAGGAAAACTTTTATTGACGAGCCCTTGACGAATGAGGTATACCTCTCCGAATTGTTATGTTTTATGTAATGCCTCAGGAATGGCTTTCCTATAATTGCCAGGGAAAATAAGACAGATGTTTACAGGAATCAATAGCCAGCGAGTATATTGTATAGCTAGCATAAACAATGTTTAGGCAAGAAATCACAAGAAAGGGCCATCAAAGCAATTTTGTTTTCTTTGCTCGCCGCTTCTATGAACATGGTCATCCTCTCAGAGTGAGATCCTGCAGAAAATGCCTACTATAGTAGGAAAGTACTTATATACCATTGGAAACAAATGATTTCGCTGGGTGTCCTTGTGTTTGTCGCTGTTCATCATGCCCTCAAATCAAAAGATCTTCAAGACCTTAGGCAAAAAAACTACCGCCGAACATCTTAGGTTTTTCTTAGGTTGATATTTTCGTGCATAGTGAATATGACGTGGCTCAGTCTCACTACTACTAAACCGTACCCATGCAGTTCAAAATGGGTTTATTCAGAAGATATAAAATTTCTTCCATTGATCTGTTGTCCAAAATTCATGATCATTTTCCCAACGGAACCTCTTTCTTTTCATAGGAGCAGTCAATAATTGTTTGGGTAAAGGCTTTCTATCGGTTCTGCCGAATGCAAGAAGCCTTCACGAACAGTTGAAGAATAAATATTTTTTCCAGGCTGAATGCAAATCTCTAAAAGTCTTCCCTTGATTTATTTTCACCCTGGAATTTATTTTTCTCAAACCTCTTTCATTATGAGGCGTTGACTTGCATTGTTTTCCACAATTTCATCGAGAGCTTCAGATATACTTTTTCGTAATATCACAAACAGTTTATTTACGTGTTTTTATGCTTCTGTAATCTGTCTGATACTCAAAATAAAAGGTTCTTTAAGAATTTAAACGTTTATCCGCAATATATGAAAACTGCTGACTTGGCACTAATTGCAATCAGCTCCGAGGTTGATTTGGATGGAAGCCAAAAGTAATTATTACAATATTCTGAATACAATATAATTCTAATATTTTTGCTTAAAACTAAGATATACTCTGAGATAATCACAGAATAAACCCATCCCATAATTATTATGCATACTAGTGTATTAAAATCTAAAAGCTTATACGGTACTATTTGTATATATACATATAGTGTAAAATGAATGCTGAAATTCCAATTTAAAGGTTTAGTTCTAAGTGGGTTTCCAAAAGATAAATATTAGCGACTTAAAATTAGCTTAATTGAAATTTATCGTGAAATTTAGAAAAATATTTAGATGGAATTGAATTATGATGTGATGGCTGATGTCAAATGTTTCGCCTAAATTTATTCTTTTTACTAAAATCACATCAGTAGTGAAAATTGACTCTAGAATATTATGTTTACGTGTCTATTCTGATCATTTCGATGCAGCAGTTTATCTATTATAAATTCTAAAGGTGGATTTCCTTAATGTGATTACTTTCATTTTATAAATCTACATTTAGAAAATGGAAATCAGTGCATATAACCTTGAACCTTTGTCTATTGAATGTTGAGGGAGAACAAAACGAAGGATATCATACTCTTTTGTTTGTCATGGTGGCCTATAGACCACGACGAAATTTACTTTATTTATTTTTATCGCGAATTCGACAACTAAGAACTTAGTTAGATGCAATAAATATATGTAGTTATGTATTTTATTATCATAACTACTTATGCATTTATTTATATAATAACGCCTCCTACTTTTTCTTTAGATCTATTCCTATTCAATTTTTTTAGCTCGATAATTATAATTATCCAATAGAGTACTTGTTTAAAGTGTTGATGAATTTCTTTGTAACTACGATAATATCGAAGTCTTCCGATGCTTCTTAATCATTAATTCTACGATCTTTTCCCTCAAACTTTGCGAAATCATGAAAAGTTTCATGTGGTGTTTTCGTTTTTACGAGTTGTTGCATAATTCTCACGCTGCAAACAACCCTTTACTATGTAATCTATAATCTCGGATATAGTCCAGTTAGAAAATCCACCATGGCATTATTTATAATTATTTCTTATTCTTGCATCGCCTACGTTGTTAATGTGTAAAATGCCTCATCAGAATACCTCGGCTCCGTAGTAAAACTCGTTTCATAAATTAATGTAGTTCACACTTGCTTACTGGTAGAGAATCTTAAGAGAGTTTTTAATATATAAATCTCTTCCGTAGATAACACTCGTATTCCTATTTTCGGAATTATGCATCTAAATGCTACGAGGGGTGGTCAATAAGTTTTGCGATTTGGATATAAGGAAACGAGATATGAGCAAAAGTGTTTTATTATTTTTCAATGCACTTGCACCACTTGTCCCTTAGGCTTCGAATTCCCGACAACCAGAAATCTCCCGAGTGCTGTTCATTCCACTCCTGAACGTCAAGCTGGACATCTTCATCGTCCTCAAACCGGCGTCCACGCAGTGCAGCCTTGAGCTGGCAGAATAAAAAGTAGTCGCTAGGGGCTAGATCTAGACTGTAGAGGGGATGGTTGAGCTCCTTGAATCCGCACTCGCGCAGGGCAGCTTGTGCAACTCTAGCCTTGTGGACTTTGACGACGTTGAAGTCGATCATGGGGCGTGAGGTTTCTAGGGACCCAACAGGCCTAGACCTTGGTCATGGCCAAATTGTCCTGGATGATGTTGATAACACTTGCATGTGATATTCCAAGTTCTTCCTTGATTTCTTCGACCTTCACCCGTCGATTTTCAAGGGTCATCCTCTCCACACGGGCCACATTGTCCTCGTTGGTCACGTTTGACGGGCGTCCTGGACGAGGCTCATCTTCAAGGGACTCACGACCATGGCGGAACTCCCTATTCCAGCGAGTAATGGTGGCATAGGAATGAGTGGTGTCAGTGTACACTGCAACCATGCGTTCATTGATCTTTTTTGCATTCTTGCCTTCCTTGGTCAAAACATGATCATTGCGCGGTGCTCAACCTTCTCCATTGTGGAAAAATTTGTGACTGACGATTTGCGATCAGCTACTGCTTCTTAAATAGACGAGGCAGGAGCGTGCGGCTGCGAGTCCTGATTTGTCATAAGTTGTACTAACACTCCCACAAACAACCATCCCCCTTCCTCTGTTTTGCCCTACCGATTCGCAAAACTTATTGACTTCCCTCGTACGTTGCTACTACCTTTCCTCCGTTTTCTCATCATTTGAAAGTAAATATGTAAATGTTCTTCGAAACTTGTAAATAAAACATTGTCGTTTCCAACATGCTGAATCTATATTGTATAATGGTCCACTAATTTCTCCAGAACCTCAACTCTACCAAAGAATAGCAGTATCTCCTTCGTTGCGTTGGTTTGCATCTGTAGCTATTCAATAATTATAAATTCGAATTTTTAATTTATCTTCATCTTAATAAGAAGATATATGGGGAACTTTTTTGTCCTTAGTACTGGTAATCTCGACTTTGGCACTCTCGCTTAAGCTGTCAAGCGTACCTGGCCAAACTTGTCACACAGCTGCTTATTTCCCGTCAGGTATTTTGACCAGCGCTGGTGAAGCAGCCGTGGTTGAAGGTCCCTCTCTTTCTCATTTTTAATTTTAAGTCAACGGCCTGCCACCCTGGCACCGAGCTGCCCTCTTAAAGCATTCATGTCAAAACATTGCGCTTCTAATTCCTTTGAAAGAGAAAGAATATTAAGCTGTCAAGCGTACCTGGTCAAACTTGTCACACAGCTGCATATTTCCCGTCAGGTATTTTGACCAGCGGTGGTGAAGCAGCCGTGGTTGAAGGTCCTTCTCTTTCTTATTTTCAATTTTAAGTCAACGGCCTGCCACCCTGGCACCGAGCTGCCCTCTTAAAGCATTCATGTCAAAACATTGCGCTTCTAATTCCTTTTAAAGAGAAAGAATATTAAACTAAACATCCTCAGGCATTACGCACCTCGCTAAGCTGTCGATTGATAAAACGAATTGAGTCAGCACGAAAAAGATGTTACACGCTGTACAGATTCTCTTCTGTTGAGTCAGCTCTTAATTTTGAGAGAGAAAAAAATAAACAAGTATGAGCTACTTGGAGAGTAAAATTGTATATACTAAATATGGATATGTATGTAACAAAGTATAACTTTATTTCGGAAAAAATAAATGGGTCAGGTGTTTTTATGCAAACCTGACAAACTTTAACAAATAAAAGCGGCTGTAAATGATTTGCTAAGATTCCTTCACAGATTGCGTTAAATGCACGCAGATATCCTATTTCATCAACTAGGACATTTTATGTGAGCCATTGTGGAATCAATATAAGGTAAGGTTTAGATAGAGCCACTTTTGCACCAAAGATTTCTACCAAATTCAAAGAGTAAAATAGGAAAACAATGTAAGTGAACTAAAGAAAATAAAACAGATATTAAGCAAATCAGTACAGTATATAACAAGAGGAAAGAAAATGCTGAGTATATATCCTAGTTTATGAAAATTATACTTAACTCACAGACGTCTTGTGAGTAACGATGAAACAAAATAAAAATTTGCTAAGCAAATTGTCAACAAAACGCTAAGAAAAGGGTAACAAAAACAAATTAGATTTACACAGAGTGATTTAGATTGCGTCGTTCCAGTGAGTAGGAGGTTGATTGTATATAAAATGTGGTGGTGTGTTGCGAGCGAATATAATTATTTTTTATGGTCCCTTTCGTAAGCTCAGATATATTGTTAGAAAATTTCGCATATTAGGGTATTGAAGTGTTTTCGACTTTGAATGCGGTAGGCTTGTTTGTGCGTCCAAGTAGATCGATTCTTGTGTCTTTTTCCCCATTGTTTAATTTTCAAGTCTCCTTAGGGGATTTTCATAAATTTCCTCTTTTTGTAGATTAGGCTACCAAAGATGGCTGCCAAAGAATGCTTGTTCGTCTTATCTCACTTTTGATGTTGATGGAGCAATATTTGTTAGATGGATGCTGGGTTTTGATGATTCGTCGGCTCTTCGTGAAAAAATTTGAAATTCGTCCTTTATGATTTTGATCTTGTGCTTTTACATATTTTTTGAAGAGGTTTTACTCAGTTTTTTATTGTTACGAGTCTGCAATAGGGCGATATCTAAAGTCAATGAATGGTAGTCAAATTATAGTCCGGATAGGTTTCTTTGGTAGCAAGTTAATTGATCAGGGAGAGAGTGAACAGTGATTTTCAAACGGGAGGCACTAATATCTCTGGGTAAAGTATTTTTGTCAGAAAGGGAACTCGGGAGGAACTTTAGGTGAGGAGAAACTTCAAAATAAGAAAGAGTAGTTACAGTATGTAGAGAGTAAAGTATAATCACAAATTAACATTCCAAAAAAACTGCTGCTTCGGAACTAATCCTATTTGTGATAATCAATTATCTTGACGTTTAAAAATGTTTGCTTATATTAATGTAATGGTTTAGGGACGTTTGATCTCTGTCATTCTTACTAGTTGTTGATAATTGCAAGTTTGCATGTGTAAGCCAAAATCAATATTGACACGAATCCAAACTTGGCAGTGACTGAAATATATTTTGAGTAATACTGAAAAATCACCTTCCATTTAACTTGTCTTTGTAAACTAAGTTACATAGTTGTTGTCTTAGTTGGACTAGTTGAGACGGTTAAAAATGTCAGAAAAACAATTAACATTTAATGGCGTTATTTAATGCAGTCATTGGCAAATCCGAAACGAGTGGAAAATCTTTAATAATATTAACGAAGGATACATATAAGAGACTTCTCCATACCGATGTATATCAAAACGAAGTTCTCTGGAATAGTTTATTGAACAGTCAGATATTTTGTTGGATTTTGAAAGAGAACGTTACAATTTCCAGTTGTCAAATCCAGTGAAGTCAAAACCTTCATTTCATATAATGCTAATATTTTGAGTAAATTCAACGCATTAAATACGTAATGAAAGATAAAGCAAACCCTCTCATGGATTGCAAAACGAAGGTTTGTTTTTATCAACAAATTACTTTTATACCTTAAAATTCCAATTCCTTAGAAATATGCCCTCACTTTATATACCTTTGTAAATGTGATCGACCACAAAATGGATTCCATATAGTATGAGGAAACGTTTCCAACCCCTAGGAAGAGCAGAACTACAGATCTACAGATCTGAAACCCATAATATTGCAATCTTGGATTTCTCATTCATTAGTCTTCAATGGGAAAATAATAACTGCTGATCCATGTTTCAAAACAACACCTAATATTGATGAATTCTAAACTTGCTGCCAAATGTAATAAATTATGTACATTAGCTAAACTTGTACTATTTCTTTCCACGCAAACATACTTAGTTGAATGCAGTTTTAGTGCTCTTATGGATATGTTGACTAAAAGGAACTCAATATTTTCTAGAATGTTTTACTAGTTTGGTTTCCCTGCTCACATGCTAAAGTGGTAATTAAATCGTTTGATATTTTGTGTTGCGACTATTTCGTCGTTAACCTTTATCTATTTCTTTATAGGACATTTAACAATATTCTTTACATTTTAAGCTTCATTTCGGGGTTTAAATCATATACAAGTTTTATGAGCCATTTATCTAAGGAATTTTTTCATAGAAATATAGGGAGGAAACAATTAATAGATGGTAATCCAAATGTACGAAGAAATGAGCTAACCTGAGAACAAAAAGAAAAGGAACTCAGCTTAGATCTCTAAAAAACGCGAGCTCGAGGTTGTAGAGTTCGCGTTTTTAGTATGTTTGTTCATTTATTATGAATAGGTACTATAGCTGTTCTGGGATGTTTCAAGCGTTCATATGAGTCTCATAACTAAATTCGGACAAGATTCTTTGTGTTTTGATTCTCGAGCAACGGGGGTGTTTTGTAGTTGTTGTTATGGAGTAGGGTTGATCTCATATATACACAGGGTAGCAATCGGATGGAAGTCGTACAGAAGTGCCTCCCATATTATCAGCGCTCTCTCTCTCACACACACTAGATAAAGGTACCGCACTGTAGCTCTTGCAGTCTGGATGGGCAATGATTGTATTGCGTCGGGATTTTGATCTATTATTAACGTTTTTAAATAGAGTTGAATAGTGAGAAAAACTTTCTCTTTTGCCCGTCTTTTGAGTAGTGTTGGTTTCCATTAATGAGAACGCTTGGATATGGAAAGATAATACAGTGTCAGGATGACCAAAGTCAAGGGCTTTGTTGATGATCTCGTGGTCACAACTTGAATTAGAATGAATTTTTCATATTCCTTAGCCCCACCTAAGGGATACATTATAGCAGGAGTCAGCTGGGTTTCGTATTTTCTTTACTAGTCCATTACTCTTAAAAGTCGCTCGTATGTGTGAGATCTTCTTATTCTCCACACATTCACTCGTACGTAAAGAATTTCGTTCTGGTCAGATGGTCTCAAGCAAAAATTCAACAAAGTAATTGGTCAAAATTAGCTTGTGAAGAAGCATGATGCTGTTTAGCTAGTTCGGTAGTAGGTTTCTCCATTTTTATTCCTCGCATCGTGGACGAAAGTCCTAGACTGGCTAATGAAATGCACATAACAATCAGAATGTTAATCGCTTACAAGCCCAAACGCAACAGGGGATAAGAATCCTCTCGTTGGTTTCAGTTAGTAATGTGTTTCAATAGATAGCAACCAGCAATGTTAGAACACTTGGTGGTTCACTTCAGCGAGGTAGGTATGAATGCCCCCCAAAAGAGAGTTACCAGTACTCGATCAACAATGTTTCATAACAGAGAAGAGAGTGAGTATTTTGTGCTATGAAGACTGGAAGAGAAAGATAGAGCAATATTCGCAAAAAAATGTAGATTTTTTATTGGGTTCTGTCGCCTGTGTCGTACTATACTATCCGGCTTATGTTATAGATAGTCTTCTTGCCTGTTCAAATGCCACTATTTCTTTTGCTATGAACATGAGTCATTAGCACTATAAGTCTCACTACAAATTTTCAACTGTAGTGACTAAGATATACCCAATTATTTTACCCATAACCATTTCTTTTACTTTTGCAAACATCCTCATCAAGGGTTCCTCTCTAGAGTGAATTTTCGAGCATGGATTGGACAGAGGTATCAACTGAACATGTTCCACTCTTTGGTAATTTAATTTTTATCGAAAAGATATTATCATTTAAGAGATTATTTTATTAAATAATAAACAAACATTATAATAAATAGATTTAAAGAAAAACTAATGAATAAAGGTAACAATAAGTATTTTAAAGGGGATACTCCTCTCTCCTAATTTCATGTAGATTTTCAAATGCGTCCTCTGCGCATAAATTCTCGAAGGCAACAATTCGCGGATATCGCTTTTATATCATAATATTGCTTCCATCTTAAAGTTGTTTGTCCTTTAATTAAAACCTGTTTGTAGCGCTACAGAATGGACTGATTGAGCATAGCGTCGATTTTTACTAATCATAGATTGCTAAATGTCTCTGCTATCTTAATATATCGTTACTTTAGGAATAGTCAGTCCAGTTCCTATCCTATTGGCAATAAATAACCAATTTATATAGTATGTTAATCATTCATAAGCTCTCTAATTTAATTATTCCACCTCATTTTAATGAAACTGAAGATACGCCAACCTTTTTTTCTACTTTTGGAATGAAAGATTTTGTGTTGAATCGATAAATCCACAGATGTGATAAAGATGCCTTTCTCTCTCTTTATGAGTCCCATGCAAAATTCACTACGAAATACCTCCGTGGTCCTCTGCTTTCCAAATATATTGTAATATTATTTGCTCTTTGCAGACTTCAGACTTCTACTTATATTTTAGAAACAAATTTAGTATACAGGAAATAGAAAAACAACAAATACAAAAACATTTGATATAGAATTAAGCTCGAAATTACATGGAATTCGTTGGTTCCTATTTTCTGTGAGTAAATTTAAATTTGTTGCTCACCTTAAGCAGGATTTTGTAAGGTTTTACAATTACAGGCAAATCGCTTGCAGAAACTTTAAAAGAAAGCTCCGTTCAGCACTGAAATTTTCATTCAATCTTCTTCATATCCAATATATTCAAACTATCAATAAGTTTTTCGATTTTATCTTTCTTAAATCAAACAGAATACCCTCCTACATCAGCTACCCCCATCTTAACCATAAGCTAAATTTACATTCCTTAAGCAATCTCTTTATCAGATATAGAGAGAAAATCTTCCCTTGGCCTCCCTACAATCTTGAATTGAATTATAATAATTCCAAATAAGCTAATCATATTATTCAATAATCGCTATCGGCAATATAATCTTGCAGAGAGTAAAATGTTCGTAAATAATCTTTCCGCGGTATAATAATTTCATGAGAGACCTCAAATAAAAGCAGTACTTGGACAGCTTCCATCTTTTGTTCATTACACTGGCAGTATCGACTTCTAAATCGTGAGTTCTCTCACCCATCCTTCTTCTATAGATAGGTCTTTCTCCATGATCTCCTTATGATTGCTGAAATACTCTTTCTCATCTTATCATCTTTAGAAACAGAACATTTTTGTTGCTCCTAAATAATGTTGACTAGATCCAATAACAAAATATACCCTTTTTGTCTTCTCCAATTTTTTAGATAACCAACCTCGTTTATGTTTGTAACAGCACCAAGGGAAATTGTGTTATTCAATACACTGACTGGTTCTTGCCAACACCAGAAACCAGTTCATTTCGCATAAACATAAATCCATTACTCTATTAATTAAACAGACCTCCTTAAAACCACTATTACGGAGAATCTCTCTAAGCTTGGCATCTTTCTATGTAGTAACATCGATAATAATATTAATGCTTTTCTTAGCTACTTACTATCAGTTGCATCTTTCTTTGAGATAAGAAAAATAGTTTAGGAAATATATATTTAAATGTCTTTTTCTGAGTAGAATGTGTTGAAACTAACCGGATAGTGAATTACCCTCCTCTCCTATTTACTAGCACATATTCGCTATGGTTGCCCGGCATGAAAATTATGTTGCCTCAGCACACGCCTCATGTTGCAGAATACGACTCATTGAAGCAACAAATAGAGTTAGGCAGATGAGTACTCACTGAAAAACACAACTCTTCGTATGATTACTCCATTTATACCTCACTTGACACACCTTTTTAAATGAGGGTAGGAGAACCGAATCAGCGGATCAGACATCGTGACTTTCCTTCACTACGCCTGAGTCTTGGTTTCTCCCAGAGCAGATTGCGAGATCCCGGAAGGCGCTACCTCATAGACGAATACTAAGTTGAGCGCCTAAATAGGGCCACTGAATTTCTTCTAATGATAATGCAATGATCTTTTTAAAACGAAAACCAACGAAAGCATTTGAAAGGATATTCGTGGCAAGTAGTGATATTAAAAGACATGGAAATGCCCACTGAGACAAAAAACTGGGTTATTGCCTTCTGATTCTCAAAACCTTTCTACTCCACTTCATATTTTAAAGTTACAAATACTTTTATACCGCTCACCTTCCTTCCACTACAATTATTGAAGAGGACTTTGCCATTTCTTTACCGGGAAACATTAATGCTCTCGTGATTATAACGAAGTCAAGCAGCAGAGGAATTATTATGGGTAGGATCTAAATACATTCATAGGAATTTACAAGCAGTTTTAAATCGACATTGATCTGGTATATCAACCAACTTATCTTTTTAGAAAGTATTTTTTGTTGTTTTACCTATTTGATTTTTACAAATTTTCTATTTTCAAAGATTCTGGAAAAATATTTTAGAAACCAAAATTTAAAGTTAGTTACAAGTTCAATCAAAGTTCGATTTACGCTCCCATTATCTTCTCTTGAAAATATCAATATTATAATATTGAATTAAATATTTAATAGTGAAAATTTTCTATTTGTAATATTTATATATATATATATATATATATATATATATATATATATATATATATCAGTGCTGGGAAATTGAATCGAATTCGAATCGATAAACATTTAAAATCTATATATTTTGAAACTCAAATCAAAAACAAAAATTCGAACTGAAATATTTTTGAAAACTCGAACCGGAAAGAATGAAAAATCTCGATTTCGAACTTGAATCGATTATAGATATAAGTTTAAAGCGAAAACGTCGAGTATCATTAATATAATAATTTAGAAATTCCAAGAAATAACAGTGGTTTAACTTGTGAATAGTAGGTGTGATAGAACAGTTTGAGGCCGCTTAATTTCAACCGTTATCACATGTTGTTTAAAAACACGATGCTACCCACGTGCATCTTCGCCTTGAAGCCGGGTGCATTATAGCCGCCACCTGAGTCAATGTTTAACCAAGGAGGTTTATCTTCCCCCGTTTCGCCCCATGCGCTAACCTCGCCAGATTGAGTTAGGCTTATGGGCAGATAAGGTATTGTTCTTAGGAGCGGCTGTGCATTTCCTCCAAGCCCCCACTCCATTTTCCCCTACGCCAAGGGGATGTGTCGACTATTTATATGGAAACCTTACCACTAAGAGCAGATTCGAGATCCAGATTTTCTTCCCAAGACATCTTTACAGTTGAGTCTCACCTTGTGCAACAAAGGGCCCTCTACCTCGAGATCCACCATCATTTGTCCAGAATGGAACAATATCCCTTGAGTGCCAAGGTTCGAGCCTTCATGACGCCAAGTCCACAATGCTTCCCCTGTTGTTCAGAAAGAGAACAACGTTAGAACAGCTATTGTTCTTTGAGCCCGTTGACAAGAAACGGTTCTCACCCTTCCCCCTTGTTGTTCAGAAAGAAAACAACATTAGAACAGCCATTGTTCTTTTTAACCCGTAGCCCAGAGACGGTTCTCACCCCCCTTCCTGTGTTCAGAAGAGAACAACGTAGAACAGCCATTGTTCTTTAAGCCCATTCGCCAAGAATCGGTTCTCATTCCTAAGACGCCACGTCAGGATCACTTAATTTCAGCCCCCCCTTCGGCTGGAACTCGCCAGCGGACCGAAGATTCCTTCATGTCGCCTTCTTCTGCATAACAAGTGTAATTACGTAAGCTGAACGTTACCTTTGAGTATTTAACCCTTTGGTCAACCCTATCCTGGGCTTAAAATGGTTTAGCGAACCATCCCATCCCCTTAATTTTTATTTGTTTTACCTTTTTAAATTTCTTCCAAATCTTAATCCTCGGATTAGCTAGATTCCCCACGACCCTTTCCATTCTCTGTTTATGTCAATATTTTCCGTTTTGTGTGTTGTTGATAGTTTTTATTAATAAAAATGTATTTTATTATGGATAGCCATATCATTATCCTTGAGCTCAGTTCCACTTCTTAAGCACATCGAAGATGAATAACCTCGGTCGACCAGACACCACGCACTCTAAATATAATTTAATAAGTTCCCTCAACGAATAGTCATATATGGTATATCCTCGAGAGTCCATTCTACGACAGTAGGTAAATGTATATTTTAATCTTTCGTCCTAATCCTAGTCCTAATTTTGTTTTGCTAATCACAGAATGACCCAAAGCTAAACCTTTCTTCTCACCTGCCATAAATAAGAGTTCCCTATTGTTTCTCCAATGTGGGGTAGAATCATCCTTTCTTTTAGAATTTAGTAGAATAATAAAGTGCATAAATTATTAAAAGCATTTAGAGAAAATCAATTTCAAACTAGACAGCATCCTGTAAACGTCACATTTTTATATACGCTTCTCTCACATTTAATTTTTTGTAACACAATATTTCAGTTCATTTTTAAACACTTCAAAAATGGGACGTCAAAAACCGGATAAGTGTTACTCGTATTTCCATCTTAGTCGATGCGACAAAGAAGCAAAAGCAACTCACATAAACAATTGCTCACTGACCTTAAAGTGTCTGTCTGCTACAAATTAATGAAACATTTAGAAAGGTATCACCAGAATGAGTTCATTTTATTGAATAAGTGTGCTACTTAAATTGTTAAGCGATCTCTCGCACAAGATGAAGCCCAAAGATGTAAACATTCCAAGCGAAGCAAGACTTGACGAAATATTTTGCCCAAGAGTAAACATAAAGATGGACGCCAACATATTCAATATCGCGATCATCGAGTTGGTCACTGTAAATGCAAGACCATTTTCTACTGTTGAAGATAGTGGGCTATGCAAAATAATAACCTCCATTAAAAAGGCACTTAATATTACAATAGACAGGAAGAAAATTGCGACTTTAGTAGATGAAAAAGCAGCAGATATTGTTAAATAAATTAACAAGGAACTCCAAGGAAGGCTATTATGATTGAAGATTGACATTGCATCCCGCTTGGACAGATCTGTGCTTGGTATTAATGCTCAATTTATTATTGGCGATTCTGTTTAAATAAGAACTTTAGCAGTGGCAGAATTTTCCTGCTCTCATACTGGAGAACAAATCAGAGAAACGGTAATAAAAGTCTTAAATAAAATTTGAGCTAAATACCAATCAATTATATACTGTTACAAGTGACAATTTAAGAAATATAGTAAAAGCTATACAAGATATGTCATATGAAGACAGTGAAAATAGTGGCAGTGATCATAGTGCCTATGAAGATAGTGTTAGCGAATTAAATATAGATAGTGAGCTAAATAATGAAACTCGGTTTCACAATGTTTTTTGGTTAGATGTGCTGCCCACACTTTTCAGCTTGCTATAAAATACACTTTAAATAGTGGTTCTTGTTTAAATACCATATCCCATGCAGGAAAATTAGCCAAGAAACTGCGAGTGCCTGCTATACTTACTGTTTTAAAATCAAAGCATTATCGTATGCCTATTATTGATGTTGTCACCCGCTGGTGCTCAACTTTTGACATGATTGCACGCTTACTGACATTTAAACCATTCATTAAGGAACTTATTGAAATTATAGGAAGTGATATTCAACTCTTCAAAAATCTTGAGAGAAGTTAAAGAAATCAAACTAGCTTTGGAGCCAGCAAAGTTTGCGACTGTGTAATTGCAAGAGCTAAATTTAACTCCAGGTGACTTTTATGAAGTTTGGTTCCATTGCAAAAGTGAATTTTACAAAATGCAATGCACTATTGATCGCAACCTGCATGATGCAATGGCGAATCGAGAAAAAGAACTATTTAGTACCAAACCATTTGTAGCATCATTATTTCTAGATCCTAGGTTGAATGTTTTGCTTTCCCAATCAGACCAAGAAATTGCCATCGAACATCTAAGACAATTGCAAACGAACTTGCAATTGCTTAATGGTGAGTTTGAATTTGAAGAGCAGAACGAATTGTATCCTACTACTACAAGTAACTCAAACGAAAACGATTTAGAGAAGGCACTTGTAGCAGCCGAAAAAAAACAAAGTAAGTGCCACACTCAGTAAACATGATGTTATGTCGGCTCTTAAAACTTTGCTAACGCTGAAAGTATCCAATTAGATAGGAAGCTTATTAGATGGTGGTACATATTTTCTGAAGCTTAAATATCAAGAGCTACATGAGCTAGGACGAGTCGTTCATGCAGTTCCGATGACGCAAGTGTCTGTTGAGAGATTGTTTTCCACTTTTAGATTAATCTTAAGTCCATAACGAAATAGTTTATTACCACAAAATATAAAAAAAATATCTTGGTGGTTCGCTCAAATTTTAATATGCAATAAACTGTTCTATATTATATGTTTCCATGAAAGTAGATATATATATATATATATATATATATATATATATATATATATATATATATATATATATATATATATATATATATATATATGTGTGTAGTATATATTTGCAATTTACTTTTTATTATGTCTTACGTTAATTGCCTTTGTAATAATAAATATAGTTTAATTTATACTTATATCGTAAATAATATGCTATATTTGTCTTAAATACATAGTTATACTAACATAAACTAATGAGATATGTACTAAGATATAATTTAAACCTACTCTATGATTTTCCTTGAAATTATGTATGCTATTGTGAATTTAAATTTATGTCAAATATATTTCCCATGTGGCTATCAAGTTTGTTTTAAAAAGAGCATAAATTGTTCTTATAAGATATTTTTTGTATTCTGGATGTTTATTGCATAAAATTTCAATATAAAAATGAAAATTTGTAATATATACATTACCAGTTGTTTTGCACAATGTTTTAATGAACAGTGTTTAAAAATGCTTAGTGGATTCTGTATTTTTATTGCATAATATTTCAATAGAGAAAAAAATTAAGTATGTATTATCCCATTAAAAACTTCAATTTGACTGCGGTTTTTTCATCTTTACATACGGTTCCCGTCCATTGGGACTTTGCGAATATTTTACCCATTAATTTCCATAGAAAAGTACACAGTGAATTTTCGCATCTGATACATATGGAATAACATAAGAAATAACACAGTAACTAACGAATTTACCTCCAATCAAGGAAAATCTGTAATAAGATGGGAAAACGTTTTATAAGTTACTTTGTTTTAAATTATATTTGACGAGAAAAAAAGCATATAAACACTGAAATAATAGATTTAGGCATTAAAAATGCAGGCTAAACTCGAACTCAAATCTAATTTGAATCCAAATCAATATTAAAAAAATCGAAAAGCCGAAAATTTGAATCTAAAAAAATATTGACAACTCGAATTTAAATCCGAATTGAAATTTTTAAAAATGCCAAACTCGAATCAAAACTCCTCGAATTGATATTCATTTCAGTTACCAGCCCTGATATATATATATATATACCGTGTGACAGCCAAAAATGTCCTTTTTTCTAATGCTGTAATTTTTTATCCATTAAAGCTTGAAGGTAGAAATAAGTATCATCTCAAAGAACAATATAGGGAATATTTACCATCAAAGGGCTCTAATATATTTCAAAGAAAAAAAACACACGGTTTTAGATAGATCATAGTATGCTTCATTATTGCATAAGTTGAGTGAAAGCATGAAAGAAAAACGAGGAGTTAAACTAAGTCGTGGGATCTGACTTCTCCAGGACAAAGCTCCAGTTCACACTGCCTCAGTTGCAAAGAAGGCCGGAAGTATCTCTCAGGGACTGTTTTTTCTTTTCTGAAATTAAATTTGACTCGAGGAGCAACAAATTTTTGAAAGCTGATCAGATGAAGTTAGCAGTTTTAGAGAATTTCAGGTCAAAGGAAAACACTTAATTATATACTAGCAATAATATGGTTATAAGTCTCATGATATGATGAAAGATTAATTTAAGAAAAAAAAATTGTTATTGCTTTCTTTTATACTTTTCATGATAAGAACATTTCAACCTTACATAGTTAAGGCAATTCGAAAGATGCAGCTACCGTTCATTGCAGACTATAAATCCATAATGGTACAAGAAAGAAATCAAGTTGACGTGAATGAGCACATGAAACGAGAAACCTAAAGGTTTTTAAGGATAAGAAAAAGGGACATTGGAAAACCAAGATCGGGAAGAGCAAAGAGCAGGACAATGAAGGCAAGCCATATGGAGATGAGAGAAATATATATATTACAAGAATGAAGAGAATTTGATGTGAACGAGCACATAAGACAAAAACGGTGGCTGTATAATATTTATAATATAATAGTAATAATATTTAGTATTTATAATCTTTAATTATCTTCCTCGTTTGATGGGATTGCGCTGTATGCTCAGGCGCATTTGGCCTTAGTTTTGTTCGCTCTCGTTTGTGCTAATATGGTGGCTAATTATGTGCTGGGTTGTGCGTGTTTTCTAGCACAAAAAACTGGAAAACACGCACATCCGAGCACATAAGTACCCACCATATTAGCACACATAACAACAGACAAAACTAAACCCAAATAAGTTTGAGCATACAACGCAATCCCATCAATATATATAAGTATATATATATATATATATATATATATATATATATATATATATATATATATATATATATATACATATATATATATATATATATATATATATATATATATATATATATATATATATATATACATATATATATATATATATATATATATATATATATATATATATCCAAAAAAGAAGTACAGTAGCGTAGGTGCAACTATACGGATAAAACCAAAGTAATTGGACTAATATTATATGCGAAACCAGGTTTCGACGGAGACATCCGTCATAATCAATCGCTAGTGAGATACAGAAGTTGCTTAAAATACAAACACACAAATCAGTGGCACTAAGGTGGATTATGCGAGAATATGTTGGCATTTTTGAGAAACGGAAGTATGAATTTCTTGCTTATTAAGGTATTAGTATTGAATTGGCCGTCGGAAGTATTAAAGTTGGGAATTTCTTTCATTAGTGCCTATTCAATTAAGCGTCAATGTATATAATTGTGAGACATAAACTAGTTTAGCATTATCAATATCAATTTGATGATTGATTAATCAGCAAATTGATAATGCTAATATATATATATATATATATATATATATATATATATATATATATATATATATATATATATATATGTATATCTCTCAAAGTAGCATGGGAGATTGATGAAAATAATCCATTAAACCACATTGAAAGAAAAAACGGAATAATTTTCCCTGCAGTAATATTTTTATTACCTTTTTTCGAAAAAATCCGTGCAGGGAAGCGATTCGAACCAGGCACACTGAGGCAGCGAGCACCGCTTTGATCACAGTTAAAAGTATGCCGTTAGTACACTACGCTACGCAGAGAACCAAAAATTCTCTGAATATTCCTTTTTCTCTTTCAATGTGGTTTAATGGATTATATATATATATTTATATATATATATATATATATATATATATATATATATATATATATATATATATATATATATATATTACAAGTTTTAAGGCTTTCGAGAAGAATATATGTTGGCCCATATCTTTCCATTTCCCAATATTGCCCGAAGATCTCCATTGTCACGTAGAAGGACGTTTCGGAAATCGAGTCAACGAAAACGCATCTTTTTTTCCGTCTCCTCTCTTGGTTCAATATAAGGATCTTTTTCGAAAACATGAAAAGTTTTTAAACCAGCTTAAAAGTCAAAATAGGTGCTTATATATATATATATATATATATATATATATATATATATATATATATATATATATATATATATATATACATCGAGTGTCCCAGAAAAAAAATTTAACCGTACTTTGAATTAGTATAAACCAAAAACTATTGGAGATTTTGGGGTTCTGCACAACGTGTTTTATTTACCAACTATTTATCTGTCGAGTTTGGAAATTTCACTAAATTCGCTTTTATGATATTGATACACTAATGGGTTTAGTGCAGGCTATCAAAAATATGTTTGCGCAAGGAAGTAAAATAATGAAACTAGGCCTACCAAGGCTAGGCCACCGTGCACTTTCAAGAGAAGCGTAGGGAGCCTAGGTAGCCTAAGTCACTGTGCGATTATTCAAGCAAAGCCTAGACTATTTTACAGTGCTTTTTAGCCACGCTGTGGTATGGTCTCGTCATTATTGCTTACTAAGCAAATAAAAGCGTTTCTGTGTAAAGGTTTACTTCCATAGAACCTTTTTAATCATGCGGTTAACAAAAGATTAACGCGTATTTGTAGTCACAAACTTTATTAGACTGGCAGTATTAAACAAGTACAAGAATCATTTCAACAACTTTTTTTCAGGTAGGTACCCACCGAGCAAGCCCACAATTTTGAAAAATGTTCGCAAATACCAACATGAAGAAACATGCTTAAATCTAAATAAAGGTCGTCCGGGTCGTATGAGAACCTTAAGAACAACAGAAAATATTGAAAATGTTCAGATGACACTTTTTCAAAATCCACATGTATCAGTAAGAAAGAATGGGTTACAATTGTCAAAGTAATTTAATCGCATTATTAAACATAACTTAAAATGGCAACCCTATAAGATGCATGCAAGACACCAGCTTCTTGAAACTGATTTTCCTCGTCGTCGACAATTTGTCGAATGGCTTCTCCATAAACCTGTTCGTTTCTTGGAAAACATTGTGATTAGTGACGAGGCAGCCAGTTTCATGAATGGAAAGGTAAATAGCCATAACATTTGGCAATATAAGCCGCTGAACCACCCCCCAGCATTCAACTTTGACACACGTATTTGTCAGCAGTAAGTGTCTCTGTGGATGGGAATATGTGGGAATGGCTATCTTGTCAGCCCATTGTTTTATGAGAATAACTTGAATGGTGCTGCTTAGCTGAGCATGATCAACGAAAGGATCTTCCTGGAACTCCGCCAGATTTACCGCAATCAATTCAATAGACTTTGGTGGATTCAGAACGTCGCTCTAGCTCATAGACAGCTTGCTGTAAGAACAAAACTAAGAGAAACGTTTGACAACCGCATTGGCGCGCTAAATCATACAATTGAATGGCCCCCAAGATCCCCTGACTTAACACCGTGCGATTATTTCTTATGTCGATATCTAAAGAATAAAGTGTATTCTACTCCCCTACAAAGCATCAATCACCTAAGAGATAGTATCACACGTGAAGTCAATAGACTTAAAGAAAATCACAAGTTAATCAAAAAAATTGTTCAATCAATGCGATCAAAGGCGCGACTGCGCTTGGAAAGAAATGGAAGACATGTGGAAGGAAACGGTACTTAAAAAATGAATTTGTATTACCCATATGAAAAGGTTTTTTGGTTAGAAATGTATTTAAATATATTTGTTGATTTTTAATTTCAAAGTTTCATTATTTTACTTCTTTGCGCAAACATAATTTTGATAGCCTCCACTAAACTCATTAGTTAATCAATATCGTTAAAGCGAATTCACTGAAATTTCCAGAATCGACAGATAAATAGTTTTAAAATTTGTTTTGTTTTGCAAGACTCAAAAATCTCTAATATGTTTTGAGTTATACTAATTCAAAGTATGGTTAACTTTTTTCTAGGACACAATATATATATATATATATATATATATTAATATATATAAAAAAAATGATAAGATGAATCTAAGCACTTTCGAACTATATTTGCAAGTTGATTTTCAAAGAATAGCATGAAAATGGAGAAGATAACCTTATATAGGGTACAAAGATATGAAGAGAACGCCCAACAGATAGTACAAACCAATGGAAAAAAACCCATAACAAGGCAGAAAAATACCAGGAAAAAGAACAATAGGCAACTAATAACAGCCACATGCATTCCTAAAATGATATACGCACAACAGTGCCATGTATATGAATGGAATATGGTGGGTGAAAAAAAACATTTTAAAGGATTATCATTAGAGAGAAAACATTTAGGGCGAAGAGTTAATCCACAGGTACAAAAAAGACACGTGGTGGGAGAAATATAAACATTTCCCCTGGCTTATTTAACCTCTAACCTGTTTACAAAAAACGTGTACACAAATGAAATAACTTCATAATGCAGCCTGTTGTCACTCTTTATTAGTGTAATATCATTCACATTGCCTCTCCCACCACGTGTCTCTGCTGTGATTGTGGATTAACTCTTAGCTCTAAATGTTTTTGCTCTAATGATAATTCTTTAAAATGTTTTTTTGTTTTTTAACTCACCACCACTTCCATTCATATGCACGGTGTTGTTTTGTGTATATCGTTTTAGGGATGCATATGTCTGTTATTAGTTGCCTATTGTTCTTTTTCTTGGTGTTTTTTTAATTATTTACAGCCTGGTCTTCGCCTAAATGTTTTTATCTATCTATGTATATATATATATATATATATATGCTAATTTTTCGGCCAGGTTCTTTTGTTTACCTTATTTTGCGCGGGAAAGTACGTAGTAGCTAAGTTAAATTAGTGTTTTTAAACCTCGTTTCTAGGTTGACGGTTTAATTAGCGACTGATTTGGACTGTGTTGTGCCTTAAATCTCGTTTCGGTCTGTTGATTTATTTTTCAGATTTTTCTACAGTTTTTTTTTCACCACAGAATCAGCGAAAGCTAAGTTGCTTTTTTTTTATTACTACTTAAGTTCTTTCTTTGTTTGAATAAGTGATAGAGTTCGGGGATGAAAGTGATGATGAGTGTCGGAATGTGTGCATTGGTTGTGGTGTAGTTGGTGAGGGGTATACATGTGTCGTATGTGAGGTGCGTGAATGCATTGTAGATTTAGAGGGAATGAGAATGCAGGATTTAGAAAGGATATGTAGGTTTTAGGGGTTAGTTACTGAGCTCAGGAGGGAACTTAGTGTTAGGCCTAGGGCTGAGAATAGGTTAGGTGGTGAGGTAAGCCAGTTAGATGTTTCAGGTGAAGGTAGAAGGCCGGTGGAAGAAATAGGATATGATAGTTCTAGGGATAGTGAAGTTAGCCCCCTTAGATTAGTTAGAAATAGGCCTAGTGAGGATGGGGGACAGTAGAGAGTGGTTAGGAAACGTGTAGCTAGGGAGGCTTCTCCTGTTTTTTGTGAGAATAGGGTTGCCTCTGTTGAGGTGGTTAGCGAGGGAGAGAATAGGTGTGTGAGTCAGAGGGACACAGAACCTATTAGCTTGACTAATAGATTCAGTGCCCTAAGAGAGAAAGTAATTGGAAGTGATATGACTGATGGGGGTGGGGGTGGAGGTAGAGTGATTGGTAGTTTGAATAAGAATAGGAGTAGGGATTGAGTTAGATCTATGCGGGATTAGGAATAGGAGTCTGACTGAAGTGCTTGTGATGGGTGATTCGCGAGTTAGATATTTAGATAGGAAGTTGAATGCAAGTAGATTGAATGGTTTGAGGGTGTGTTTGCCGGGTACTGGAGTGAGAGATCTGTCTGAAAGGTATGAAGAGCTGGTGTCTGGCTGTGCAAGGGTTGCGGTTGTAATTACACATGTAGGAGTGAATGATGTGAAGAAAATGGTTGCATGTGAGTTACGTGAGAGGTACAAGAGGTTGATTGAAAAGGTGAAAGAAAGTAGAATGAAAGGTGTTGTGACAGGTGTTCTTCCAAGAATGGATTTTGGGGTAGAATGGATGTCTTGTGCGATTGGGCTGAATGATCATGTATGGAGGATGCGTGAGATGGAAGGTCAAATTCCCTTGACCTTTGCAATAAATTAAACAATATGAGAGTAACATGAGATCTGAGACTAGTCAGTTTTGATATTACCTCATTATTCACCAAAGTGCCCATTGATGACTTATTAGACTCCCTAGCCTCAATTCTAAATGCTTATGACCTCCCTTTACCAACCAATACGACCATTGAGCTTATTTGTTTATGTATTAAAAAATGTAAATTTAGTTTTCACGGCAAATTCTATGAAAAAGTGTTTGGTATGGCTATGGGTAATCCCTTATCTCCTTTATTGTCAAATTTATATATGGAATTTTTCAAAACTAGGTTGATCCCCCCTCCTTGGTCTACTCAAATTGTTTGGTTTCGGTATGTTGATGACATCCTGGTAATTTTAAACAACAGTTTTGACATCGATAGTTTTCCCTTAATTATCAACTCATTGTTTTCGTCAATTAAATTCACCGTAGAGAAGGAAGTAAATAAGAGCCTTCCATTTTTGGATGTCATAGAAATTACAGAAACTCATAGATATAAATTTACTGTTTATAGGAAACCGACAAATAATTTATCTTATGTCCATTTTTATTCAAGTCATGCCAAAAATATCAAATCTGCTGTTTTACCCTCCATGTATCCTAGTCTCTTCGAATATGTAGTTCCGACTATATAGATAAAGAATACACAAAAAATTAAGATATTGCTACCAATTTATGCTACCCAAAGTATTTTATAGAAAAATTTATAAATATAGTCAAAAAAACATTTTATAATTGTAAATTAGAGACAATAGAACCTCGTAAAAACCTATTAATTTTACCCTCTCATGATAATTTTATGTCTGTTGTACCCATTCAGAGGGGAATTGATTGAAGTCTTCAAATGGGTAAAAGGATATAATAAAGGGGATCTGGGTAAGGTTCTTATACTTAGTGAACATGACAGGACACGTAGCAATGGGTTTAAGCTTGATAAGTATAGGTTTAGGAAGGAGATTGGGAGGAATTGGTTTACAAATCGTGTGGTTGATGAATGGAATAGGCTCACTAGACATGTGATAGAAGCCTCCTCTCTGGGTAGTTTTAAGAATAGATTAGATAAATATATGAATGAAGCTGCTAGATGGGACTGACTTTTTTATGTACATATGTATATATTTTTCTAAGGAGTGGGGAGATTATTTTGCGGTTGCATGAATGGACATAATCCTCTGGATGCATTTTATGTATATTGTAGATTAGATCTGACGAACTCCTGTAAAGGGTGACAATGTTGATGACTTTTCTCTGGTAAGAAATCTTTTGTGTGTTGACTGGAACAGGAGCTGCCAAGTGTAGGCCATGAATGGTCTTTTGCAGTCTCCTTCTTTTCTTATGTTCTTATGTTCTTAACTTAATATTAAGGTAGCCTTTAAATGCAATCATACATTAAAAAATCTCTTAATAAAGCATAGCCCCAATAATGATAATAATGTAATTTACCGAATTCCATATTTAGATTGTAATTTATTCTATGTAGGCAAAACTTCCAAAAATGTTTCCGTAAGGACCCAACAACACAAAAACGCAGTAATTAAGGGTTATCAGAATAATACCTTAGCTGTCCACAATTCCAAGATGGGACACGGATTAAACTGGTCAAAAACTGATACTATAATCCATAGTAATGATTTTATAAAGAGAAATATCCTGGAATCATTTTTAATCTCCCACACAAAGGAGTGTAATCTCAACATTAGCCCAGGGCTGATTCACTAGATCCAATTTTATCATTTTTTCTAAAATCCGAATTATCTGATAGCATTAAAATGTTGACCTCATCTCAGGGAAACGTGCTTTGTATAAATACTGGGTGTCTAATTCTTCTTACCAATGAGTTGGAAAATGTCGAATAGACAAAAGTACTAACTCCAATCTGCCTTTTATTCAGTTTCTTTCCGTGGTACATATTCATATTTATAGTTATCACGTGCTAACTTTCGTAATATTTCTCATAATATATATCTATATATATATATATATATATATATATATATATATATATATATTATATAGTGTTAGCAAAGATTAGGCTGGAGTAATTCGAAATAGTATTAGGAGACCTTTCTGTTATTCGAAATTACAACGCTCTTCCTAAATAATTACCTGTTGTGGAAGAGTATAAATAAAAATGCCCCGGTTTCAGATATTGAGGCTTTTGGAGAAACTGCCTCAATAATAATCCCACGATTTCATTCTTCTCTACCTCTCCCGAGAGACCCACGGTCAAATTAATGCCGCTTTGGTTCTGGACAAACAAAAACAGCGCGTTTTTTCTTAAATCCTTTTTATCTATAACTCTATAATTTAAGATGGGGATTTTTTGAAAATTTATAAATGGATTTTTTTGCTTAGTTGACAAATGACTTCGGGTGATTTGGAAATTCAAAGGATTGAAATAGTTAAAAATAAGAAGAAGAAGAACTACAGAACTACAGAATCTAGGACCAGCAAAGACCCTAAGGTCCGCTCGAGGCTAGTCCGCTACACTAAATCAAAAACTACGATACACCCTTATCTACGAGTGTACCTCTAACATGCTTTTTTTTTTTTTTTTTTTTTTTAATACTATCTACTTTACACACTTATCTACGTGTGTACATTATCGTGCAATTTTAACTAATCAAACTAGGAATCGGGGGAGATAGAAAGTTTTTCTTCTCATCTTCCGCAGCCACTCGACTGCTAGTGGTGAAAAGCTAATTTAGGGATAGAGACTACTTATAGGATAGGCGGAAAAGAAATGGGACATCTAAGCTACACATGCAGAGAATCGCCGGCATAATTTTTAGTCATCATAATTTCATATCCTTAAACCTCCGCTCCAAACTCTCTCTCTGCAAGGACGTTTAAATTCACAGTGCTCAACTACGTTATATTTAAACTATTCAAATGCACGTCGAGACGATTTTTGAACATATTAACCGAAGTGCTATCTACTACGTGGGTGGGCAGCCGATTCCAATTTTGAGTTACTTTAAATGTAAAATAGTTTTGGGCTATACTAGTGTTAAAACGCTTGTTCACTAATTTTAACCCGTGCTGACGAGTATTTCCCCTATGATCCAATTCGAACAGATTGCGAAAGTCAACGTTTGAGAAACCCTTTAGTATTTTAAATACTTCTATTAGCTTGCCACGTAATCTTCTGCGTTCTAGCGATGGCAAATCTAAAGCCCTGAGCCTTTCCTCGTATGATCTATTCCTCAGCTCTGGAATTAATTTCGTAGCCCTACGCTGCACTCTTTCTAATTGCGCGATATCTTTCATTAAATATGGAGCCCAAAATTGAACAGCGTATTCGAGAAGTGGCCGCACAAGGGATTTATATAAAGGTAAAATTACATCCTTAGATTTGAAGGTAAAATTACGCGCGATATAACCCAAAACGCGATTTGCTTTTTTACACGCATCCGCGCATTGCTTCGAGAATTTAAAATCGTCTGAGACTAATACTCCCAAGTCTTTTTCTAATTTAACCGCGTCGAGGACTTGGCCTTTCATGGTATATTCTACTCTTAAATTATGGCAACCCAAGTGCATTACCTTGCATTTGCTTAAATTAAATTCCATTTGCCACTTGTCCGCCCAATTGGCAATCGAGTTTAGGTCCCCCTGCAATTTATCGACATCCGATCTTACAAAGGCACGATTGCCCAGCTTCGTGTCGTCCGCAAATTTCGAAATCCGACTAAGTATGCCTTTATCTAAATCGTTAATATAGATTAAAAACAATAAAGGGCCTAAAACAGAGCCCTGCGGTACCCCACTACTAACGCTGGCCCAATCTGAACATTCCCCATTTATTACCACCCGCTGCGAGCGATCTTTCAGCCAATTTCTAATCCAGTTTAAAATCTTACCAGTCACCCCAATCGCTTTAACTTTCATTAATAACCTTTGGTGGGGGACGGTGTCGAACGCCTTTTTAAAGTCTAAATATATTACGTCTACAGCTTTGCTTTCATCGTACACGCAAATCATTTTGTGGAAGAATTCGAGCAAGTTAGTCAAGCACGATCTCGCACGCCTAAATCCATGTTGGGTATCGTTAATCAGCTTATTTGCCTCGAGGTGGCTCACTATTCTATCTTTAATTACAGATTCTAAAAGCTTCCCAACTACCGAAGTTAGACTAATAGGCCAAAAATTTGTTGCTTCAAATCTATTCCCCTTCTTAAATATAGGTGTAACGTTTGCTCGCTTAAAATCCAACGGAACTACGCCATCCTCTAATGAGCGATTGAAAATTTCACGCAATGGCTTAACGAGTTCATTTTGAAGCTCCTTTAAATGAATTGGATATACCCCATCGGGGCCCGGAGATTTCGACTTTTTCATTAGCTTAATAAATTTAAGGATTTCCTCGTCATTTATAGTTACATCGGATATGCAATTATCAGCACTACGAACTTCCCCAATTAACGATTCCAATTCGGAAGAATCTTCCACAGTAAACACGCTCGTAAAATGCTCATTTAAAATTTTGGACATTTCTGTCGGAATTTCAGTCAAACGACCATCCTTATCTTTGATCGGCCCTATCGATCCTTTTACGGGTTTCCTATTATTTACGTACCCATAAAACCGTTTCGGTTCATTCTTCGAATCCTTTGCGAGGTTTATTTCATACTTCCTCTTCGCATCTCTGACCGCACGTTTAACTTCCCTACGAGAATCTATGTAATTTTGCCGACTTATAACTGACCCATTGTTTTTATGAATTTTAAATTTTCTATTTCGGTCCCGGATTAAGCGTAGTATTAACGGACTAAGCCACGGAGCTCTCACCGACTTCCCGCTCTTACGCACATACTTAACCAAATCAGAATTCACACGAAGCAGCGTACATCGAAGTTCTGCGTACATCTCTCCTACCGACCTGTTCTCAAATCGTATTCCCCAGTCTATATCCTTAATCCTTTTGCGAAAAATATCGAAATCACAGCTACCAAAACGAGGGATGAGCTGCGAACTCATTCTAACTTCGACGCAGGTGTTTAGTTCGAATCTAATCGCATTATGGTCGCTGGAAGCTAAATGTTCACCCACACGTACGTTTTCTAACAATGACTCATCGGTTGCCATGATTAAATCAAGAATATTGCTATCACGAGTAGGCTCTTCCACTTTTTGTACGAGAAAATTCTCCAACATAAAGTTTAATAGCCTCTCCCCCGGTTTATCAGAAGTAAGGTTGCTAAAGTTAACATTAGGTAAATTAAAATCGCCGCAGACTAATGTGGTCCCTTTTCTAATCCAAGACGTAAGCGTATCGAAGAGTGCAGCAACTTCTCTTTCCAATTGGCAAGGCGGACGATATACTACGACTAAGTTAATTTTATTTATAGCATCTAAACTTAGCTGGACTAATAAAGCATCACTTCGCATATCATCCTTAGACGAGTCCATCGTTATGGCGTTTAGATCCACTTTTATATACATTAATACGCCCCCTCCTCTACCGGTTTGTCTATTTATGTAATGAATTTTGTACCCCGCTATATCGAACTCGCAAACACTGATCCCCGTATGAGTGTCTAACCATGTTTCACTTAGGAATACGAGGTCGAAATCACCCTCTAGAATAACGGCTTTTATTTCGGCAATTTTATTTTTTAAGCTACGAACATTCGCATATATGCATCCCAGTTTGCGCTTTACGTTAACTCTTCTATAACACTCAGATCCGTTCCGTTTCCCTGCACTCCGTCGATAGTGCCCCCTTCACGCGCGGGCCGGCCCGGCGCATCGGCATCACGTGGCCGCGCAACTCTCCTACCTAAAATGCTACGTACGGACTCGTCTAAGATCCTACCCAGCCGACTATTACCAACATCGCTAGGTGAATTCCGTCCTTTTGGAAAAGTGACGGTTGGTCCTGGAATGAATCCCATACGTTAAAAAAGCTAACACCAGTTTCTCGACACAACCGCTTAAGACATTCGTTAGTATAGATCTACAGAACTACAGAACTACAGAATCTAGGACCAACAAAGACCCTAAGGTCCGCTCGAGGCTAGTCCGCTACACTACATCCGAAACTACGATACACACTTATCTACGAGTGTATCTCTAACATGCTATATTTTTTTATTTTTTTTAAATATATAATCTACTGTACACACTTATCTACATGTGTACAATGTCAGGCATATTAACTACTTCAACCTAGGGGGGGGTGATAGAAAGTTTTTCTTCTCAACTTCCGCAGCCCTCGACTGCTAGTGGTGAAAATCTAGTTATAGGATAGGCGGAAAAGAAAATGGATATCTAAACTACACATGCAAGAGAAATCGCTGGCATCATTTTTAGTCATCATTTTTACTCTCGTCGTTCCTCCGCTCCAAACTCCTTTTGCAAAGACGTTATTATTTACTGTGCTCAGACTACGTTATATTTATACTATTTAAGTGCGCGTCGAGACGGTTTTTAAACATATTTACCGACCTACTATCCACTACGTGGGTGGGTAGCCTATTCCAAATTTGAGTAATTTTAAACGTAAAATAGTTTTGGGCTATACTAGTGTTAAATCGCTTGTTCACTAATTTTAATCCGTGTTGCCGAGTATTTCCCCTATGATCCAATTCGAACAAATTCCTATAATCAACGTTTGAAAATCCTTTCAATATTTTAAATACTTCAATTAGCTGGCCACGTAATCTTCTGCCTTCGAGAGATGGCAAATCTAATGCCCTGAGTCTTTCCTCATAGGGCCTGTTTCTCAGCTCGGGAATTAATTTTGTAGCCCTACGCTGCACTCTTTCTAATTGCGCGATATCTTTGTTTAAGTATGGAGCCCAAAATTGAACCGCATATTCGAGCAGTGGACGCACAAGTGATTTATACAATGGTAAAATTATCTCTTTGGATTTGAACGTGAAATTACGCGCGATATAACCCAGCACACGATTTGCTTTTTTACATGCATCCGCGCATTGTTTCGTGACTTTGAAGTCATCCGAGACTAAAACTCCCAGGTCTTTTTCCAATTTAACTACGTCGAGGACCTGGCCTTTCATGGTATAATCTACCCTCAAATTATGGCAACCCAAATGCATCACCTTACATTTACTTAAATTAAACTGCATTTGCCACTTATCCGCCCATCTGACAATCAAGTTTAGGTCCTTTTGTAATTTTTCTACATCCGATCTTACATAGGCACGGTTGCCCAGCTTCGTGTCGTCAGCAAATTTAGAAATCGTACTAAATACGCCATTATCCAAATCGTTTATATATATTAGAAACAATAATGGGCCAAGAACGGAGCCTTGTGGCACTCCACTACTGACGTTGACCCAATCTGAACATTCACCATTTATGACTACTCGCTGCGAACGATCCTTCAGCCAATTTCTAATCCAATTTAATATCTTACCCTTCACACCGACTGCTTTAACTTTCATTAATAATCTCTCGTGCGGAACGGTGTCAAACGCCTTTTTAAAGTCTAGATAGATTACATCTACAGCTTTGCTTTCGTCGTAAACGCAAATCATTTTATGGAAGAATTCGAGCAAATTTGTCAAGCACGATCTCGCCCGCCTAAACCCATGTTGGGAATCTTTAATCAGATTATTTACCTCGAGGTGGCACACTATTCTATCTCTAATTACCGATTCTAAAAGCTTTCCAACTACCGAAGTTAGACTAATAGGACGAAAATTCGTTGCTTCGTATCTATTCCCATTCTTAAATATTGGTGTAACGTTTGCACGCTTGAAGTCTACAGGGACTACGCCATCTTCTAATGAGCGATTGAAAATTGCCGCTCTAGAAGAAGAAGAAGAACTACAGAACTACAGAATCTAGGACCAGCAAAGACCCTAAGGTCCGCTCGAGGCTAGTCCGCTACACTAAATCAAAAACTACGATACACCCTTATCTACGAGTGTATCTCTAACATGCTATTTTTTATTTTTATTTTTTTTATTTTAATACTATCTACTGTACACACTTATCTACATGTGTACATTATCGTGCAATTTTAACTAATCAAACTAGGGGTCAGGGGAGATAGAATGTTTTTCTTCTCATCTTCCGCAGCCACTCGACTGCTAGTGGTGAAAAGCTAATTTAGGGATAGAGACTACTTATAGGATAGGCGGAAAAGAAATGGGACATCTAAGCTACACATGCAGAGAATCGCCGGCATAATTTTTAGTCATCATAATTTCATATCCTTAAACCTCCGCTCCAAACTCTCTCTCTGCAAGGACGTTTAAATTCACAGTGCTCAACTACGTTATATTTGAACTATTCAAATGCACGTCGAGACGATTTTTGAACATATTAACCGAAGTGCTATCTACTACGTGGGTGGGCAGCCGATTCCAATTTTGAGTAACTTTAAATGTAAAATAGTTTTGGGCTATACTAGTGTTAAAACGCTTGTTCAATAATTTTAACCCGTGCTGACGAGTATTTCCCCTATGATCCAGTTCGAACAGATTGCGAAAGTCAACGTTTGAGAAACCCTTTAGTATTTTAAATACTTCTATTAGCTGGCCACGTAATCTTCTGCGTTCTAGCGATGGCAAATCTAAAGCCCTGAGCCTTTCCTCGTATGATCTATTCCTCAGCTCTGGAATTAATTTCGTAGCCCTACGCTGCACTCTTTCTAATTGCGCGATATCTTTCATTAAATATGGAGCCCAAAATTGAACAGCGTATTCGAGAAGTAGCCGCACAAGGGATTTATATAAAGGTAAAATTACATCCTTAGATTTGAAGGTGAAATTACGCGCGATATAACCCAAAACGCGATTTGCTTTTTTACACGCATCCGCGCATTGCTTCGAGAATTTAAAATCGTCTGAGACTAATACTCCCAAGTCTTTTTCTAATTTAACCGCGTCGAGGACTTGGCCTTTCATGGTATATTCTACTCTTAAATTATGGCAACCCAAGTGCATTACCTTGCATTTGCTTAAATTAAATTCCATTTGCCACTTGTCCGCCCAATTGGCAATCGAGTTTAGGTCCCCCTGCAATTTATCGACATCCGCTCTTACATAGGCACGATTGCCCAGCTTCGTGTCGTCCGCAAATTTCGAAATCCGACTAAGTATGCCTTTATCTAAATCGTTAATATAGATTAAAAACAATAAAGGGCCTAAAACAGAGCCCTGCGGTACCCCACTACTAACGCTGGCCCAATCTGAACATTCCCCATTTATTACCACCCGCTGCGAGCGATCTTTCAGCCAATTTCTAATCCAGTTTAAAATCTTACCAGTCACCCCAATCACTTTAACTTTCATTAATAACCTTTGGTGGGGGACGGTGTCGAACGCCTTTTTAAAGTCTAAATATATTACGTCTACAGCTTTGCTTTCATCGTACACGCAAATCATTTTGTGGAAGAATTCGCGCAAGTTAGTCAAGCACGATCTCGCACGCCTAAATCCATGTTGGGTATCGTTAATCAGCTTATTTGCCTCGAGGTGGCTCACTATTCTATCTTTAATTACAGATTCTAAAAGCTTCCCAACTACCGAAGTTAGACTAATAGGCCGAAAATTCGTTGCTTCAAATCTATTCCCCTTCTTAAATATAGGTGTAACGTTTGCTCGCTTGAAATCCAACGGAACTACGCCATCCTCTAATGAGCGATTGAAAATTTCACGCAATGGCTTAACGAGTTCATTTTGAAGCTCCTTTAAATGAATTGGATATACCCCATCGGGGCCCGGAGATTTCGACTTTTTCATTAGCTTAATAAATTTAAGGATTTCCTCGTCATTTATAGTTACATCGGATATGCAATTATCAGCACTACGAACTTCCCCAATTAACGATTCCAATTCGGAAGAATCTTCCACAGTAAACACGCTCGTAAAATGTTCATTTAAAATTTTGGACATTTCTGTCGGAATTTCAGTCAAACGACCATCCTTATCTTTGATCGGCCCTATCGATCCTTTTACGGGTTTCCTATTATTTACGTACCCATAAAACCGTTTCGGTTCATTCTTTGAATCCTTAGCGAGGTTTATTTCATACTTCCTCTTCGCATCTCTGACCGCACGTTTAACTTCCCTACGAGAATCTATGTAATTTTGCCGACTTATAACTGACCCATTGTTTTTATGAATTTTAAATTTTCTATTTCGGTCCCGGATTAAGCGTAGTATTAACGGACTAAGCCACGGAGCTCTCTGCGACTTCCCGCTCTTACGCACATACTTAACCAAATCAGAATTCACACGAAGCAGCGTACATCGAAGTTCTGCGTACATCTCTCCTACCGACCTGTTCTCGAATCGTATTCCCCAGTCTATATCCTTAATCCTTTCGCGAAAAATATCGAAATCACAGCTACCAAAACGAGGGATGAGCTGCGAGCTCATTCTAACTTCTACGCAGGTGTTTAGATCGAATCTAATCGCATTATGGTCGCTGAAAGCTAAATGTTCACCCACACGTACGTTTTCTAACAATGACTCATCGGTTGCCATGATTAAATCAAGAATATTGCTATCACGAGTAGGCTCTTCCACTTTTTGTACGAGAAAATTCTCCAACATAAAGTTTAATAGCCTCTCCCCCGGTTTATCAGAAGTAAGGTTGCTAAAGTTAACATTAGGTAAATTAAAATCGCCGCAGACTAATGTGGTCCCTTTTCTAATCCAAGACGTAAGCGTATCGAAGAGTGCAGAATCTTCTCTTTCCAATTGGCAAGGCGGACGATAAACCACGACTAAGTTAATTTTATTTATAGCATCTAAACTTAGCTGGACTAATAAAGCATCACTTCGCATATCATCCGTAGACGAGTCCAGCGTTATGGCGTTTAGATCCTCTTTTATGTACATTAATACGCCCCCTCCTCTACCGGTTTGTCTATTTCTGTAATGAATTTTGTACCCCGCTATATCGAACTCGCAAACACTGATCCCCGTATGAGTGTCTAACCATGTTTCACTTAGGAATACGAGGTCGAAATCACCCTCTAGAATAACGGCTTTTATTTCGGCAATTTTATTTTTTATGCTACGAACATTCGCATATATGCATCTCAGTTTGCGCTTTACGTTAACTCTTCTATAACACTCAGATCCGTTCCGTTTCCCTGCACCCCGTCGATAGTGCCCCCTTCATGCGTGGGCCGGACCGGCGCATCGGCATCACGTGGCCGCGCAACTCTCCTACCTAAAATGCTACGTACGGACTCGTCTAAGATCCTACCCAGCCGACTATTACCCACATCGCTTAGGTGAATTCCGTCCTTTTGGAAAAGTGACGGTTGGTCCTGGAATGAATCCCATACGTTAAAAAAGCTAACACCAGTTTCTCGACACAACCGCTTAAGACATTCGTTAGTATAGATCGCTCTAGATTGGAGGCGCAACGTGGATTTAAGTCGGGGGAGAACACCAATAATTCCCACGTTGGTTGCTTTGGATTTCGCTGTATCTATCATGGTTCTGGCACGATAAACTATATCTTCCGGGGTGCTGTCATACCTATGGACGTCGTTGCCCCCTACCATCGTGATGATCGTTCGTTCACCACGCGTATCTTCCAATTTCTCGATCTCGGCGGCCACGTTGTTAATGCGGCCACCGGGATAGCAAAAGCGCTTACGCTTAGAAGGGTTACGCGCAGCAAACTCCTGATCCTGCCTTCTAATTAAGGAGTCCCCCATTAAAACGGTTTCCTCTTCCCCCTCGATAGGAGTTAGCAACGCGAAAGGGTTCGAACAGGGTAAAACGAAGTTCTGATCCCTCGTTGGTTTAGCCCCATTTCTAACACTTCGAAATTGCGAATCCTGAGGCCTAAACAAGTTTAAAATTCGTTGTTGCTCGTCAACAATTACCTGATGATTCGAATTTGCAGGCCGCCTATCTCTATTACTATTTTCCCTCCCGCGCATGTCGTGAATAGCAGAATCTAGTTTGGAATTTAAGTCATCGACTTTACGGTTAGTCGAGATCCCATCCCTTGCAACGGTATTTAATTCAAGTTTGATCTCGCTGATCGCACTTGACAACTTGCGTTCAAACGCTTCGTTCAACATACAAAATCGACATATTCTAATTTGCTCAAGGTTCGAGGGAACGTAAATTTCCTTATTAAATGAAGCAGCGCACCTTGAGCATTCGATCTTTATAACGGGCATTGTCGGGTTTTTTTTTTTAATTCACACTAATTTAGAAAACAAGCTGCACAAGCTAATATACTGTATACGGTTATTGAAAGATCGAACTTTATAATACGGCGACGAATATTGAATAGGCGATATATATAAAGGTATTCAGTAGCAGAGGCACGATAATATACTGTATACGGTTATTGAAAGATCGAACTTTATAATACGGCGACAAAGAAGAAGAAGAAGAAGAAGAAGAAGAAGAAGAAGAAGAAGAAGAAGAAGAAGAAGAAGTAGAAGAAGAAGATGAAGAAGACGAAGAAGAAGAGGAATATGAAGAAGAAGAAGATGAAGATGAAGAAGAAGATAAGGGTGTTCAGGGTGTTAAAATAAAGAGTATAAAGGAGATTAAAAAAGCGGTTAAGATTAGCAAATAAGGCCGTATGCCCCCGTCCCGCAGGGGTGCCTGTGTAAACAAGTTCTTCCTGTTAAGGAAGAGAACAGCGGATTGTTTCAATTATAAGAGAACCAGGCAATGGCTTCGCTACTAAAATTAAAATTTAAAATCTAAAAAAAGCAGCCATGGTTAAATTTTTATACATTCTCTGAACTTGGCCAATTATAATAATTTTAAAAAGGAACTCTAAACTATTTCCCCCCTTTCAAAATATCACGTGGCTAAAATATAGTTATAGATAAAATAAAAAAGCAGCCTTACTTAAATTTTAATAACTTTTCTGAACTTCACCAATTGTAATTCATTTTCTTTTGAAGCATCGGATAATCATATTTATTTTTTCTGAACTAAACTATTTTTTTTTCAAACTCTAAAGAAATTCTTAGAGATTTCTTTGCTAAAAATTTAAAATATACATAAGTCATAACCAAACTAAGATTAAATTATTATTCAAATACTCCCAAAAATCTCGTTCTTAAATTATAGAGTTAGTGATAATGATGATGATTTGTATTAATGGAATGGCAGACTACACTATGTAACACTAGTTTTGTTTCTTCAAATGTTTTTAGTGTTTCTATGGTTCTTTTACCTCCTGAACTCAAAAATACCATTGAAAATTGCATAGATTCAATATTTTTTGAGATTAGTGGAATTTTGTATATAAAAGTAAAATAAATAACTAAGAGAGTTCATTCTATTTAGCATATTTACATTGTCCATGTATAATAGCTTTTAATATTTTGTGCTTGTATTCCTTTTTAAACTAATGAGTAAACGTGATTATAAGAGATAACCTACCAAAAGTGCACTGAAGAACGTGCTTTCTTTCTGTGATCTCATTGATCTTTACAAACCAGTGACCATATATTATAGTCCCCCATCATAGCAGTGTCCCATCTTCCTTGGTATCTTTTCTCCATTACGGAAATGTCCTGATGGAACCACTCACCATGCTCCTCACTCACTTCTCTCAAACTTTCACGAAAGAACTACAAATATGAATGCAAAAAGTGCACCTCAAGTTATATTCTTCATCCTTAATTCCTATAACTTTCTAAAAGTTTTTCTACCAGTTGCTTGTAGTTTGGGTCTTTATTTTCACCAAGGAATCCATTAACAATATTTCGAAATGAACACCACATCTCACTTTCGACATCACTCATTGCATTCTCAAGTTGCACTGACTTCAACATATTCCTTACTTGCAGTCCAGTAAATATACTACCCTCAACTTTGGCCTCTGCTAGCTTTGGAAAGAGTAGACGAATCTCTTGAATGATAATCCAACATGATTTTTATGCTTTTACCAACTGTTTGACCAAAACAAGCTTTATATGAAGTGGAGATAGCAAATCTTTGGCAGACTGTACAAAGGAGGCTTAATAACATTTAGTTATCCTGGCTGCAAGTCATCTCGAAGGGGACACTTATCGTTCTGGTAATGTTCATGATCAGCTCTACTGTCCCATAGGTAAAGAAAACATAAAGACTGGGTGTACCCACCCAGCAATCCAAGTAAGAAGGCAAGCATTTTAAAATCATTACAAACATCCCATTCAAACTTAGTATAGATTACCTTCTCGAGAAGCTTTTTTGCATTGTTATCTTTACCGCGTATGCTATAGGCAGGGATGGATACTGATTCCCATTATGTAGTTAAACAGCTTTGAGGCGTTTTATAGAACTATTTATGAAATGCCGCAATTCTTCAAGGTTGTGATTAATTCCAATAGTTGTAAACAAGCCATTAATATCTTTGCAGAAGCAGAGATCCTCACTTTGCACCAATCATAATTTTATGTAATACATGCTTAGGTCCAACATAGAAACCACACACAAAACAGAACGAATCTTTTGAATTTCTACATCCTCTTTCACCATAATCAAGAAAGTCAATATTTGAAAAATAAAAATAAATTAGCGACAAATCTAAGTGTGCTTTACCCGTACCCCATACATTTTTTTTATATTAGCAAAGAAAAAGTAAGGACATATTATTTGGAATAAGCGCAAAAATTTAGTATTAAAAACACTTAAAACAATAAGAGAAACAAAATTTCGTGAAAATTTGTTATCTAGTGTTATCTTTGAATTTCGAAAGGATTTGTCCATTTATGTCTTATAATAGGCTCCTAAGAACGGATTGTTTCGTTTGTCAATTCGTCTGTTTTTTATTGTAAGTCCTCTCAGAAATTATTTCGAATTTCTTAAAACTTGTTTATTTCTTTGGTTTAATTCAATTTTCCTTGTAAGTTACATCGCATAAAACCACAGAAGAATTAATCGTACGGGAAAGCGGTCAGGCGTAGAGCATATTTAAAGAACCTCTTTCCATCCAGCGATTGGACAGGGTCTCAGCAAGCCAGGTCCTCCTTCTGGTTACCGATTAGATGGGGAGACATCTGGTATAAAAATGCCTATGTAATCTCTTGAATTGTCTGCATCTTCTGGTCAGAATTCTTCATGAAACATATATATCTTACACTTTCCTCTTTTAATCATTCTGCTGCTCTAGGGGTTGTTATTACGAGGCTATAATTTGAACTTAAAAATTTCCATATGTTGTGAGAGATAAAAATTACATCATTTCACTAGATATGGCTAATATTTGCAAATAAGAACGATTCTAGGGTTGTTTTTTTTGCTTCCATTCACCCTCTTTGTATCAAGCTCACTCCTCTTTACCATATGCCCGCTTCTCACTTTTGAATCTTCCTTTGACGCCAATCCTTAATTCAATTACAAAGATCTGTCCTTGTCATTACAAAAGCTGAAATAAAAGGGTTCCACATAATAACATAATTAATAAATTTTACCTTTTAAATTAATTCATTAATTTATAATGATTCAATTAAATGATATCCATAATTTCATTGAATTTCTCAAATGGACCCTGGTTATAATATTTTTGAGTCTCTTTCTCTTCTCTTCAGAGACACTTTATCCCTCCAGTAAAATACACTTTAATTCCCTTTAAATGGAATGCTAATTTAAATTCTTGCTTTCTAATATATTTATTCCCCTCAACATCTAACCCTCGAATGAAGCAAAGATTATTTTCCCCATATCTTTAGCTTCATTAATGGTCCGCTCTGCTCGAGGGAGGAATTGAGGGCACTGTAAACAATTGCTCTATATTTACAGTGAAATTCTACAGCTCATTGCTGTTTATGCGGAATACAGCATTTTGCTGTATGGAACAATGCATTCTAAGAGTCTTCCTGCGCCGATATCGGTACATACAACAGAGTGATTCAAAATGAATGATGACGTCACCTAACCTAACTAAAGCAGCTTACAACTATACATTTCAGTTACTATGCATTTTTTCTTTTAGTTTTCACACATTTTGTTGAGTGGAATTGTATTATTTGATATTTTATCCATTTTTTTATTGTAAACGTTCAGTTCAAATTGAATCGGCTTCATCGCCTTCGTATCCGTTCGCTGCCGTATTGGAACCCAAAACCCCTAGGTCGGTACGCCGACCACCAGCCGCTCACGACCTCACCGCTGTTCCTTCCCTCCCGCCTCCTTCTCAGTGTCTGTTCCCAGGTGACATCGACGCCTCCAATAGAATTCATTGGAAACAGGTTGTGGAGAACCTCAGGGCAAACATCAATTCATCAATCTACAAGACCAGGGATCTTGAGGAAATTAATAATCTTCTTACCATTTTTAGATCCAGGTTTTCACTGATCAGGGAGGAATTTAGGGGCGTGGCACTCAAGGACATGAGAGAGCAGGCTTCTATCTCAACAAGCATAGTTATCAGTAAAAACGCCTTCAACAGCCCCAGGGTAGAATCCTTTTATTAAAAATACCTTACAGCTCCTCCTGCAAATGGAACATGGGGAAGAAACCCCAAGTGGGTTCTCCAAACAGAGGTCAACATACGACAAGGAATCTGGAGAGTCCGTCAGGCTTTCGTCGGCGTCGCTGAAATTCTGGACTGGAGGGGTCGTATCCGTAAGGAGTGCGCCCGCGGGCGCCTAGGACTATAACAATGGACATTTTCCTCTACAACAGAGGAATATACCACAACAGATCACGATTTGTCTATCTTTTTGCCACCTCCATTCACCTGTCCTTTGCTCACATAGCACTCGGACTACACGTAATTCTCTTCTTCATCCTCAGAGCGTGTCTTCATACCTACAATGGTCTCCGTACGCCATCTCTTCTCATCACCTTTTCCTTCTCCCACAAGGGTTCGTATTTCCAAGGTGATCGACGTTAATATTGACGATCACATTGACATTGAGCTTTTAAGGACTCCTTCATCATCTACCTCGACACCGACTTTCCAGGCCAGACTAGACCCTAGGACCTCCCAGGTCATCGATTTTAATCTCGAGGACCACTTGCAGCTGGAAGTCACAGCATCGCCCCTTAACTCTATGGCTCAACAAGAAGAGGACTCTGCTCTTCAACTCCTCCGGGATTTCTTCGAGCAGGCAGCTGGCCAGCTGGAAGGCATCAACATAGCCGAGCCTATCTCCATCACAAACAATCCGTTACCTGGATTGGCATTCCTGCCGTGATTATTATTCCCCCTCCCTTCCCCCTCAGTTTCTTCTGATACAGGAAGTGATAAGCTTTTCCAGCATGGGGACATTCTGCTTGACATTATAAGCGGAACCCCTGACCTAGTACACTCCCGCAACCATGATGACAACAACAATGAAAAGGACGACTGCCAAAATAATAACCAGGCCACGGACGATCAGGGAGAACAGATGGACTTCGTTAGTCCGCAAATAGACCCCCTTAAACCCGAGGCATTCGCCACCAATTTCGACGCAGATGTGGACGTGGGACCATTAGGCGACTTCTCTCAGACGCCGTCCACATTTGACATCGTCAAGTATCTCAACAAGAATGTCATCAAAGTATTCACCAAACCAGGATACAACAATTGGGTGCGATCTGATGAACTCCTTCTTCCTTGGTTCTTCGCTTAACCGAGGTTGAGGACCTCTGTGAGTGCGACGAAATACGTGAGGGACACAGAGTCTTCGTTGTATCAAAACCAAATGGTACTGTTCGTATCGTTTACGATATGAGCTCCGTTTCAGAATTATACACGCCACCAGCCTTTCAACTTCAGTCTATAGGAAAAGGTACTAAGCCAGCTCGATCCCTCCTTTCTGGCGGTCTCGTCGGGAGCGGCTGGTGGTCGGCGTACCGACCTAGGGGTTTCGGGTTCCGATACGGCAGCGAACGGATACGAAGGCGGTGGACTGTATTCAATTTGAACTGAACGTCTCCTGAGTATAGAATAGTCCACGGAATCAGCTTTTTCTGATTTAATCACGTGCTCCACTAGTTGCCGCACGACCAAGGTACCCCTATCCTGGATATCCTGGTGCACCGGAAGGTAAAGTGCCGGAGATTGAATGATTAAATCTAGCGTTTGCTCTTGCGAAGAACGAAGAGGAGCGTCGTCAGAAAAGGGAACAAACTTTGAGCGCATCATGCACGCCTCATGCCAGGTAATCTTCACGGATGCCTGAAAGCAATCGAAAGGAATAAAACGAGAGAGCCGAGGGACGCCTGGCAGGGTGAAACGCTGTTAAACGACCGTCCCGCTGAGAGGCCGAGACTCTCTTATATAGATCCCAAGAAGGCGAAGTTCTATTCAAGCAACGCAAATTCCTCCTTGAGCGAAATCCACTTCCCTTTGGCGTTCCTGAGTTCTCCATATTGTTTCAGCTGCTCGCTCGTATCTTGGTATCGAGAAGATTTGCTTTCGTTAAGAACGTTCGTTTTTACAGCTTGGCTTTTACAGAGATTGGATTATGCTTGGTATTTAAGTTAGTTTGACATTGCCGCCAGTTCTCTTCAATTTTCGATGTCACGGTTCATGTTGTTAGCTAACATTAGCTAAGTAGCTAGATTCATTTGTGTGAGAGCGTTAGCTAAGATGGCTGCGAGTGAAAATCAAGTGCATTGAATTACCTTGGCAGAACCAGCAGGCTTCGCCATAGCTTAGCTACGCTTGCTAAGATTAGATAATACAAATACCTTCTGTGAATGGTTAGCTTAGTCTAATTACACACCACGTTAGCTAGCAAGCTGCATCATCCAGGCGCTAGCCCTTCATACCAGCGCTAGATTATATTATATTTGTATTAAAGGGTTATTTTTTTCAACTTGAGCCCTATTTTCACATCAACTGTTATCTAAATGAATGGTGTGATTTTCAGCGAGGGCAGGGCGTTGCAGCTCCCAAGCTTGTTTCAATGTACCCATGAGGTAACTGTCTAATACGTCAGAAAACGTCCAGCTAGAGTGATTTTTCTACACTAATATGTTTAGATTGTTTAGCTGAATGCAAAGGTTTATTTCTCCTTTCCAGTATACTGCACTGCATTACAGTTATTTGGTTTGATTTACTGGGTAAGTATGGTTTTTAGCAGCCTTGATCATATTTTCCATCCACTTTTATCTAAATAAGTGGTGGGATTTTAGTTATTTTTAAGTGCTCCAGTATGAAGCAAGGGACTGCAATATCAAAGCTTTTTTCAATGTATCCCAATGGGGTATCAATATGTGACACTAACAATTGCCCCATTGGAACACAATGAAAGGAGCTTTAGGACTGCAGTCCCGCATAACATAACGACATTTTTTTATGGAAATCAAAAGCCGCAAGGGCCTATAAAAGGTCATTTACATCTGTCAAAAGCCTCCCCATAAATTGCATCAATAAAATAGTGCCAGAACTTGCATCTGCACTATACAATATAAACCATCCAGAGGAATGCATCGAAAACAAAGAGCATCACAATAATCATAATAAATAAACCACGATTTCATCCACAGGAATGAGTGCAGAACACCCCCACCCTCTTTAAACCTACCGCCCTATAAGACTTTCAAAACTGCGCTTAAAAATATTTAAGTTTGGACTGTATAGTCTCTCAGGTGGCAAACTATTCCAGTAATCTACAACTCTGTTGGTGAAAAAATACTTTGTAACATCCAAACTGCACCTCTGTTTCTTAATTTCCAAGTGGTGACCCTCAGTCCTATCACTGCATTCTAACTTGTATAACTTAACAAAACTCCACTTATCCATCTCTGAACAGATTTTAAAAAGCTCAATCATATCTCCCCCTACACACCTCCTTTCAACTGAAAACATATTTAGTACCCTCAGACTATCTCCATATACAAGGTGCTTCAGAGAAGGTATTATTTTATTTTCTCTCCTTTGTAATGACTCCAGCAGGTAGATATCACGCCTAAAATGTGGTGCCCAAGTTGTATACAGTATTCTAAATAAGGCCTGACTTATGAGTTGTAGAGTTTAAGGATAACCTTTTTAATTTTGTAGCTAAATACCTATTTGCTCAATTTTTTGCTTCAATACATTGGTTCGACAACTTCAGCAAGCTATTTCCTACTACTCATAGGTCCTCATCTTCAACTAAATTAAACCAATGGCCATCTATTGCATAGCTAAATTCCGTATTATACTTTCCTATGTTAATAACTTAGGATTTTTTAAGGTTGAAAGTCGTCTCCCACTTCTGCCTACAAGCTGACAACTTATTTAAGTCACTATGCACTTTAAAGCTACCCTCAATCTCCTTGACTACAGCTGCCAATTTACTGTTATCAGCAAAATGTATACCTTGTTATTTAAAACATCCCTAAGATCATTTATATAATCTATGAATAATAAAGGGCCTAGAACTGATCCCTGAGGTACGCCCCTGAAAACATCCCTCCACTGTGACCTCACCTCATTCAGTAATTCTCTGTTTCCTGCCTTTCAGCACTTCACTTATCCAATTCGAATCTTTCCCACAAATTCCATGCATTTTTAATTTGCGAACTAGTCTCCTACTTCAATATTCTCTCCCATATCTAATATTTAGTTACATAATCCATAAAATCCAGTAAATTTGTTATAGACGATCTACCTCTTCTAAATTAATGCTGAGTATCATTTATTATCCCACTAGTTTCTTAATAGTCAGAAATTCCCATCTTAATTATCCTCGCAAGTATTTTACAAACTGTGAAAGTTAAGCTTACTGGACTAAAGTTTTTGGGGTCCTCTTTGCTTCCCTTCTTGAAAATTGGCGCTACATTTGCTATTTTCCAATCATTAGGTATTTCTCTAAATTATAGTGATCTAGTATATATGTGTCCACTCAAGAACTACTGCAATACTATCTACACCTTCTTTGAGTAGCTTAAGATTAATGTTCTCTGATCCAGGTACCTTACTAGTATTTAACTCCAACATAAGCTCTTTAATTGATTCTTTATCCACATTAATGGTATTTAAGACCACTGGATTTTCTTTCGTAAATACTAAAGAAAAAGGACATTAAACAATCTACTATTTTCTCATCAAATTCTTTTCAAATCTCATCATATTTAACAGGCCCTATTTTATCACTGTTCTTATTGATTTTATAAAGGCTAAAAAAACTATTTGACCTTTCTTATTATTTTGAGCTAAATTCATTTCTGCCGGCCATTTTACTCTTCTTAATAATCTTATTTACCTTATTTCTGGTTGACGTATAAAGATCTGAATTGTTAACAGTACTTTCAGCCTCAAATGGTATGTCCTTTTCTTCTCAGGAATTTTCTTAGCTAACTCCTGACTCCACCACAAAGGCTTTCAGCATTTTTTCCTAATGGCCTTCAATGGGATACACCTCTCCTGAACTATGTTTAATATAGTCTTAAAAGTGTCCCACCACTTAAAGTAATCTTACCACTGAGTTCCTTATCCCAATTAATCTGATTTAGCAAGTTGGTAGTTTAATATAATCCCCCCATTAAAATTGGGAGTTTTCTTGGGGTTTGTTGCCATTCTACCTTTGTCTATACCCAAGTTAAAACGAATCATTTGATGATCACTATTTTCCAATGCTTTTCCGACATTTAATTGCAGAACAAAGTGATCATCATTTGAGAGAACCAGATCTAATATTTTGACAACCTTTGTTGGTTTATAAACGAATTGATTCAGAAAATTATCATCAAAGCATTCCATAAACTTACAACTTGCTCTATTCCTTCCTATCCTATTTTTTTTTCATTCCAAAGAGCTTGAACTAAGTGCTCTAGAATAACTGTACTTGCTTTACATCCTTTATTTATTTTCCTAATCATTAACTCACCAATGCCATTAGTCTTTCAAGGGGCCTGTAAAAGGCTCCCAACTGTATTACTCTCTTTATACCAGCCCTCGCTTCATATTAGAGCAATTGCTAATACTGAAAATCCCTCTACTCCTTGAGATAAAATTATATGGGAAAATTAGGTTCACAGTGCTAAATAGCATAATTCTCCCTTAATATAGATGGCCAAGATTAACTATGGATTTCATCTAATCATTCATGCATCAACAAACACCCAAGGATGAATGGTAGCGTTCACCAATAAGAAAGAAGTGCACATACAATTCCTCAAGTTCACCATTTATCTTCTGGCTTTGTCAAATACATAGTAAAGTGGAACAAACATTTTTTTTCAACCTGAACTCTATTTTCCCAACTACTCTTATCTCACTGAGTGGTGGGACTTTTATTTTTTGCAATTACTTCTGTACGAAGTGAGGGACAGGCCTGACTGCACTGCCCCACAAAGGCAGAACGCAGTAACTACCCTTTTTGGACTTACTTAATTCCCGGATAAATATACTGCACTTAATTGCCACTTCACCGAGGAGCAATGAGCTTTCTATTATTAGATGTTATTAGTACATAATAATGATGGTGTTTTCTCCAGCTCATTTTCTTTCCATATTTTGTTTCCGTTGTTTTTCCCTTCAACAAAAATCCTCCAATGATATTACAGTGATGTCATAAGAAGATTTTGGGCCAGCAAGCTGAAAACTACAATCCTTTTTCCAGTTCCAACTCTGGAAATAGGAGTGTAGTCTCCTGAAAAATAGAAATAGGATGGTAATTTTCATCCTAATGCTTAATAAATCTTCCGATGACGTCACTGTGATGTCATTGGAGGATTTTTGGCGAAGAAAAAGAACAACATAAAAAGAAGATGGAAAGACCCTGAGCTGGAGGAAACACCACTATTAGAATCTACTAACTGCCCTCTAATAATAGAAAGCTTAATGCTCATCTGTGAAGTGGCCCTTTAATATCTGTCTAATCATGTCACAAAGTGTTAAAGTTTAGTTAGGCCTCTGTTTGAAAAAAATAATGCCATAAACATTATAGTAACTATAAAATCCTACTCATAACCATGCAAAAACATTGCTTTTTTTTACCTTTCTTTCCTACGTAGTTACTGTGTTCTGCCTTTCTAGGGCAGTGCGGTCCCGAACACTTTTTTCAATGCAATCTCAATGGGGCAAACGGGCAACTTCAAAATTCTTCCACAAAAAGTTATTTTAATAGCAATGTGAGCCTATTAGTGACAAAATGCACTTTTTCTGAAAGAATGATGAAGTTGGCCGTATGCTCCATTCGGAATGCATTGGAGCTGTAGTCAGACCTCCAACTCACTTCGTACAGGAGCAATTGCTAAAAAATTAAAATCCCACCACTCATTTCGAAAAATGTAGATGAGAAAATAGAGTCAAGGTTGAATAAAATGTCAGTTCCAATTTATTTCGGCCCGTTGCTGTTGATGTGGTAACATTTATGCAACTTATAGCTCCTTCAGTTCATCTTTCTAATGTGAGTCATTTCTTCCTTCATTGTTTTTCTCCCAGCTAATTGCTACCACCTCCTCTTCAAACTGCTGTCTTGTACCAGCACCCTTGTGCCACTAAAGCAACACATTGATATTCGTAAGTCTTCAGCTCTTTATTTCTTTTTTGTCGCTGCATTTCAGGGTTTTCCAATCTTATGTGAATGGCCTGTTGTTATTAGTCATTGAAAAATGACTAATCAGTTTTGATCCTCATTTTGGGTGCCTTCCCAGAGAGCCTAGTCTAACCAGAGATCCTGTGTGCGCAGCTATACAATATCACAGACACGGCAGTGAGACTACAAGCTAAGAAGTCTTTAGTTGACTTAAACAGCCTGACTGTCTCAGCAAGTGCCAGTTATTACTTTAGATGCAGAGTGAGTATACACAGTATATATACTTGGTTAAGAAATGTATAACTGATGTGTAGCCCCATAAGTGACTGTGAATGGCGTGTTGCTTTATGTACATAGTCACAAAACGTACTCACCCCGACCATAGAGAATGGGTAGCCCACACGGTGTCTCCGACACCTTTTACCAGTTTTCCGACAATGCAGCTCCGATAAGATGATATCTTTGTTTAGCTACGGATGTTTGCCACATTTCAGGTGCATAAAAAGGAGTACGTCATAAAATGAACTCGATAATTCAATCTTTTCGTCTCGTCCATAATCCAATATTTCCGTCCAAAGTCTCCTTACTATCTGCGCTCTCATTCTGTCCGACTCCACACCGCGGGTATGGGTGGACTTCGGGTGGAAATTTGGGGTTGTCGATTTTATGTCTTGGCAGACTTTTATTTCTATGCGCCTGACCTGTGGCAAACATCCAAGGTTAAACGAGGATATCCTCTTATTTAAGCTGCGTTGTCGGAAAAGACATAAAAGGTGTCCGTAATACAATGTGGGCTACCTATGTTCTATGGTCGTGACAAGTACGTTTGTTTTGTTACGCATCAGTCAAAGTCACTTATGTGGGTAAACTGTTTTGTAACTTATATGTAGCTCAGTCAGTTTATCTTTCTAACTGCGGGTCATTTTTTCCTTCATTGTCGTTCTCCTAGCTACTAGGCTACTACCTGCCGCTCTAAGCTGCTCTTCTATCAGCACCCCTGTGCCCCTAGAGCAATATCTTGACATTTGTAAGCTTCCAGCTCTCACTCCCCCTTTCTCTCTTTGTCATCGCTGCAGTTCAGCCTCGTCCCATTTTATGGGAATGTCTGATGTTGGTGAATGACTAATCTTTTTTACCCTCTGCGTGTGTGTGATCTCCAGTAGAGCCTAGTCCAACCAGAGGTTGTGTGTGAGCAGCTAGAAAAGGCAACAGACACGCCAGTGAGACATCAACCAGAGAAGGCATCAGTGGAGTTCACCAACAGCACGACTCTCTCAGCGAGGGCCAGTTAGTACTTAAGAGGCAGCGTGAGTAGACATTCTACTTGGTTAACAAAACACACGGCCCCCCAGTCCCGAGACCACATGCATGCGCCTAAATAGTCATTTCCTCCTAAGACATTATCACTCACTTTCAAATGCAAGCGTACTGTGTAGTGCACTTTTCTTTAAAAAAGAAACAAGTATTATTGGGTTTTATTCTCAATTTGTTAAGAACGTTTAAAACCTCTTGCAAACATGTTCCACTGCCAATTTTGTACACATCTTTAGTCTTTAGCATGTTGGTAAATGACTTGAAGGATCTTAAGATCAACGGTGTTACTATGCATGATGCTCAAGTGCGTAAAGAAACATCTTGTGTCAATTGCGGTGACAATTTTGGACCTCACAATATCGGGTTATTGTAGAATGTTTTAGCAAGAGTACGCACTTTTGCAGATTCTGTGAAATTGCTATTTGGTTGAGGAATAAGTTCTTGCGGTTTTATCAAATTTATTCATTATCATTAACAATTTTAGAAAAAATTCATTTTTAATTGATAACAATATGCAATTTAATCAATAATGTATTCTCCGTTGTTATTTACGACTTCTTCCCAACGTTCAACTAGTTTTTCTATGCCTCTGCAATAAAAATCTCTGGATTTTGACTCGAAGAATTCGTCTAACCAGGTTCTTAATTCCACATCAGTATAGAACGAAACGCCGGGCAAATTGTTGGAGAGCGATCGGGACAGATGTGAATCCGATGGAGCCAAGTCTGGCGAATATGGAGGATGCGGCAGAATTTCCTAATTTAGCGTTTGGATGGCGTCTTTTGTCATATTGGCAATGTGAGGACGAGCATTGTCGTGTTGCAGAAGGACTTCATAACGTCAATGAGGTCGCTTTTCACGAATAGCTTCGGCGAGTCGATACATTTGTTGAAAGTAGAGTTCTGCATTGACAATCTTGTTGTGTACAAGAGCTCATAAAGAATGATGCCTTCACAATCCCACCACACACGCAGCATCGTCTTTCGTAGATGAAGTCCTTGCTTTAATCGCAGAAGTGTTTTTTATTGGGGCTAAGTCATTGTTTTCGATGGTTCATGTTGACATAAACACACCACTTTTCGTCGCCAGTGATGATGCGGTGAAGAAATCTGTCCTTATTTTCACGAGTAGCCTTTTGACGAGCAAGCAAACTTGCGACAATCATGGAGCGTTGAAGTGTGTTGCTTTCGCTCAAAGCGTGCGGAACACATGCACCGAGTTTTTTAACTTTCCCCATCGAATGAAGGTGAGTCACTACAGTTTTCTGATCACACGCCAATTGTACAGCCATTATATAATCGATTGACAAGGATTTTAATGAAGAAAGTCGTTCAATCGATCTTCATCCAATTTAATGGGGCGACCAGAACGTTATTTGTCATTAAGATTGAAATGACCGTTTTTGAAACGTGAAAACCACCATTGAGCTGTCCTTTCTGATAAAGCATTTTCTCCGTACACAGCACAAATATCGCGATGAGCTTTGGCTGCGTTTGCATTGTTCCCGTCTCGATTCAAAATGAATAACAAGTGTCGAAAATGCGCCTTTCTTTCAACTTGACATTCCATATTATATTATATTATATTATATTATATTATATTATATTATATTATATTATATTATATTATATTATATTATATTATATTATATTATATTATATTATATTATATTATATTATATTATATTATATTATATTATATTATATTATATTATATTATATTATATCATATTATATCATATCATATCATATCATATCATATCATATCATATCATATCATATCATATCATATCATATTATATTATATTATATTATATCATATCATATCATATCATATCATATCATATCATATCATATCATATATTATATTATATTATATTATATTATATTATATTATATTATATTATATTATATTATATTATATTATATTATATTATATTATATTATATATTATATTATATTATATTATATTATATTATATTATATTATATTATATTATATTCAGCACAGGAGCTTACTAGACTCTCTTCATTCTTTAGTGAGCACCAGTATTCTAAACTTCCTCCTATTCTATGTCTTTCCTTTTTGTCTACTTATATTCCCCAAAATCTTAATTTAATTGCCTTCCACTTTTTTTCTCAGGTCATTCCATGACCTATCCTTCCCCACATTACATCCATTATTCCCTTTTTAATGCACTTTTAGCATAGGAACATTTAATTTATAAATTTCTTCTTCATCCAACAATTCTGTACTTCATGCTTTCATACTCTACTTCACTCATCAAAATGAGTATATTGCTCAACTTAGTGATAGTTTTTTCAGGTAACGATATTATTCGGCAATTATATTTTATTACCTCCTCGAGGGCTATAAATGGTTACTTTGAGAAATGTCTGCGATAATTAGGTTGTGAAAGTGTTTTGGGACCCTACTTAATGGCGAAGAAATGCCTGGAATTTAATTATCACTTGAGAATCTTTAAATGTGACATGATTACGAAAATGATTTTAATCTTGGAACTAAAGGTACAATCGGGCGAATAATCCATCATTACCTGGAGATTGCTGATGTCATTAAATATCAATAAAATAGTGATGTGAAATCCGCTTCTCTTTTATCTCTTTGGTTCCAGTAGGATCGCATTAAGCAGCGGTAATTTTTGAACTCTAGTTTATGGGTCGAATTATTTTAGTTACATATTTTAGACGGTTCGATGGGCCATTAAATTAGCTCTGAGTGTCAAAGGTCTCTTTTATAGCGCTCCACATCAGTATGCTTCGGGCCCCATAGAATGAAGGGTTATTGCCAATTAAAGCTATCTCAAAAGTTTATGGCATCCCTGGAGGCGTACATGTATGCATGTGTATATATCAAACTTATCTACTACCGCTCTCTACGAAGCCGTGTGTGGCCTTTGAGACGAGTGATGCATGGTAGAGGTGACGCGTCGCGTTCGTAGCTGGAAGACATTGGCAGGCTGGGCAGGGCGTACGAGACTGTACGTGGCTGCTAATCAAGATAGGGCTGTAAGATACTAATTCCTCAAAGCTTTTCCTGAAGTATTTATGCTACCTCGGGGAAAGCGGGTTGCCGGAGGCCCCCCCTCCAAAAGGATGACGGGGATCTCCTTAGACTTGGTGCGCCAGGGGGTGGGAATATTCTCGGCACGCATTACAGCCTCGCGCCAAGGTCCTCTATGCCATAGATCTGGCGCCTATCAAGCGATGTGACGGGGACAGAAAGAGAACCCAAACGGATTTCGTGGTCGCGCGGAATTCTCGCTGTCCCTTGGGGCTATCTAGCCGTGCAGGTGTATCTTTCTCAGGCGCCACGGATAGACTTTGGGTTCTAGAGGGGAAGTAACCTTCTCTCTCTGACACACTAAAATAAATATGATAAAGAGAATCAGTAAATATTTCTTTGACATATGACCTTAAGGCCTTCTGTCGTTCTTTAAATTCTTAGTTATTTCTTGTAACTATCTCACTGCGACGCTATCTCCTCTCTTTCTCTCTCTCTCTCTCTCTATCTTTCTCTCTTTCTCTTACTCTATATCTCTGTCTCTCTTTCTTTCTCTCTCATCCGGTCTCTGTTTCTCTTCATATTCAAAAAACCCATTATTATCACCATCCATACTCCCATCCATAGTTGTTGAACTAATATCATACATACTTCATCCTTCGCACTTCTAATATAACTCTTCTTTTCAATCAATTAATTGTAATGCACTTCACTCGGACATTAAAACGGCAACTCAATCTCACTCTCTGTTTTTAAACCTATACAACGATACATATATTACTGACTTCCGTACACTCTAATGTACATGAACTCCCACATCAAACAACTCATTCACGATGACTAACACCTCCTGAAACGTCTTCACTCACAGTATTCACAGAAGCATCAATTCTTTCTTCAACCAACTCGTGTTCCCAAAAGATTACTATTCTGCTCTTTTACACTATCTTCCATAGCCATCTTTCGCAACACTTCGACACGATATGGCACTTTCCATAGCAACTCACCCTTCATCGTGTCTATCAAACATGAGATCACCTACACCTTTACACGCCCTTCCAATTTAAAACAATTATGAAACATTTTAAATTACATATAACTACATGTTCCTATTTGTTTCGAATTTTAGCGTGCACAGTTTCTTTTCATTTAAACATCTTTGCAGTCGCGACATCAAATCAATAATTTCACATTGCAAAATCAAAATCGATCAGATCTTCCATCATCTTAGCAAGCCCACTAAACAATAATCTCAATCAGTGCAGATAGACCAAATGCTGATGATCCAATCTCACTATAAATCTTACTCCATGTAAAATTGGTCACAGTGACTTCAAGCAGAACCATCACACATCCACATCTCTTTGAACAGTAGAATATGTAGTTTCTGCCAGAGTAAAAAATGCTTTCAAAACATCCGATATCAATCGTTTTCTTTAAACCCTATCCTAAACCTAATCTTGCCTCAGACATCCACACATTGGATGACCCTTCACGTCAGTATTAACAACATGCTTCAACGCATTCAAACCACATGCCTGATACAAAAGTGCCACATCTTTTGCCACTTTCACTTGCAACTATTCAAATGCTACATTCATCAAGTCATTCCATTTAATTAATTTGATTTTTTCCTAGTCCATACACTCATCGGTTTCATCACACCCGAACAATCTTTAATAAACTTTCTACCGAACTCAACCAAACCAAGGAATCCGAGGACTCTTGCACCGTCTTATGTTTAGAAAAATTCCTAACCTTTTTAACAAACCTCTTACACTTGCTCAACCCATCGGTGCTCAATTTATATCACCAAAATTCAACTTCAGATGTAAACCACACACACTCAGATAAATTCACTTTCACACCAACTTCTTCCAATTTTTTCAAAACCTCATTCAACATAGTCATATGCTCATCCATCGTTTCCCTCATTACCATAATATGATCCAGAAACAGGCCTTCATTTTTACTTGGAAAACTACTTAACTTCCCATTCATATCACGCTTAAAAACAAACGGGACGTTCGCCAAACAGAAACTCAAGTTAAAATAAATGGTAGAGGCCCTTCGCAGTGGTGAACTTCGTAATTAGCCGGCTCTCTTCAGCCACAGGCCTCTGATCTTATCTACGTAGCAAATCCATTTTCATCAACACTTTCATTCCATGCATTCTATACACATATTCAGATACAAGAATCTTGCCAAAGTTATTTTTAACGTTCGTTCATTGAAATTTCTATTATCAATAGACAGTCGAAATCTTCCATCCTACTATATTGCAACCACAATCCGACTATTCCAAGCACTCATATTCGCTTCATCTACACCATTTTCTCAAGCACCCCACACTGCTCCTTGATCTCATGAGTCACTGAGGTAGGGAAATGAGGACACCTTTGGTAAATAGTAGTGACATCGCTCAGTATTATCTTAACTTTGTTAAATGAACTTTGGCAAAGTCCTTATCCCATTAATTCAAGGCAATCTTCCTATTCCATAACTTTCTCTAAATCTTTTGTTTCTCACTTTCACTCAACTTTTCCCAAGTTTCATGTTCACAATCAAACCTTCATGCTTCCCGCCATCCAAACATCCAACCTTGCATCATCTCCATATACACCAATTATCTCCTACGTGTACTCCTCTCAACCTTTTTATTCGTAAAGCAGGCCAACCTGGATGCATACATGTGGACTTTTATATCATTTACACCATCAAACATGTGTACTGCTGTGATCATTCCATAAACACAGCACTAACATCCAACAAATACATATTTCCATCGTTCTCACTAATATCAACATCCAAACTCCATCCATCCTTTTCAACGGCACACTCTCCATCAAATAAGCCACCAAATCGTCGATAAAATTTACGTCAATACGTCCATCTGGACTCGAGGACCACTGGGGCCTTAAGCTTCCATTCTTCTTACATTCAATAATTTGCATATCAAGAAGTATCACAATGCATTTTCCTTAAGAACATAAACCCTAAGAACATGACATACTTCTTATTTGTTACACTTACACACCAAATTCATCCTCATTCATTCGAACCTCTCCATCGACACATTCTTTCGAACCCTCCCAGTAACTGACACATTTTGTTTCCCAAATGCACTCAAACGATACTCACTCTCTTTAATTTACTGAATGAGATGCCTTCAAATTCTTTTTAGTACACTAGATTTAGCATACAACCAGTATTAATCAGCACACTAGCTTCTTAACTCCACATTTAACTTTAAGACCAATGCACGCTACGCGTCGACAACTCTTCTCTCCCATTCATTTCTTGCATTCCAGAAGATTCACCATAAGGAAGAGAATAAAACCTCATGTTTACTCAGGCATTCCTTCCCCAATGCTTACCCTTGTTGCAATCTCATTGACTTTTACCGAAGTTCTTCCACTTCTACACAAGTTGCTGCATAATCACTTGTGATAGAACGAGTTCAGAGCTGCATTCATTTTAACTTCTATCACATTTTATTTAAAACCATGAGGCTACCCACGTGCATCTTCGATTCGAGGCTTGGAGTCTTATCAACAGCTACCGGACGCCAATGTTTAAACAAGGAGGTTATCGTCCCCCCCCGTTCGCCCCCATACGCCGACCTCGCCAGATCGAGTTAGGCTTATGGACAGATAAGGCATTTTTCTCCGGCCCAGCTGTGCGTTCCCTCGAAGCTTCCACCCCATTCTCCCCCACGCCAAGGAGATGTCCTGGCTATTTATATGGAAACTTTACCACTAAGATCAGATTGGAGATCCAGATTTTCGTCGCGAAACATCACCACGACCCTCTCTCCCTTTGTGCGCCAAGGGACCTCGACCTCGAGATTCACCATCACTTGTCCAGAAGGAGGACAATATTCCTTGAGTGCCAAAGGTTCGAGCCTTTCCGACGTCAAGTCCCCAAGGCTTCCCCCCCCCTGTTGTTCAAAGGAGAACAGCATTAGAACAGCCATTGTTCGTTTTGAGCCCTTCGCCAAGAAACGGTTCTCATCCCCCCCCAGTTGTTCAAGGAGAACAGCATTAGAACAGCCATTGTTCGTTTTGAGCCCTTCGCCAAGAAACGGTTCTCATCCCCCCCCCCCTGTTGTTCAAGGAGAACAGCATTAGAACAGCCATTGTTCGTTTTGAGCCCTTCGCCAAGAAACGGTTCTCATCCCCCCCCTGTTGTTCAAGGAGAACAGCATTAGAACAGCCATTGTTCGTTTTGAGCCCTTCGACAAGAAACGGTTCTCATCCTCCCCCTGTTGTTCAAGGAGAACAGCATTAGAACAGCCATTGTTCGTTTTGAGCCCTTCGCCAAGAAACGGTTCTCATCCCCCCCTGTTGTTCAAGGAGAACAACATTAGAACAGCCATTGTTCGTTTTGAGCCCTTCGCCAAGAAACGGTTCTCACCCCCCCTGTTGTTCAAAGGAGAACAACATTAGAACAGCCATTGTTCTTGAGCCCGTAGACAAGAGACGGTTCTCATCCCCCCCCCCTTTGTTCAGAAGAGAACAACCTAGAACAGCCATTGTTCGTCAAGCCGTTCGTCGAGTAACGGTTCTCCTTTCCAAGACGCCACGTCAGGATCCTTTTATCCCCCCCCTTCGGCTGGAACTCGCCAGCGGACCGAATATTCCTTCAAGTACCTTCCACTGCACCCTAATGAAGTTACGTAAGCCAAGCGTCACCTTTTGAGTATTGATCCCTTATTTGTCAATTCTATCCTGTGCTTTAAATAGTTTATCGAACCATCCCATCTCTTTAACTCCATATTTGTTTTACCTTTTTTGATCCCTTAAATCCTTGGATTAGCCCGAGTCTCCACGACCCTTTCCATTCTGTTTGTCAATATTTTCCGTTTTTTGTGTTTTGTTTATAGTTATTATTAATAAAACTCTATTTTATTAATGATAGCAATATTATTATCCTTGAGCTCAGTTCCACTTTTTAAGCATTTTGAAGATACATAATATCGGCCGCCAGACAGTAAAAACGCACTCTAAAGATAAGTAAGGAAGTTCCCTCAACGAATAGTGTATATATAGTATCGTCGGGAGTCATTCTACGACATATATATATATATATATATATACTATTTAATTTGGTATCAGGTGTGTAAAGTTTAACGCTATATCTTTGCAAACACTGGTCTCAGTCGAGTAAAGCATAGTGTTATTCGTTATAATAATAGAATATAGTAGTTCCCTTTTGTTTTAACGATTGCTATCCCCTTTTTTTTTAAACTTAAGAAGCTGGAGTAGCTCAAGGAACGGTCATAATAATTTGTTTGTTTTTTTGTGATTTTAGTCAGTGGTTATTTAGATTGAGAAACCAAGTACGAATAGGTCAGTGCCCATATTTAGGTAGGCTAATTCTATAAAGACATAATTCTTGTTGCGAGGAATTTTAGTTGGTTGACTAGTGCGCCCCCAAGTGCAAAGATGACTCCGTTCGAAATCTTTAAAGCGCAAGGAGAGTCCTGTGGACTTTCCGGAAAAGAACTAATTAAGTACATTCAAGAGGAGCAAAGAAGAGAAATAGAACAAGAAAGAGAAATACAACGAGAAGAAAGAGAAAGAGAGGAACGGATAAGACTAGATGACCTTCAGATTGAATTAGCTCGGATTAAAGCAGAAGTTCAAAGAAAAAAGGTAGAAAAAGAAAGAGAAAGAGAGGAACGGGAAAGAGTAATCCAACGAGAAGAAAGAAGGACGGATTCGCGCCCCTTCCCAGGAAAGCTGACAAAGTTTCCGATCCCCGTAAAACCCCAAAACTTCTTTCCCCAAAACCAACAACGGGACTCCAAACCTTCCGTTAAGACTTCTCCTCCATCTCTCTTCCCGAAGCGACCAACCATATGCTTCACCTGTGGTGTAGAAAACCACATGAGCTGGAATTGCCCCCAAAATTCTAGGCTTAAAAGCGGACCAGCCCACCAAGTTCACCAGATTAATGCAACCCCGGCTCCCCCGGTGGTGCAGACCCAAGCAGAAACTTCTCCCCCTCCGTCAGGCCACCAGGTAAATTTTGTTTTTGGTAAAAGTTCATCGGGAACTTTGAAATATGAGGAGGGCAGCGTGGACAGCTGTCGAGTATCGACTCTCGTCAGGGACACAGGATATACATGCTTCATCGTGTCCGACGAACTCCTCCCAGTGGTCTCTAACCACGAAAAATTTGCGGTGGTACATGACCAACTTGGGCGGGCGAACAGATTCCCCGTCGCTAGATGTTACCTGCAGTGTCAATATTATAATGGCTGGGCTGAAGTCATTGTAGCACCCATAAAATTCTGTTCCGTACTTATAGGACAGAGCCCCCAAGTAAGTTTCGCCTTGTGTTTCAGGCCGCCCTTCCTCAAGGCCGAGATAAGAAAAAAGCCCAGGAGCCCGTCCCCATCAGAACCCCGATACCGTCCGATTTCTCGGAGACCCCTAACCATGACTTTAGGACGGCAAAAGAGGAGTGTGAATCACTAAAACCCTTAGGTGATAAGGCCCCAGACAAGGACACGGAGACTGTCCCTGGACCCCAAGAAAAAAAGAACCCCCAACGCGCCCATGGAGATACCTTCGTAGAACTGGACGAAGCATCTGCGCTTGAAGAGGACTGCCCCGCGGAGTCCCTTAAGGTAATCCAGACAGTGTGCATCCAACCTGATGCCGAGTACCCTCCTCCTTTTCTACCAGGCGAGTCTTTGGAACCCTCTGACCTGGATAGTGACGCGCAGCTGACACCACGTCAGAAGAGTCAGCTCCAGGAACTAATTAAATGGAATCACCATTTATCCACCCTATTAGCTCTTTTCGAGCAACTGCGTGAAAATGGCCTCACCATTGGCCCCAGCAAATGCCAGTTTGCCCACGAAACCATCAAATATTTGGGTTTCAAAATAGGACAAAGCAAGTCAGGTCCCCACGAGAACAAGATTAAGGCAATCGCCCACATGCCCCTCCCGATTACAAAGAAGCCATTAAGATCGTTCCTAGGATCAGCTTCTCCCTATCAGCGATTTGTTCCGAATTTCGCTGCAATTTTGGCCCCCCTATGCCCCCTTCAGGAAAAGAATTTCTCCGATCGTTTACGTTGGAATGATGTCGCTGTTTCCCATTTTAATCAGCTCAAAAGTAAGTTCATTTCTGCCCCCATTTTTAAGTTGCCCAACCCGGAAAAATCCTTTGGGGTTAAGTCCGACGTGATCAACGAGGGCATTGGAGGTGTACTCCTTCAATACGTGGATGACAGAACGAGTCATCCAGTTGCATATGCTAGTCGTCAATTATTACCACGCGGAAAGAGATATGCCACTAGAGAAAAGATAGCTCTATCAATTATCTGGGTCATAGACAAATTCAAGCTGTACTTGATATGTAAAGATTTTCAAATAGGAACCGACCACCGTCCGTTAGCCTATATTAGGAATTTGAGACACTCAAACGGCCGCATCATGCGCTGGAGTTTACTCTTGCAAGAGTATCAGTTTAAAATAAATTATATCAAAGGTTCCGATAACCAGGTCGCTGACGCACTCAGTAGGAATGCGTTACCGAATAGCGTAGAATAATTGTATTCATAGGATTAGTATCTCTATGTAGGTATATACCGTCTTGTACGACTTAATTTAAGATTCTTTTGTAATATAATTAATTAATGTATATGTCTGAAATTGTAACGCTCAATGTCTAATTTTTTTGTATGTCTATATATTTGTTCTTATTAATTTACGTATAAATTATTTTGTCCCGTATGTACTAAGTTTATATCATTTCATTGTTCCATGCCTTTTTTTTTATTAAGTTGTATTAAAGGTTATTTTCCCCTGTAATCTAAAGATCAAAATAATCATGTATTGAGGTAATAATAGTTAGGTGCAGGAAGATACGGTTGGTACAAGAAAACGAGTTCCCTACAACGGAGCTCTATCGTTGTCCCTTCTCTCTTTTTTTTCGAAGTGACAACTTCCCCTGGAATGGAGGGGTGTGATAGAACGAGTTCAGAGCTGCATTCATTTCAACTTCTATCACATTTTATTTAAAACCATGAGGCTACCCACGTGCATCTTCGATTCGAGGCTTGGAGTCTTATCAACAGCTACCGGACGCCAATGTTTAAACAAGGAGGTTATCGCCCCCCCCCCCGTTCGCCCCCATACGCCGACCTCGCCAGATCGAGTTAGGCTTATGGACAGATAAGGCATTTTTCTCCGGCCCAGCTGTGCGTTCCCTCGAAGCTTCCACCCCATTCTCCCCCACGCCAAGGAGATGTCCTGGCTATTTATATGGAAACTTTACCACTAAGATCAGATTGGAGATCCAGATTTTCGTCGCGAAACATCACCACGACCCTCTCTCCCTTTGTGCGCCAAGGGACCTCGACCTCGAGATTCACCATCACTTGTCCAGAAGGAGGACAATATTCCTTGAGTGCCAAAGGTTCGAGCCTTTTCGACGTCAAGTCCCCAAGGCTTCCCCCCCCCCCTGTTGTTCAAAGGAGAACAGCATTAGAACAGCCATTGTTCGTTTTGAGCCCTTCGCCAAGAAACGGTTCTCATCCCCCCCCCCCTGTTGTTCAAGGAGAACAGCATTAGAACAGCCATTGTTCGTTTTGAGCCCTTCGCCAAGAAACGGTTCTCATCCCCCCACCCCCTGTTGTTCAAGGAGAACAGCATTAGAACAGCCATTGTTCGTTTTGAGCCCTTCGCCAAGAAACGGTTCTCATCCCCCCCCCCTGTTGTTCAAGGAGAACAGCATTAGAACAGCCATTGTTCGTTTTGAGCCCTTCGCCAAGAAACGGTTCTCATCCCCCCCCCTGTTGTTCAAGGAGAACAGCATTAGAACAGCCATTGTTCGTTTTGAGCCCTTCGCCAAGAAACGGTTCTCATCCCCCCCTGTTGTTCAAGGAGAACAACATTAGAACAGCCATTGTTCGTTTTGAGCCCTTCGCCAAGAAACGGTTCTCACCCCCCCTGTTGTTCAAAGGAGAACAACATTAGAACAGCCATTGTTCTTGAGCCCGTAGACAAGAGACGGTTCTCATCCCCCCCCCCTTTGTTCAGAAGAGAACAACCTAGAACAGCCATTGTTCGTCAAGCCGTTCGTCGAGTAACGGTTCTCCTTTCCAAGACGCCACGTCAGGATCCTTTTATCCCCCCCCTTCGGCTGGAACTCGCCAGCGGACCGAATATTCCTTCAAGTACCTTCCACTGCACCCTAATGAAGTTACGTAAGCCAAGCGTCACCTTTTGAGTATTGATCCCTTATTTGTCAATTCTATCCTGTGCTTTAAATAGTTTATCGAACCATCCCATCTCTTTAACTCCATATTTGTTTTACCTTTTTTGATCCCTTAAATCCTTGGATTAGCCCGAGTCTCCACGACCCTTTCCATTCTGTTTGTCAATATTTTCCGTTTTTGTGTTTTGTTTATAGTTATTATTAATAAAACTCTATTTTATTAATGATAGCAATATTATTATCCTTGAGCTCAGTTCCACTTCTTAAGCATTTTGAAGATACATAATATCGGCCGCCAGACAGTAAAAACGCACTCTAAAGATAATTAAGGAAGTTCCCTCAACGAATAGTGTATATATAGTATCGTCGGGAGTCATTCTACGACATCACTCATTACACACTTGCACACATATTCCTCAGACTGTTTCACATTCTTTCATAATGCCCAATATTACCGCAGTTCCCAAATGACCCATACCTATCAACATCCGTTCTTTCACCTCCAATGGAATTCCGTGCAAAATGAGCCTTCCTTCCACTTATATGACATTCGATGTCTCTTACACGGTTGCAGTCCATACCAGGTCTTTCGTTTGCCCACAGCCAAAACAATTTCCCAGGGACTAACCACATTGGGCTCTCACAGGACCAACCATTTTTCATCTCAGACACCTTCTACCCATCCTTCCATACAAGTTGATATTCGAAACCGGTCTACCAGAAATCCTATCTCTAAAAACAGTCCCACTCCTACTTCCACTGTACTCGTGACCACGATACACACGCTCTCGCTCTTTCTGGACATAATATTCATGCAAAAATTGGGTCATCGATTGGGTGCTCCACCAAAGTGTTCTTGCATGGCCGGAACTTGGTTACGGAACACTTAATTGGTTCCACGCTATATAGAAGTGGCTTCATATGTGCCGTACTCTAATAAAGCACGATCTTCCACAATTCCTAATACATCCTCCTATTACAATCTTTGCCCTTCCCTTCTCCTATTTTCCTTTTTTTTAAAGTTACATAGTATAACACATCATCGGGGATCGTCCTAAAATCTTTCTCATTAATTTTTGAATCCCCAAATTTTGTTCTCGCTAATGGCTCCAAACGGCGCGCATACGAATCGATTCTCTCATTCTTCCACATTATTGATACTTCGCATCTATCCGTCTTTTTTATACTTCACACTCATCATCACTCTAGTGCTTTGCTAATGCTTTCTTCTACCTTCCAAAAACTCCCTAAAGTCTTTCATTTAGAACCTAGTATTCTTATCTACATTTAACCTATAGTAACTTTGATACAAAGTTAAGAAAACTTTTATATCTTTCGGACCTTCCATTCAAAACTTAACCCATTAATGCCGACAATTTATTTTCTAAGTTATTGATATTATATTTTAGAACCTTCATTTTAGGGTGATAAATAAAACAAATAGTCCTTTAGAATTGTTTTTTTATTTACAATGAAAAATAAAGGGGTGACAACCCGAGTTGCCACTCGTCATTCAAAGCATAACACTTTGCGATGGGAAAATGAAAATAGTTTAATTCTTGGTTTTTTTTTATTATGAAAACACGCTGACACATATATTATGTTGAATGATATATCTCCATGCATAGAATATGAAGTGGAACATGAGATTTTTTGCACTCATACTTCGTTCTCCCTGCGCAATGCTTATATCTCGAGTATTTAAAGGGTAGAGGTCCTACCCAGTGATCAAAATGATCCTTCCTCAATTCGTCTCTTGCAACTACCCGTAGCTTGTTAGTTAATGGTTCAAGCCTTTTCTTGTTTGTTCAATCTTGCTTTAACCCTATAGGGACTACGAGGACTATTTCTTCCTTTGTGATATACATTGAATTATATTACTGCGTATTCGATGTTTTGTTTCAAAGGCCGAACAGGACGGACCAGTTAGGTTTTAAAATCACTTTAATGAACTTCTAGCAACTCTTCAATGTACCAACAATCTTAGTATGCTTTTCTGTATAAAAATACTTTAATGATTCAAGCACAATTTGTCTTAAATATTCCAGAAGTAAAATGGTATTTCAAAGTTTAATATACAAAAGCAAAGCGTTGAGAGAAGAACAGAAGATACTCCAAGGAAATAATGGCTGCCACCATTTGCGAGATCGAATTCGGATGCTGTAATTGGCAACGAATGGATCAGTTAGATAAACTCCACCCATAAACTTATTATAAGCTTCAATGGCATTAGGAATAGGAACTAGAATTTATTTTTTATCAACTCGCGACGATCGGGAGCACTTTGATTTTGGATCAACACCAAATTTATTTGAAGCAACTGTCACCACCATATTGCCTTTTCACTTCCTTAAAATTTGAGCATTGGTACACACCGAGGCAACATAACCTCTTTTCTTTTTCTCTAGCATTTTGGAAGCTGTAATGGAAAGAAAGTAAACAAGCTATCAAAATATAAACACTGTTCAACCATTATCTTTGTGCATTTAACTAAACCCAACACAACATCTCCACGTTAACCTAACCCAGTTACAGGAAATTTTGTTGAGCTACCACAATAGGGTTCTGCATGAAATATGTATCCATTAGAACCAAATAAAACCCATAGTTTATATCGAAACCGTATTGGCTTTCCCCTGACAAACTGTTTCGTGCTGTGATGCCCAAAATATGGCACAATTGCTAAAGCCTTCTCTTCAGGAGCCAGAAAACTTACTCCCACACCACGATGATCTTCATCTTCAGGAATGTCGAAAATGTCATTGACGTCCAGCGTACAAATATAAAGATATATACTGTATATGCATATGCATACCAAATGAATAGGTATATATATATATATATATATATATATATATATATATATATATATATATATATATATATATATATATATATAAGTATTACTTATTATAAAGTAAACAACAATATTAGGAAAACTCATTTGTCATGTCCACGCTGGCAGTGAATATATATTTGTATTATGCCGACTGGCAACTTTGGTAGCCAGAAAAAGTAAAATCATTTCTAATTTATAATAAATCATGTTACGGAATTATTTTTCTTATATATATAAAATCTAATCATTCCTGGATTTAAGCTTCACATTTTAATGAAACTTAAACAAAAAAATAAATAAAGTAACTACGTTTAGGAGAGAGGTGTCGAAGCCATTTTAGGCTCGTGTATAACGAGGTTAAATAAATACAATATACATCTAATTTTTGTGAGCACAACGCTGTCAAATGTAGTGTTTTACATAACTGTAGGGTTTTTCGACAAAGTGAAATAAAATTTCATGAAAAGTAAATAAATTTGTCTGAAATATAACGAAAAAACAATAGGGGCAATTTTAGTTGCCAAGCGACATCACTGGGTTAATCATCTTCAAAAAATCTCTAATCAATAAACATACATACTTATATGAGTGAACGAACTCAATATAGATTGTGAGAGGATTTTCCTCGAAGAACCGCGTGAGAGAAAGCCTCCGGAATACCCTTTTTAGCCCTTTCATTCCAAACCAATTGCTCCTTGGCATGGGAATTTTCAGATCATCGAGAAGGAAGTAGTCCCGCACTGACTCGCTCGACCCGGCTATATTTGTTATGCGATACGCAAATTTCTCTCCTTCCCCCGCGATAACCACGAATTCTTGCCCCTATGACTCCCAGGGATTTCTTCCCCCGCGAATGTGGCCGTACAAGCCCAACCCCATATGCTGACCAGAATTCGCTGTCGGATCCAACTCGTTATCTCGAAATACCCTTGGGCTATCTAACGTACCAGACCCCTGTTCGAGTCGTACCTCGTCATTAATATCTGCCCAAAAGATCGCACTTCGTGAAGCGTTGGCCCCTGTTCAGGAAAAAGCATATTTAGCTAACTTCTTCCTGGAGAACTATGCGGCCCCCGTCATCTCGCACTCTCTTCAAGACTCCCGTTCCACGTGTCTGAGACTCTCTGCCGAGCCGCAGAAACGTCTCCTGTTTGAGAGGATTTAGCGTTTTAATCCCCTGATTACAACCCCCGTCAATCGTCACATGCATCCTCTTCTGAATTGACTCTCCGCTTAAACGTAAATAATATCCATTATTCAAATTAACGATAATTTTGCAGTTCCCACTTAGCTCTGGCATATTGTAAACTGTCAGGATCCAAGTAACAATAGTTATAGAGTAATTTGTTCCCATTTTTGTATATATATATATATATATATATATATATATATATATATATATATATATATACAAGTATATATAATCATTATTATTATGTTAAAATATGGTGTCAGGTAAAGTTGGGTTATTTTGTATTGAAGGAACCCTTTTTCTTTTCAAGTCTTTTTCCCAGTTAATTTGTTCAGTAACTAGTTTGCCAAGTAGGTCAAGTATATCCAAAGATAGTGGAACAAATTCTTTATTTTTTTTTATTTGATTCTTCATTTTATTGTAGTGACCGTTTTTTCCAAGTTTATTTTCGTTGTGTGTGGGTTTTTTTTTGTAAACGATCTCTCTCGAAACCTACTAAGCTCCGTTCAGTATTTAAAGGCCCTATAATTACTGGTTATATAGGGATAAATTTTTTAATTATTACTTATTTTCTTTTCTTTAGTTATTGCCTACAATCATTGTGTGAGTAAATCTCTGTTAGGGTTTTTGGTACGATCGTAAGAGCCCCATAATCATTTCCTTGAGTTCCTTGGACGCGCATTTACACCAGCAATATGTCGTCATTTGAACTTTTCCGATTGCAAGGAGAGAACCTTGGGTTGTCCGGCAAGGAACTAGTTGCCTATATTTAAGATGAAGAAAGATATGAAAGGGCAAAGAAAGAGAAAAAAGAAAAGCTGAAGAGAAAAGACAAAGAGATAAGAAAGAAGTTGGAAAGAGAGCAGAACAAAGAGAAGTGGAAGAAAGAGATAGAATTCGTTAGCATGAACGCGAGCTAAACAGAAACCAAATGGAATTCCTCTCCGCACCAAATTTCGCCACGCCCGCATACAACCAAATATGACTTTCCGTCATTTTGAAAATACTCTTTCATGTACTTTTAATTTTTGTTAGACGCATTGAAAGTCTCCCACGATTATGAGCCCCTGCTAGATTTTGTTCTACTGGATCAGTTGCTAGCGTCGCTAACACCAAGATCCGCTCCTTCGTGAAGGATCATCAGTGCTACTCCTTCAAAGAGTGCATAGAAGAAGCAGATATCTATGCGGCGAAGCGCAACTTATACCCGAAGGAAAATAAAAAGCCTCCCCCTTCATCCCCAAGAATAAATTTAATAACTCGCGGTTTCCTCCTAAGAAATCCCCAGAATTCGCAAAGGTTATGGAACACTTTAAGCCCAGAAGTTTCCCTCCATCGGAACCCCGTGACGTCAAGCCCCTCATATCTAATCCGCCGGCGTCAACTTTGCCCCGTAGGCCAATCATATGTTTTGCGTGCGGTGTCGAAGGCCACACGCGCCCAAATTGCCTCCAAAATTCCCAACTCCGTGGTAATCTCATTTACCAAGTCCACCAGGTGAATGCTGCTTCCGCTCCACCTCCATCGCGACCAGAAACCCCAGATCCAATCTGGTCTCCCAGTGCCGCAGGGCACAATGTAAATTTCCTCTTCGACAAGAATTCTCCTGGAAATCTTAAAGTTGGAAACGAAATCGTTAATGGGTGACTCGCTCCCCCCTCGTCCACGATACCGGGTGTACCTGCATCATGGTATCGAATGAACTTCTTTCCCCGGTGGCTCCCGACCACAACAAGTTTGCGGTAGTCCTTGACTACTTGGGACGCGCAAACCGCTTTCCAATTGTAAACTGTTACCTCGAGTGTCAGTACTTATCCAGATGGGCTGAAGTTGTGTCATCCCCTATCCAATTCTGTTCCGTTTTGGTAGGACAGTGCCCCCAAGTCTCGTCTAACCCTGTTGCTCAGCCCGTTATCACGATAAACCCATGCAGAGAAGGAATCCCAGACGCCTGCTGCCCTTGAAACTCCCTTAGATTCAGATTTCAGCGGCGTTATGAGCGAAGAATTCGCTCAAAGACTAAAGGAGTGCCCAAATCTCCTTCCCTTGTGAGAAAAATCCCGGGGCCTTGAGCAGGATTCGGTCCGCGGTAACAAGACGGCCTCTTATATCGTGAAACAAGGCTTGCTATATCGTGCTTGCTCGGATCGCGTCAACCCTGAGACTCACGCCCTCTGTGTTCCCCGTTGGCATGTCCCCCTGTTCCCAAAACTTGCCCACGATAGTGTGTTTTCCGGCCACTTCTGCCACGATAAAATTAGTCAGAAGATTTCCCAGTATTTCTATTGGCCTGGTGCTGCAGGCGACATTTCGGAATACTGGCAATCCTATGATGTCAGCCAGAAAACCAAGGCGAAAGGGCGTGTTAAACCGGTCCCCCTTCGGAAGAGACGAACCATATCGAAACCCGTTCGTTCAAGATCTTACCCCCTTCCAATCCATCTAAGAAATGCTTTTAACGCCGAAGTTAACAATCTGCTCAACCTCCATATCCTTGAACCCTCCGCGTCAAATTATTGTTCCCCAATAGTTCTGGTGCGGAAACCAGGTGACCCTTACCGCATGTAGGTAGAATTTTCGCAAATTAAATTCCGTGACTGATTTCGATGCTGAATCAATTCATTTAATTGACCAAAACCTTCACTTGTTCAAAAAAGCAAATCTATTAGCGAGCTCTACACCAGCTAAATTTTAATTGTAATAGCTCAATATCGATTTATTCACTTTGTAATTATTATAACCACCAGCTATAGATTAGTTTATATTCAATTATTTCTCTTTATGTCCTTATTTTTCTCGATGTGTACGTCTATAACGCACATCGCCCTTTATATATAAAATTAGTATTTAGAAGCCTGATCTGGCTCCAGAACATGTGTATATGTACCCGTGTAATCCTTCTGCCATTTATGTAAAATGTATCTTTGAATATCCGTTTTATTCTTCCTTTTATTGCATTGTATAACTTAGTGTATAAATATTAATTTAAATTTTTGTAATTATGTCCCCATAATGCTCTTATGGTTGGCAATAATTAACTTCCTTTTCTGTTCATATGTACACGCAGTCGGATAAAATTAGCTTGTACACCTGCTCGACGTCAGGTCAGGAATTCCCTTTTTTCTTTTCTGCTTAGCCCGTGACCACTCGCGTGAAAGACTCCGAGTCCCCCATTCATTCGTCTAAGGGGATGTCGCCCTTCTCCCCCAACTCCGAAACTGCCATCTTTTTGCATGGGAGGGATGTAGCAGAATGAGGTAAAATGGCAACCAAGTGCCCTTCTGTACCCACGTGGATCCTGAGATCACCGTGTGAAGCTGTGTAAGCATGACTGAACCTGTGCAAGGAGGCAGCTGACGCCGTTATCACACACCCCAGGTGTATTTGCCTTGTGACCGATGTCATCGTCTCCCACAGCCAAATCTTCGCAAGCATTCTGGTTTTCCGCTCCAAGATTGAAATATGTTGGACATTCCAACCAACGTTATCACGATTTTCCCTTCCTTCGAAGGAGTCGCCAACTTTTCCTAAATTCGCGCACGCGTCTGGAGCCACCACACCAGGCGCCTAAAAACGCTTCAACTGAGTTTAAAGAGCAGCACTGTTAGACTTTTACCTACTCCGGCGAACCTGATAAAAGATGCCCCCCCCCCTTTCCACACACACACAAACCCCAGCGGCAATTTCGACTCGAGTTGGAGGCTAAATCGATCCGTGAACTCTGCCATAGTCAATCGGCAAGTACCTAACGAGGATTCCAGACTCCGAAGGCTCGACAAGTGCTCCCTCATCTAAAGTAAAAGGTAACTTGAGTTCTTCCGTCGCATTCATCGTACCCCAACTGGCCCCCTTTCGGCAACGAGCACGTAAGGTAATCGTAACCGTTGCCGCCCGCAGGTTGAACTTGAATCTGGCTTACCCCATTGCTCCATTATTTGTGTGAACCCCTCCCCCGGTTTAAAATCCCCCTTTAAATCACCAAACCGAATCTGACCTCTTTTCTCGCTTAATTAACCTACCTGTATATAGTGTGGACCTTTAACCCCGTCTGTGCGAAAATTCCCTTTAAACCCAATTTTTGTTAAATATAAATATCATTTTTTTGTTAGTAAAGATATATTTTTGTCATTGTCTTTCTTTTGCAACCACAACGCGTACCAGCTACCTGTTAAAATTTTGCCAACTTGCACTCTGGAATATTTTTTTAAAGGGGCCCCGCAAAGTTAATAATAAACCATCCCCAATGCACTCATAATAATTTCCCCTTTCACTAACGGTCTTCAACCAACTTCGGCGAAGCCCCAAAGTATCTACGTATATATATATATATATATATATGTACAGTGGCGGCAACAAAAAAAAGTGACATTGAAAATTGGCAACAGAAATCGATACACAAAATCGCTTTCACGATTTTACTTGCCAACAAGCCAATGAAAAGGGGCGGGGCTTATGCCGCGAACAGACGACTCTCCTGAGCTAAGACAACAGAACTGCGCTTTATTGCAACTCAAGTGTCTCGTTTGAGCTCGTACAGTGAGGTTTTAGTGTACGGCGCTCCAGCGTGCTGATTTCCTGCATTCGTAGCTACATTTGACCTGCAATAACTTCTGTGTAAATGGATACAATGGGGCAGTAAAAGCTTTCTATGACAGAGAAAAGCTGTGCCTTGACCCTATTTGAGCAGCGAAAGTCTTTTATTGATGTAGCAGCAGATTTAGGAACCTCAAGAAATACGATTTATCGCCTAAAATGGGCAGCTGAGTTATTGCCACCAGGTACCATACCAAAGAGGAATGAGGGCACTGGTGCAGCTAGGAAGACATCTCCAAGGACTGATAATATCCTAAGGCGTGAAGTGATGTCAGACCCTTCTGTAACCTCCGCTTCAATCAAGAAAAAACACCCAGACCTCCTCCAGAACGTCGCCCTCAGGACCATCCGTCATCGCTTACAGAAGGACTTAGGCCTACCGGCTCGCCGCGCTGCCAAGAAGCCACTTCTTACCAAGGCTATGAAGATGAAAAGGCTCAATTTTTGCAAGACCTATAAACATTGGGCAGCTGCCCATTGGAAGAAGGTCATGTTCAGTGATGAGAACACCTTTAGACTGGTCAGAGGAGAGTCAAAGATCGTGCGTCGTCCCAGCAATGTGTCTCGGTATGACCCAAAATATACCGTGAAAACTGTGAAGCACCCTGATAGTGTGATGGTGTGGGGTGCCTTTAGTGGAAACAAGGGTAGAGGAGGTCTGTACTTCCTTCCCAAGAATGTAGCCATGAGGGGGGCTAACTATCTCGAAGTTTTGAGGCAGCACATGCTGCCATTTTGGGAAATTCATCAGTGTGAATTTTTCATGCATGGTCGTGCCCCTGCTCACAGGTTCCAGTTAGTAAAAAAGTTCTTTAATGATAATAATATTAGTGTTTTGGAGTGGCCTGGTAATTCCCCGGACCTAAATCCTATTGAGATTTCTTGGAATCTCATGAAAACCAAAGTTCAAGAGACAGCACCCGGCAGCATCAAGGACCTGATAGAATCACTGAAGAAGATCTAGGTTACGATCGACCCCACCTACTTCGCAAACCTGGTTGAATCAATGCCCAATCGACTTACGATGGTCATCAAGTGCAAGGGCAACATGACCAAGTATTAACTTTCATGAAATATTCATAATAAAATATGTAAGTTACATTTTTCTGTTTCATTTTCCCCGAATTGTCACATGTCACTTTTTTTGTTGCCGCCACTGTATATATATATATATATATATATATATATGTCGAGGTATGCCTATGAAGACACGCTCGGATTAATGGCGCATCCTAAGCGCGATCTTCCGTTCAGATCTTAACAACGAGGTACGACTCGAACAGGGGTTTCGAGACTTCGCGGGGGAACAGAAAAACGGTCTGAACGGAGAAACTGGCAGACTCTTAATCTCCTCGAGGAATGGCAGACGCAGGGCTCAACAGCCAAGTGGCTGGTCCGTTAGATATCCCATGGGTATGTCCGTCCCCAGAGGAATATCGACCTCAGTCTATGCAAAACTATTTCGAGATAACGAGTTGGATCCGACGGCGAATTCTGCCTCAGCATATAGGGTTGAGTTTGTACGGCCGCGGTCGAAGGGGAAAGAATTGCCTGAGGCATTAGGGCAAGAATCCGTCGTTATCGCGAGGGAGGGAGAGCGAGTTGCGTCCCGCATAAGCATATATAGCCGGGTCGAGCGACTTCGTGCGGGACTGCTTCCTTCTCGATGATTCTAAAATTCCCATGCAAAGGAGCACGGGGTTTGGAGCAAAGAGGCTGAAAAGGGTAGTCCGGGCGCTTCCTCTCACGCTGCTCCTTCGAGAGGCATCCTCTCACAATCGCTATTGAGGTCTTTCACTTATATACGTATGTATATTGATTAGAGATTTTTGAAAGATGATTTACCCATTAATGTCGCTTTGCCACTAGAGTTGCCACTATAGTTTTTTCGTTATATGTCAGATAAATCTATTTACTTTCCTATGAAATTTTATTTTACGTTGTCGTACAAGCCTAAAATTATGTAAAACACTACGTTTGGCAGTGTTGTGCTGACAACAAATAGATGTATATTCTTTTTATTTAACCGCGTTATACGTGAGCCTAAACATGGCTTCGACACCTCTCTTCAAAACGTAAGTACTTTATTTTTATTTATATTTTTGTTTAAGTGTAATTAAAATGTAAAGATTTAATCTAAGAATTATCATTATATATATATATATATATATATATATATATATATATAGTGCGGTTAAGGTAATGGCATAATTAGACAACTGCTCTGCTTCAGGTCCAGCAGGGGGTCCTATCCTCCTTGAACTGGAAGACAACACTTAGGGATGACCCATCCATCAGCCCAAAAAAGCTGATTTCAAAGACACGCCTTTATGTCGTCTCGTTTACCGTTACAGAAAACTGTTATTATTAATATATTAACAGCGTTGACTGAGCCAAAACGCTCGAAAGATGGATTATTAATATATTAACAGCGTTGACTGAGCCAAAACTTTCGAGCGTTTTGGCTCAGTCAACGCTGTTAATATATTAATAATAACAGTTTTCTGTGACGGTAAACGAGACGACATAAAGGCGTGTCTTTGAAATCAGCTTTTTTGGGCTGATGGATGGGTCATGCCTAAGTGTTGTCTTCCAGTTCAAGGAGGATGGGATCACCTGCTGGACCTGAAGCAGAGCAGTTGTCTAATTTTGCCATTACCTTAACCGCACCAATTTGTCTTGGATATTTTTCCATCTTTCGAGCGTTTTGGCTCAGTCAACGCTGTTAATATATTAACAATAACAGTTTTCTGTGACGGTAAACGAGACGACATAAAGGCGTGTCTTTGAAATCAGCTTTTTTGGGCTGATGGATGGGTCATCCCTAAGTGTTATCTTCCAGTTCAAGGAGGATAGGATCACCTGCTGGACCTGAAGCAGAGCAGTTGTCTAATTATGCCATTACCTTAACCGCACCAATTTGTCTTGGATATTTTTCCATATATATATATATATATATATATATATATATATATATATATATATATATATATATATATATATATATATATATTTATATATAAATAATTCCGTAACATGATTTATTATAACTTAGGAACAGATTTTACATTTTCTGGCTACCAAAGTTGCCAGTCGGCATAACACAAATAAATATTCGCTGCGAGCGTGAACATGACAAATGAGTTTCCCTAATATTGTTGTTTAATATTTAAGAAGTAATACTTATTTATACCGGGTGTTCCAGGAAAAAGTTAACCGTAATTTGAATTAGTATAACTCAAAAAATATTGGAGATTTCTTGGTCCTGCCAAAAGTGTTTTATTTAACAACTATTTACCTGTAGATTCTAGAAATTTCATTAAATTCCCTTTTAAAAATATTGATACACTAATGGATTTAGTGGAGTAGATCAAAATTATGTTTGCGCAAGGAAGTAAAATAATGAAACGAAGCCTAGGAAAGCTAGGCCACCGTGCACTTTCAAGAGAAGCGCAGGGAGCCTAAGTAGCCTAGGTCACTGTGCGATTCTTCAAGCAAAGCCTAGACCATTTTACAGTGGTTTTCAGCCATGCTGTGCTATAGTCTTGTCATTAAGGCTTACTAAGCAAATAAAAGCGTTTCTGCGTAAATGTATACCCTCATAGAACCTTTTTAATCATGCAGTTAACAAAAGATCAACGCGTATTTGTAGTCACAAACTTTATTAGACTAACAGTATTAAACAAGTACAAGAATCATTTAAACAGCTTTTTTCAGGTAGGTACCCACCAAGCAAGCCCACAACTTGGAAAACACGAAAGAACATGCTTAAATCTAAATAAAGGTCGTCCGGGTCGTATGAGAACCATAAGAACACCTGAAAATATCGAAAATGTTCAGATGACACTTCTTCAAAATCCACATGTATCAGTCAGAAAGAACGGGTTACAATTTTCAAAGTCATTTACCTGCATTATTAAATATGACCTAAAATAGCATCCTCATAAGATGCATGCAAGACACTAGCTTCTTGAAACTGATTTTCTTTGTTGTAGATAATTTATCGAATGGCTTTTCCATAAACCTGCTCGTTTCTTGGAAAGCATTGTGATTGGTGACGAGGCAGCCTTTTTCAAGAATGGAAAGGTAAATAGCCATAATATTTGGCAATATGCGCCGCTGACCCCCCCCCCCCCCTCCCTCCCAGCATTCAACTTTGACACACATATTTGTCAGCAGAAAGTGACTCTGTGGATCGGAATATGCAGCAATGGCTATCTTGTCGGCCCATTGTTTTACAAGAATAACTTGAATGGTGCTGCCTACCTGAGCATGATCAACAAAAGGATCTTCCTGGAACTCCGCCAGATTTACGGCAATCAGTTCAATAGACTTTGGTGGATTCAAGACGGCACACCAGCTCATAGACAGCTTGCTGTAAGAACAAAACTAAGAGAAATGTTTGACAACCGCATTGGCGCCTAAATCATGCAATTGAATGGCCCTTAAGATCCCCTGACTTAACACCGTTCGATTATTGCTTATGGGGATATCTAAAGAATAAAGTGTATCCTACTCCACCACAAAGCATCAACCAGTTTTGAGATAGTATAACACTTGAAGTCAATAGTCTTAAGGAAAATCACAAGTTAATCAAAAAAGTTGTTCAATCAATGCGATCAAAGGCGCAACTGTGCTTGGAAAGAAGTGGAGGACATGTGTAAGGAAACGATACTTAGAAAATTAAAAATAAATTTGTATTAAAAATGGATTTAAATATATTTGTTGATTTTAAACTTCGAAGTTTTATTATTTTACTTCCTTGCGCAAACATAATTTTGATAGCCTCCACTAAACCCATTAGTGTATCAATATCATAAAAGGAAATTTAATGAAATTTTCAGATTCGACAGATAAATAGTTGTTAAATTTTTTTATTTTACAGGACTCAAAAATCTTCAATAGGTTTTGAGTTATACTGATTCAAATTACGGTTAACTTTTTTCTGGGACACCGTGGAAAAATATTAATTTATCTGTAATCCTACCCTTTCATATATATATATATATATATATATATATATATATATATATATATATATATATATATATATATATATATATATATATATATATATATATATTAATAATTCTTTTTTCAATCTTCTTAATTTGTCTTATATTTGCCTTTTCTTCATTGTTTAACCTTTGGATAAGCGTACTGAAGTTCATCGGGGACTGATGCTTGTTATTTTGCCAAAGGTAGAAGTAAATTAATGTAATTTAGCACTTTCTTTAATTTAACTGACGCGTTTCGATACATCGAGTATCATCTTTCGAGTTACAATGGGGAATTGTTACAAAGTATTCAATTTATATATGTTACAAAATGTTTAACAAAATTCTGAACGAATCTATACACGTCTAGGCAGGTTGGATCGAGGTGATAAAAGGTCGGAGAAGTAGATACCAGAGAGGGGGGGATTAAGCGGCTTGACAGAGGGGATTACTGGATAGTGGCAGCTCTGAGTACACCTGTCCCTCTGATTAATTTTCATGCGCTGGGCAGGATTTCATTGGAGTTAGACTGTATGTTTAATTTCGGTTGCTTTTCTTGGATATATATAGCTTCAAGGAAGAGCAGTTGAGGCCTGTTGGGAGCATAGTATAAAATTCTGGTGTTTTCTTCTATCATTTTTCGGTTGAGGCATGTTCCGTGTACTTCCTCTGTATGTTTATTAGGTGCACAGTTGTTCAGATGGTATGACATTGTTTTTGAGAGAGTGGTTTCGGTCATGCCGGTATACGAGTTAGGTAGGAGCTCACAGTCTCCTAGTTAACATGTGTACTCGTATATCAGATGTGTCCTTTGTTTTGGGTATAGCGGGGGTTTAGGGTTATTTTTCATGAAGAGGATTGAAGTACGTCTATTTTGATAGTAGATGATTAGTCCGATCTTATGCTCTGCGGTTACGGGTTTTAAACCTCGGTCTATAATGCCCTTGATGGCTCTTTCATCTGCTTGGTATTCGGTGCCCATAGTATTCTGGTAGAACAGTTTTATAATATCCTCATTATCCGTATTCCTGTTCTTATGGGGTTCTGAGAGGTACCATTTATCCATTTTAATTTTTATGGCTGTTTGTATTTCTTTATTGGAGAATCCGTTATTTACAAGTACCTGAGTGGCTCTCTCGAGTTAATTGTGTGTTTCCTTCATTGTTTGTGTCCTTCCATGTGGTGTAGTACGTAAAAACACGGTTGATGCACGACGATATCGCGCTTGTTCGGTAGCGCATAGGACTTTTGCTGTCCCTATTTATGCAAAATCCCGGGTTGGTGGGTTTAACATGAATGGGGACAGCGAAAGTCCTAAGTGCTACCGAACAAGCGTAATATCGTCGTACATCAACCGTGCTTTTACCCACTGCCCCACATGAAAGGACACATACACTGGAAGAATTCCCATCCTCCATTCTCGAAGGTTCTGCTCCCCGTCCCCCTTCATCTCAAAGGAATTACCCTGGACCCCGTCAAAGTTATCCAAACTCATCTCACCGCTTCGCAGGAAACGACCATCCCCCCCCCTCCCTCCATTTTGTACAAGGTATTGTAACGAATATTTTAGCTAACCCAAATTTATAACTGCCGCCTACTGCCCCCCGCCCCCCTCATTATCATTGTGTCTTATTATTTCTTTTATCGTTGTATCATTTAACCTAAATTACTAATTTTTATTAAAGTCTATTTTTTTGTCGACTCCTTTACTTCCGACCCTTGAGCTCATCATAGCCGTGTAACAGCCTGTAACCAAGTGAGATTTGAAACTCTCAGCCAATACAAAGATTTAAAGTAGCTCTATTGGACTAGCCCTTCTTTAGGAGGATCTGACCTCGTAACAGGACCTAAACAGACCAAAAGTTATTAAAAAGAATCCCTGCGCACTCTAAAATAAAATATAATAGATATATGCATGATATATAGAGCTATACCACGACAATATATATATATATATATATATATATATATATATATATATATATATATATATATATATATATATATGTGTGTGTGTGTGTGTGTGTGTATGTAATTTAGGGCTTCTTTCCCGGGATACCGGCCATTGTTCACCGACGAGATTTCCTGGAAATCCAGCATTCAATATTTTTACTTTATTTTACGTCTCATAAAATTATATTAATTAAAATATTTACCAATAAAACCACCTGGCAGCTTGTATTACTGATAGTGCAGCAGTGATGAATAAAATCGGAAGATTAATTGTATGTGAGCATCAATTTTGCTGTTCACCTGGGATCCACTTAGCAGTGTGTGATGCTTTGTATTAGAAATAATATATCCACCTCGCACTCACCTTTTCTGATGAAAACCAACATGAAGTAGATCACCAAAGGGATGACACAGATGAAAGGACAAAATACTTAAATCTTGGTATTGAGATTGAAAATGTTATCTCTGACTCTGAACCCTTTGATGATAATTTATTCGAAATAGATAGATAATCTGAATTACAAGAAATTGATATCTCAAATTATCCATAAATTCACAAAAAATAGCAAAAATGTTTCGGAATTCACCTGTAATGAATAATGTGTTGCAAGTATACGTTAAACAGGAACAGGGAAAAACATTTCATTTATTGTTGGATTATAAAACTAGGTGGAACATACTTTTAGGCATGTTAGAATGCTCTATGAAAATGACATCATCAGTGTCAAAAGGTCTCATTGATTTCAGTCAAGATAAAGCTCATTTTAGTCTTGATAAACAAGAAGTTGATATGATTCGTGAGGTCATGGCATCGCTAGAACCATTAAAACCTGCTGTTCAAAAGATAGGGAAAGGAGAATCTAATTTACTTTCAGAAGAATATATTATTCTTTTGTCTTGAACGAAATTGAGTGGTCTCTTACATTAGCTTACTGGTGTCAAAAATTATAAAAGGTTCACAAGTGACAGCAGTTCACCTGCCTGGCCTAATAAGGCATTGATAATTTTATCAGCACAACAAAGGCTTCTATGCCTTTTTATAGAGCCTACTAAATCTCTTTCTATCGAAGGAGATGAACCTGATTATGTACAAGAATCATCAACTGTCCATCTACCGAATGCAATGACTTTAGCTGGCAAGCTGGATGCATTTCTTAAAGCATCCTAGTGAGATTTAGACAAAAAACACTTCTACAAACAGCATAACATGTGATGCAGAGCAGTTTAAAAAAGGAAATAGCAAGTTTGGAAGCAACAAGAGTGAAGACTAAGAAAATTTCTCTTCTGTTGAGTGCTTTAAATATCATTCAACCCACCTCAATATTGTCTGAAAGGGCGGTCTCAGAAGCAGAACATTTTGTGAGTAAATTGAGATCGAGCTTGAGCGATTAAAGTAGTAACCATTGTTGCTTTTTAAAATCTTATTATAAAAATTTGCACTAGCATTTGTTTAGTTTAAAATGAACTTTAGTCACTAATTTCTTAAAGCAATTTTTTTGTCATATTCATTATTCAGTTTTTATATTAAAACTAATATAATTTTCCAACAATACAAAGATTACTTTTTTGTCATGCATATACTCTATTCAGCATTCACTAGTAACTAATAGTTTGCTTTCATTGATATGAATTTGTATTTTTTAATAAATACACAATTCTCACAGAAACTTTTTATTTTCCTTTATCTTAGATGTAGAAGAGTATAAATTAAAAGATCATTTAAAACGCTGATACAAATTTTTATATTAATTTCTTATTCTTATATATTTTAATTTAAAATGAAATTATCAATCATATCCCGCAATTTCCCGAGATTCCGGAAAGACAGTATATTTTTCCCGGAATCCCGCGAAAAGCAAAAATCCTGGGAAATGAGAAGCCCAAGTTGCGATGTAAAATTTTCACACAACATTAATATAATTTTAATGAATTGATAGAAAATATCTATATGTACTATCATTCTCTTAGATAAAATAAACACCAGAGATTACATTTAATAATTTATCAATGCATATTACGGTTTTGTTATATTTGAACTAAATACAATATGCCAATTTTAGCTATTTATTATCAATCAAAATTGTTTACACTCTTTGAATATTTTTTTTTTTTATTTTTTTTTAAGAGCTCATCTGGCGACTGCCTACTTGGACATTAGTCTCTTTGAATACACTTCGTTTATACTAATTAGCAGACCCATCGGCGGTAATAACTTGCTGCAGCCCTTATTTATAGTCGTTTATTTATAAGCTATTGCAAGGGATCCTTTGGGCTATTTTCACATCTGACCATAAGCTTACAAAGGGGGTTTTGGTCAATTACTGCCATGATCATTCCAACACGTTCAATGACTTCATCCTCAGCCACTCTTTTGTGAATTATGACGTTTGTCTTGATTATTCTCCTGCTGGATTCTCCAAATGCGTAGGAGCTTTAGTTTCCTCACTGAAAGCACGAACCTTTTCGTCAGTTATTTTTTATGCTCTCGATGTAACAAAAATCCCCAGAATATGATTGATCTACAAAGCTGCTTCACAGTGGGAGAGTGTTCTTTTCCTTATAAGCTTCGCTGTTTGGTCGTCAATGAGGGTTTTTATCCATCTTTCTCTTCCTGAAGTGTAAGGCAGCTGGAGGCGCACCATCTTTCTACCTCTTCCTGGTAATGATTCCACTGTACCTGTAGATTTATATCTCCATACGATTTGTCCAATAGTGTTTTTAGAAGTATTGAACTTGGAAACTATATTTTGTATCCATTACAATACTTATGTAAGCAAATAACGTTTTCTCTAGTCGTTTTGGGCAACTCTTTTCACTTTCCCATCTTCCACGGTGTATTTCTACGAATGATGAGTACTGGATTCACATATGGGAAACATACGGCCTTAAATAAAATAAAATATAAAATTTTACCTTGAATTTTTTAATATTGCTCGTAGTAACGGTCATCTTGACTCAATATCTCAAAAAATGAGTGATTTCTTACATGAGTGTGAATATTTTTCTCTCATAGGAAAGTAGAAAAAAAATGGTATATGGAATTTAGTTCAAATATAATCAAACTATAATTTGACATATCTTAAAAGAATATTAAATTTTATACCTTTGTGTATCTTATATATAAGAAAGTGATAATATTTACATATATATATATACATACATATATAAATATTTATTTATATATTTTCTCCACAAATTCATTATGATTTAGGTAATGTAATCAATATTAATGTCAAGTAAGGAAATATAAAAGTCTAGGATACACTCCTGTACATATTATATTTAAATAAAAAGATATAATTCTGCCACCTTATAAAGCGCTTGTAAGACCTCATTCGGAGTACGCGGTTCATTTCAGGTCTCCAGACAACGGAAAGGAAATTACAATCTTGGATCGCGTCTAGCTTTGTGAGGAGAAATTATTTCCTGAATCTTAAAGATGATGGTAAGAAGAAAGATGAAGAATTTCAATTCTTCATTCTAAATTTGGCATATGGGCAACAACTTTAGTGAAATCGTTAACCAAATTAAACAGTTTTCCGACATAAATATCGCTCAATATTTGAGCTAGAAAACCGTGGCTCAAAAATAAATGAAAGTTCTCTCTAGTAAACAAAAGATTAAACACAAAATTCCTTTTCCTATAAAATAAAATAAAATAAAATTGGAATACCTTGGCTAGGAAGGATTCAACACTTCCCTACCTTTTGGAATTAGTCTCCATTAGATCGTGCGGTCTTTGCGGGTATCTAATATGGCAACAACCCCGCAAAATTGCCCCAAACCTCCCTAAACAGCAAATATTTCATATCTTTGATTAAAACAAAGAATCTCAAACAACCTGACAACCATTGTCACAAGTCTCGAACTGAGATTCATCAAATAAAATCAACAAAACCAAACAACGTGAGCTAACCTAGGTAATACAATAGGCAAAATAACTCATAGCACTAAAATAAAACAATAGCACTCATAACCATTAAATAAAACTCACAACCTAAGTACCATAACCTAACCTTCATCACACTCCTAAATCTTCAAAACAATTAAATAAAATCTACAATCCCTCACAACCTGATCTCACCTTCGTAACACAAAGTATCTAAAATTTATTCAATACAATTTATCAACACAAACAATCTGACTTAAACTTTTTAACAAAACAAACAACTAATAACTATCAAATAAATCCGGCAAACCTAAACAAACTGGCTTAATCATCTTAACACAGCAAACAACTCATAACCATTAAATGAATCAAATAAACTCAAAACAACTTCTCCTAACCTACCTAACACAGCAATGAATTCCTAACCAAACCCAAAATAATACTCATTTCAAACTAAATTTATTGACAAAAGAACAAAATTTTTACAAAATTCTTCATCCTTCCATATACAAAATCATCCATTCCACTCTTTTGATTTTAATCTGTTTAAAGAAACAGGGTAAGAGAGAACTTTAAGCATATCTTATCTATTTAGTGATCCCCAATCACTAGTCATCCAATCAGGGCCTAGAGTTTAGTGGAGATTCCGAACCACGATTCGATACAAAATCTAATACAACATTTAAGTATTTATTTTTTACTTACATGTGCGTATTTTTTCAAAATAAATTATTAAAAAACCTCTGATATGGCGAGGCATCGTACACATCGTCAGATCGATGCGTGTATGGATAAAATGTATTCCAGTGACAAGCATATTTTGCTTCAATCTCTAAATTTTATTCCACCTATCGCTATATTATGGATGTTTACCATAGTTTATATGTAAACTGTTTTTTGGTCAAATGTTAGCAAACGATTAATAATGTGAATGTCAAATCATTTTTGTTTTTTGCATTTGTGAGCGTAGAATCTCCCGTATCAATAGGTGGCGTTCATTTTCCTTGACGCCTATTTATCCGAAAAGGACCCTCCTATTGTGGAGGAAAATATTAATTTATCATTGAAGGATATTCTTTTTGTTAGAGAAAATCATAATTTAGCTAATATTTAACGTCTGCCAAAATCATAATAATTAATTTGCTTGCTGGAATGCGTATGAGCCTCGGGAGAGGTTGTGTGTTTGGGAGCTTTATCATTGTTTTTGGGAAGATGGTCCTATAAGCTTGCAATAGTATTTATGTATACATACGTGTTAATATATATGAATTTAGGTCTGTAAGATACGATCATAGCCTTACTATATTTGAATATATTCAAAACGAGTAAGACATTCTATAGGAAATTTTATACAAAGGATAAATTTAGGGAAAATATTAATCAAACACTAGATGTAAAATGAAGAGGGTATTATGAATTGTATTACTTTGTGTTTAGAGGATATAATTGTACCTAATTAACCAAGAATTCAGTCTCGAACATAAATTATATGGCTGTCATAGTACTTGTTTATTCTGTTTTACTGTAAATTCATCAAAGAAGTTGGTTCATTATTTAAGGTGCATAATATATATATTGATAAGTAAAATATCTGAATATCTAAACGTGAGAGTAAAATTATAAATATAGTTAAGTTACCCATGAAATCCGTTGGTCGTATTTCAAAAATTAATTGGTGTTTTTTCGGAACATGCTCTGCAGCGAATTAAGCGTGGTAGCTATCGCAAGATAAAGTTAGGATAAAGTAAGCTTAGGTTAGAACAGCGAGTTTGCAAAAAGCAACATATTATGAAAGATTATTCGAATCTTCGCGTTGCCTTGACGTGGTGATAAGCATAAGGGCATTTTCAGTCTTTGGATTGATAAAAGAGACTTGGTTAGAAGAATCAAAACTATCTTTTAAGACAGTCGTTTAATTGTGTTAAAGAGCTTAAAATGTCAACAGAACCTATAAAACTTTCTGTGAGAAGTTTGCACCAGTTCCTTGCTCCAAAGCTAACCTAAACTACAAGATGTACTTACACTACAAGCATCAACCGCCATAGTCTAACCTTATCCTTGCGATAGCCTCGAACGCCATAGGCTAAAGTTAACCTCGCGATAGCCTCAAACGTTCTAGTCTAACCATAACCTCGCGATAGTCTTGAACGCCTAATTGACTGACTGGCGTGTTCCAAAAAAGACCCTACTAATTTATTATTTTTTTGGTACATCAAAATATATTGAGAAATAAAATTATATTTACAATCGTAAATAGCGTATAAACAATACAAGTACATTTCCGTGAGACATTTAAAACATGGTGCACAAATATACATGCATTATTGGAAAAAAGACCCATCCAAAGTAAGGTAAAATTATGAAAAATATCTCAGTTACCCTAAAACATTTGCGCACCGATTTTTTAATGCACTCCCAAATGTAACTTTAGTTAATATTAAATAAGACGGGGGGACACGTTTTAGGCTCTTTAATGCTGCGATACAATTTCGCATCGTTGTATTGGTGCTCTAGGAGTCATATTCCGATGTCAGAGGGAATATCAACTTTTAAGTCACTAAAACACACTATTCAACCCAAATCTGCAACACAAAAGTTTTTCTACGATGCCATTTTTTAAATAGCATGAGACGGCTTATGTAATGCTCGTGCGTTTGTTTTTAATGTTTATTTTAGTTCATTTTTATTTTTCCAACAACGATGTCAAGTTTTAAGGGCAGTAATTTATTTAAGCATTTTTAGTAATGCATCTATTGGCGATTTTGGGTATTTAATCTATAGAATTACCAAAACTACTTACTAAATGTTTAGATAAGCTGCTACCACCATTGTTCTACAGTACATCATTGTTCCTAATTTTTTTCCTGAATTTGGCCTCGACTATTTCCATTATTTTCCCTGAGGCGCCAACTTTCTTCAAGAGCTTTTGGAATTAAAGAATTATCATCTCTAGAGAAAAAGTAAACGAGTGAATAAGATTTATGCTTGTTGAAGATGAGTTCGTTCGAAAAGAAGTCCACAAAAAAGCAGATTTTGTGGACCTGCACCTCCATTCAGACACTTTTATTACATCAGGAAATAGGGATCCTTTCAAAATGAAAATGAACATTTTCATTAGAATAATTTCACTCTCACATGCCCCGCATGCTACCTCTTTTTGTATAATTATATGTTCACGAAAAACACTTTCGTATGAGGATAAATCGAAGATTATTAACTTACCTTATAACTATGATAAACAGGCATATCCTACTGCCCATAGCCTTCTAAATCGTGGCTTATAAAATAAAACTAACATTATCATTAAAAACAAACAGTTGAGAGTAAATTAAGCCAAAGATGGCATCGTTGAAGAATTGTTACCTTTCAAGATCGGCATTAAAGCTTGTCTTTTTGTGGCTTAAGCAGAAGTGATAGATCTTGAAATATAACTCTTAGAAGACTATTACAACGATATTGAGAAGTATTCCAGGATTTAGTAGCTTAAATCGTGTGCGCGCGAACGTTGAAACAACAATCTTGACACATTGTTTCCAAAATAAAAATGACATTGTTTAGGGGAAAAAAAGGGCCAAAAGGCGCAAAGAACTCATGTAATGCATGAGCGAGGGTAACATACCCTGAATCATAGGATTTAATGTGGCGGCGTGGAAGAATTATTGTGCAAATTTGTATTCTTGTTACATTATACTTTGTGATAGACCCTCTTCACCATTGAAATATTACTTCTAAGATACTATTAAAACGAGAGAAAAAAGTTGTATAGTCTGTATTAGCCTAAAACGTGTGCGTCTCTCATATTTAATCATGTTAAATATATATATATATATAATGGAGAAGGATAAATATCGGGAATATACTAGCCAAAGAGTAGAAGACGCAAAATAAACAGGGTATTACTTGTGTCACTTGTACCTACTCGAGAGATTTCAGTCTTGAATGTAAATTCTTAGGCTGTAATTATAATTTCTAATTTTGTAGTGTCGTCAATTGCATGGCTCGCTGTATTTTCAAAACTAATTTACTATTATATGTTAATAAATAAAGGGAAAATGATCGATTTATGTAAATAAATTACTGTGATCGAGTTATATCATGGTGCAGTAATATACATTAAGACCGGAACCGCCAGTAACGCGAAGTGACCCTCATTGCGGAACACGCTCAGTCCACTGACCTTTCCAAACTCTAACGGCGCCTAAAGAGAATGCTGGGCCCAGAAACAGCAAACCTATCACACTCTAAGGGTCGTACACTCACCGACACTACAGAAATCCTCGACGCATGTAGGAGACATTGGAAAACGGTGCGCACACACAATCTAGCTAAAACAAACGCTGGATTGTGGTCCATAGCCACAAACCTGGACCCGCTTCCCTGGTAAGATTGGAGGTGTTCGATAACAATCCAACGCGCCCCAGGCCCCTCCAGCCTACCAGTCACATTCATCCAACACCTCTCTGAAAACATTTTTCTTATACCCATAGACCTCTTCAATGCCTCTCTCTCCTCATGCCGTTCCCACAAACCCTTCAAAATCTCAAACAAGAAAAACAAATAAATAGAAGCGTATGCTGTGTTAAAGCACTTGGGTATAATACTCGAACGAATAGACAATTGCCACCTCCGGAATTACCTGAAAGAAAGAAAGTGTATTTTTGGTGTGTGTGTCTGTTTCTAGAAGTGGGATGCAGTGTGATGGTGAGTGAAGTGGTGACGTCTGGCGTTGCAGGTATCGACTGCATGTATGTAATATGCCTACTCTTGTCTTCAAGTCGAATTTCCTTTGACTCAAAAAGTTTCTCACAGGGAATTCTCTTTCAGGCTATGTTCCAGAAGGTGGCTCGGTAATCGCGGGGTGAAGGAAAAGGACTCGAAAGGGAAGCGGCAATAAATAGTCTTTATTCTTAGTTTGGGCCTACCGGATTGGGAGCAAGCGGAACAGTTCGACGCCTACGCGGCTGTGTGTGCGTTTTCCCTTAATGTAAGATACCTGAATTTAAGGAGACAGGACAGAAAGATGAGGAAACGGATTCGTAACGCTAATAATAACAAAATCGCAAGTAAGCTAGACTGACTGACTACTTAACTGATTATCTCCCTATCTTAGTCTCTCCTTTTCTCTATGTGTGTTTAATATATATATAGGCCTCTCGTTTTCAAGGGGCGTGACCTCTTATCACCTGACCAGGACGCGGGGCGGAGCTAAAGATCATACAGGGTGGGGCAGAAAGGTTGCCTCGATTTCAAAGGTTAATAAAAAAACAAACACATTTGGATACAAGAAAAAACTTCCTATATCTATGAAGTGTATTAAATGCCATTTATTTACTGTTTCAGGTAGTACCCACCATGGCCTAGAGTGGTGAGCATCGTGCATTTGTTGTAGAAGAGTTTCTTAAGAACGGTGAGTCCGTCGTAACGACGCAACGTTCCTTCTGAAGACACCTTGCACGTCGTCGTCATGATCCTGTACCGGATGAAAAAACAATTCATCGGTGGGTTTCTAACTTTAGACAAACATCATCGGCTTTAAACAAGAAAAATCCTGGCCGTCCTAGGACCGCAACAGGGCCAGAAAATAATGCAGCTGTGAGAGCTTCAATACAGCAGTCTCTCAAACGTACCGCATGAAAACACGCATATGCCTTACGCATTTCCGTTAGAAGTGTTCGCAGAATCTTATACAACTTTCTCCACATACATCACTAAAAGATGATGGTTGTACAGGAGCTAAGCGAGAGAGATTATGAAACCCAGCACATTCTCCAGACCATCCTCCCAACAGCTGTTCTGATCTGCAGTAATGAAGCGCACTTCCATTTATCGTCCAGTTACTTGCCGCTCATAATCCAGATGATTTATGGTTTCAAAAAGATGTTGCCACATCGCATACCTCTCGACGTTTACTCGGAGTCCTCCGTGACATGTTTCTGGGTTATCTTGTTTCTCTGCGAGGCGATAATGGGTGGCCCTCACATTCCCTGGATTTAGCCCCTTGTTATTTTTTTCTATGAGGGCACCTCAAATCACGAGTGTATCAACACCGGCCCGCAACTGTAGAAAATCTAAAGGCAGCAAAGTAACTCAGGGTATCATTGCAATTCCATGGGGCATGTTTCAAAGGGGTATAGTGAGCTTTCGAGAGAGACTTAAAAACTGCATCGACATTGGCGGTCGTCACAATTTTTAAAACCATTTGAATCACAATGGCATTTAATGTACTTATTATAAATACAAAGTTTTTTCTCGTATGATCATGTGTTTGTTTTCTTATTATCCTTTCAATTCGGAGTAAATTTTCTGCCCCACCCTGTATATATGTTCGTCAGTTCTTTTTATGACCGTTAGCCGAAGTTACAAGAGGTATGTGCGCCTACTGAAACTACATATTTTTTCCAAGTTGTGTCTACATCCTTTATCAAAAAGGCCTTCAAAATTTAGACCGGCCAAAGTACATACAACCCTGCATTTGGTCGGCTTGCCCCTATTATCTATTATTGAGATAGTGTGACTAGATGGTAACTCTGGCTGTCCGCTTTTCTCGACTTATAAATTTCTTAATAAATATGCAATTGTGATATAGTATTTCTCTCTATTTTACATTGGTCCACTACTTATTACATGGAATATTATTTCATTAATTAATACGTTTAGCCAGTTAGAGGATTTCATAGATCCACCTAGCACCCATCTCTGGGGTTCCCAACTGTGCCTCTTTATCCCGTTAATTTAGGTGCCACAGGCCTATTTTCATTCCAATTTGGGTGCCACAAAGACTCACACACGAGTTATTGGTTAAAATATACAAATATCTAATAGCTATCTAATTGGGATAAACAATTTGTTGCATTAATCACACTATACTCTTACATAGCTTTGATGATATATATATATATATATATATATATATATATATATATACCAGCCAATGGCTTCGCTACTAAAATTAAAATAGAAAAATCTAAAAAAATGCAGCCATGGTTGAATTTTTATAAATTTTCTGAACTTCGCCAATTATAATAATTTTAAAAGGCAACTCTAAACTAAATTTCCCCCCTTTAAAAATATCACGTTGCTAAAATATAGTTATAGAAGAAGATATATAAAAATAAATTTTCTGAACTTCACCATTTGTAATTCTTTGGGTTTTAAAAAAATTAACAAAATTTCGATACTTATATTTATTTCTGAACTTCACCATTTTGTTTTTTGATATTATAAATGAATTATTAGAAATAACTTTGATAAAAAACATAAGTCATAACCAAACTAAGATAATATTATTATTCAAATAGTCAAAAATATCCCCTTCTTAAATTATAGAGTTAGTGAAGTGATGATCTACTCGTATATACGTAACAATTCTGTGTATTTTACTAGTTCCTCTAATAACATTATATGTTCAAATATAATAGATGATATATATAAACTTTGGTTCGTAAGAGAATTATTATCTACAACATATCGAGGCGTACCAACAATTTGCTTCTTATCTTTTATTTTCATAGAGCGAGACAATTATATGACCATAACCAGATTCAAAGATAGAAGACTGATTGGTTGCAACACATGAATTTTAAAGTGGCAGAAACCCTGCAATTCTTTATTTCAAACCAGCTGATACCAAATGTGTTAACATTACCAAATGCGTTAAAATTTGGGAGTCAAGATGCGGATCTTATAATGCAAACAAAACCTTTTTGTTTGTATACATTAATGTGCGTACGCACAGAACTAAGAATATGCAGATAACTTTTAAATCAATATTTACAATCACTTTGTACACTTGATTTGTTGTAATAAAATTAATATCATTCCTCTTACCACCGGACCCTGTATTAATTTCTATTTACACATTAAATAAACTCTGAATTCACGAATTTTTAACTGGATATGAACTGACTTTGCACCTTAACCTGATATGAACTGGCATTTTTAAACTCTATTCCAATCATAATTAATATTTGAATACTGTGCTCGAAAGAATGGCGTGAATTCGTATGTTGATTTCCTCCTAGTTTAGTGTAGGCCTTCTTGAGCTGAGATGATGGGGGCTGTGTCACTTTGTTGAAACTGGATAATCTTCTGCCCGGTTAGGTTTCCACCTACATCCACCTGTCGCGGTTCATCTTAGCTCGTCCAGCTGCTTACAGAGGTCCGGCTAATATAAAAGAGATGATCATCTTACCATCCTAACGGTCACTTCGATGATGACGGTAATGGAATTCGCCAGGCCTACTGCTTCTTGAGCCGAGATTAGGCTTGGCGTTGGTGAATCTTTCTTCTCTAAGGGCCCGTTGTTCGTTGTGTCAATCCATTGTTCTTCTCGATCCCTCTTCTTTTTCAGCGAAAGGGGTCACCACTTATAGAGTTTAGGGTAAATGGGGTGACCGGTGCTAAGGCGGACTCTTTATTTTGGGTGGAGAGAATTTGCCGGGCCTAGTTTTGTTTCATCCATGAGGGGTCACCTGTCACAGAGTCTACATCCTTTGGCGAGGAGGGGCCCATAACTGGTGACAAGGCCTTCGTCTTCTTCGGGCCTACCTTGAGTTCTAGGCTAGAGGCTAAGGGCGGATGGACGAGAGGACGGACTCGGAAGGCCAACGAAGGCAAAAGGTTATACGGACAGACGACCTAACTGTTTCTGATTATATCTTAGTCTATTTTTCACTCTTGAAATTTAAAACTGGGCTCTACAATCTTAAACCAACCTGCAACTGCTGCCTCATTAATGATGGGTGGCTTGATGGTGATGACATACACGATCCCTGTCCTTCCTATTCCTGCTTATTGATGGTCCTATGCATCCATTTTCCTCCGGTCACCGGCAGTGTTCGGCCGATGGGGTCATCATTTTATAGACGTGTTGTATTTTTGGTGAGCGTGTGTGTTTGTAAAAGTGTGATAGGGTGTGATGGTGTTTGAATTGGTGGAGTCTGGTGAGTCAACTATCGAGGGCTTATAGGTAGTAGGCCTACTTTTGTGTTGCATTCGAATTTTGCTTTGAATGAAAATGTTTCTCACAGGGAATACGCTTTTAGAGTGGGTTCCAAAGGGTGCCTTGGTAACCACGGGCTGAAGGAAAAGTACTCGAAAGGAAAGCGGCGATAGGTAGACTTGATTCTTAGCTTGGGCCTACCAAAATGGTAGTAGGTCCACTCAAGTGGCTGTGAACATCGGTCTCGACATCATACAAAAAGAAAGAAAACAAAACAAAAGACAATTTCCATCAGTAAAGACTTGGAGAAGGAATTTGATATGGTGTGGCACCAAGGAATCCTTTGGAAACTATCCAACAGCAACGAGCACCTTCTCAGGTGTCACATAAAATAAAACAACACCACATCAAATCCTTTCACTCCTCGTTCAGGCGTACCTCAGGGTAGCTTAACGGCACCCACATTATACATAATGTACATAAACGGCACTCCATGTCTCTCCGAAATTACCAACCCACATAGACGGTGCTCTATTCCGATGACAAGACCATCCTTGTCTGCGGCCGTCGTCCAGAGCAGATAGCACGCCCTGCACAAATAATAATAGACGAGAACACAGATGACTAGGACAAGTGCCTCATTGATACGAATCCTAAGAAGACACGGATAACAATCTATGGTGTAAGCGATCATTACATGAATAATCTACCTATTTACTCACGCACACAAGACCAAAATCACCCAGACCCAACAAGACTCACATTCACACCTAACAAAAAAACCGGGGGGCTACATTCGACAAGTTCCTAAGATTCAACATAAACCAACACATAATACAAGCAAAGGCCAAAAACACATAAGATGCTGTATAGGTTCTATCCTGCCAGCAAAACACTACAATTACATCAATACAAAATTGTAGTCAGACAATCCTCACATACCCTCCGATAACGGTCGTAGCTGTGAGTGATAAAATGCACAAGAAAGTCCAACATATACACATACGCTCACACCAATCTCATTAGAAGGATAGGTATAGATGATGCTCACACCACTCTAACGAGACAGATGGAGAAACTCGCTAGAGAACTCCAGCAGCCAACGACCACCCACAACCAATACCACTCTACATAGTAGTTAACATCAGCATGAATGTGGCATTGCACACCCTTCTTTCCACCCGTCACTTTCCCTCCGCTCCAGTGGAATAAACACCTCAAACTACACAAACAAATCACCACTCATCGGTGTTTAGCCATTGATCTTTTATCTCTCCCTAACCCCTCCTAAAGTTTATTTTCGAATCCTTCCCTCTACGACTATCTCATCTCCTCAACGCCGCACATTGATCACTCTTTGTTCTTTCTATACAAATAGTAGTAGTATTATACGTTAATAAAGTAAAAAAAATCTATCCAACAAAGGAGTAAAATAATTCAAATATCTCAGTTACCCTTAAAGAATTGCGCATTGATTTTCAAGACATTTCAAAGCGTTAGTTAACTTTGTTTGAAGTTATATTTAAAAAATAATTTAAATGAATAATGGTACTTATATTTGTATTATTCTAAAAGTGCTAATTATTTTTTTAGTGATATTGAGCGTTATCGTCCCTATTTAACTAAAATATAATTAAAAAAATTACAGAATGAATCCTTCAAATTCTACATCGCTTTCTCTTCGAGGAATTTGTATATATAATTATGTAGTCGGAAATAAAGTATACGCCCCCATCGATGAAAGTCGTCGCCTCGTCATCGACGAGAGCTTCCAGACCGAGAAGGCCTAGCAGGAGACGAGGGAGGCTGGGAAACAGTTTTGAATTGCCGACGAAGCCCCCGGCTCAAATTCAAACTGGTGCACCAGGAGAACACTACCACTGCCTACCAGACTGTTACGGAGCTGGAGAGCCCGCACTCTGGCCTTCAAATAAATGTACGCACTACTCTCTTCAGCGAATACGTCATTACCCCGATGGACGATGGGTCGGAGGCCCTGCTGCGCCGCCTTGCCGAGGAGGGGAACCCATTTTTTTTTTAAGGGACTATCTGGCGACTGCCCACTTAGGCATTAGTCACCGTAAACAAACAGCCTAGTTCTAGGTTACTTTAAAAAATTCGAACAGGAAACAACATTAAAAAGAAATAACAAAAACAATAACAAAACAATAACAAAAACACCAACTAAACCTAACCTAGTTAAATGAAAGGGAGAAGGCCGGCCTTCCCCAAATAGTCAACAAGTCCACCAGTCAATGTGCAAGCAATCGTTCCGAGTACAAAGGACAAGCGGTAGCGACCCCGCCCATTCTGGTACCGGGACAGGTGTCGTGCGCGAAGATCACCCAGACTGGGACATTCGACAAGAATGTGCCAAACAGTCTGGAGGACGACGCAGTCGTTGAAATAGGGCGCAGGCGAGCGCTCCATCAAATAGCGATGCGTCACACGAGTGTGCCCGATTCGGAGACGACAGAAAACAACCTGAAGCCACCGCGGCATTACGAGATAGGTCCATGGGAACAGCCGCGGCGCAATGGCACGCAACTTTAAGTTCCCTTCGACCGTCTCCCATATTCTTTGCCAAGCAGTCCGAAGGGGCTGCCCGTAAGCCTGCCATGTAGTCGGTGTGAGAAAGAGCAAAACGCTGGTCCGGTCGCAGATTCCTCGTGGACTCTTTGGCACCCTCATCGGCGCGCTCATTCACCGCAATTCCTACATGTCCAGGAAGCCAGTAGAAGATAATCTCGACATCTGCCCGGCTCGCCAAAACCGTGGCGTCCGGATATCGCAAACCAGGGAATGCGGAGATTCCAATGCCTCGAGAGCACTCAGGGCGCTTTGTGAGTCGCAATAGATCACAATCCGGTCTCCGAACCGGGCACGTCACGTAATCTCCCGTACCGAGTGGTGTATTGCCACCAGCTCGGCCGTAAAGACAGACTCAGCGCCTGGCAGAGCCTCTCTGACTTCAAACAAAGGGGATACGGCGTGGAAGCCGACCCCCTCTTGGGACTTGGAGCCATCCGTATACACTGGCACGGTTTCAGCGTGACACGATGCGTGCTCCAAAAAGTTCGAACGCAATACTCCCGGCGCAGTACAAGCTTTGGGAGCAGAGGCGTGGCGACAAATGGCCAAATGTGGACGCCCTCCAAGGTGGTGTCCTGGGCAGAACCAGGGGCGCCACCGGCCCGAGAGCTATATCTACCTCTCGAAGGAGTTTCCTGGCTCTAAACCCAAAGGGCTTAGGGTATGACTTACGTCTCTCGGTGGCAAAGGCACCATCAAGATCAGCTGCGGATGCAGTGAGAGCTGTTGGGGACAGAGGGAGGCGCCGAGTTCGCGCGCACAGGCGAGTGATGCACTGCACGCGGCGCAGAGCGAGTGACATCTCACCAGCATCGACCAACAGGCTCTCAATGGGGGAAGTGCGGAAAGCACCAGTCGCAAGGCAGAGGCCGCTATGGTGGATCGAATCCACCTTCCGCAATAAACGTTCGGCTGCGGATGCATAAAACTCGCATCTGTAGTCGAGCTTCGAGTGAACAAAGGATCGATAAAAAAGTAAGGCAGTAGCCCTATCAGCGCCCCAAGCGCTGAACGTCACGGAAAGGAGAATGTCTATGGCGCAGGTACAAGAGACCCTAAGGCTGCGAATATGAGCTTCCTAGGTGAGGCGTCGGTCGAATACAAGACCAAGGAAACGGTTCGACTCAACCACATCCAGGCGCACCCCATTAAGAAACAAATCTGGGTTGGGGTGAAGCCGTGGATGGCGGAAGAAGTGCACCACCTTAGTCTCGGCCAAAGAAAACCGAAACCTGTGCGCTTTGGCATAGCGAGAGACGCGGTTCAACGCCTGTTGGAGTCGACGCTCCAGAGTTGGCTTGTGGGCCGCGCCAAAAGAGATCGAAAGGTCGTCCACGTAGAGCGTAGCGAAAACATCTTCCGGCAGCACCGAGGTGATGCCGTTGATGCCGTTGATGCTCAGGGCAATGAGTGTGACACTGATGACACTTCCCTGCGGGACACCCTCTTCCTGCTCCGTGGGCCGGAGAGGGCTTACCCAACCCTACGCGGAATCGACGATCTCGCAAAAATTCAGATATAAACATTGGAAGGCGTCCCCTCGCCCCCATCGTGCGAAGAGTCTCCATGATACCGTATCGCCATGCGGTATCATAGGCCTTCTCCAGATCGAAAAACACCGTGGCGTAGTGCTGTCTACGAAGGAAAGCCTCGTAGACGGCATTTTCCAGTCGGAGCAGAGCATCCGACGTGGATTGGAACTTGCGGAAGCCGCACTGTGTGGAAGACAGATGGCCTCCGCTATTCAGGAAAAAGGCTAATCTAACATTTACCAACTTTTCCATCAACTTGCACACGCAAGAGGTTAGAGAGATTGGGCGGAAACAGGTCGGATTAGAGTGATCTCTCCCCGGTTTGCGAAAGGCAAGCACAGTAGCGATTCGCCAGGAGTCTGGAAGAAGACCTTCCACCCAGATCCTGTTGAACAAATCTAACAGAAAGGCCATGCCTCGCTCACCCAGGTGTCGAAGCATGGCGTACGGGACATCGTCCGAACCATGGGCGGTGTCCTCGCACGAAGCGAGATCGGAACGCAACTCATTCACAGTAAACTTGTCGCTGAAGGGTTCTCCGCCTCTGGGGGTAAAGTCCAGTCGGCGGCCTTCCACGACATCACGACGTGCATTGAATGCTGGCGGAGCAGCATCGCGGCTAGAAAATGCGGAAAAAGTGGTCGCTAAGGATTCCGTCACGGACGCGGGGTCCGAGATTGCGGTCCCATTCTCCTGGAGAACGGGAGCGGGGTCCTGCGAGAACTTGCCCCGAATCCTTTTGACTTGCTTCCACACTGCAGCTAAAGGGGTCTCCCCGTTAAGTGAAGACACGTACGCCCGCCAAGAAGAGCGGCGGGCGTGCTTCGAAATATACCGGAACCTAGCCATAGCCCGACAAAATTCAGTGACAGTGAAATCGTTCGGGCGGCGCTTATAGCGCATGTAGGCATAACGCTTCTGTTTGAGGGCCATCTCACACTCGGCCGACCTCCATGGGAGTGGTCGGCGTGCAAAACGGCCAGCCGTCCTAGGAATAGTAGTCAGGCCCACGGCGATCCAGGGTTGCCGGAGAAGAACTCAACGGCCTCATCTACCGACCTAAACTCCTCGACTGAGATCAAGAATTCAGTCATTTCCTGAAATGCAGGCCACCGCGCCCACGCCAAGCACCACCGAGTTGGTCTCTTAGGCGGCAGTTTCCCTGAAAATGATATTTGAATGGGAAAGTGATCACTACCATGGAGGTCATCGACCACTTCCCCCTCAAAATCAGGCTGTGCATCCGAAGAGCACAAGGATAGGTCAAAGCAAGAAAATGAAGCGGTTCTCGGACAGTGATGCGTAAACTCATCCACGTTTAGGACACCCATCTCAAGCTCTTCGATCAGATCGGCAAGGACTTGTCCCCTGGGATTTATGGAGTAATCTCCCCAGAGAGGATGCCTGCCGTTCAGATCTCCAAGCAAGTGATAGGGCCTTGGTAACCGTGCCACGACGCGGCGGAAGTCCCCCGCGTCGAAGTCAGCTGACGGTGTAATGGACGCAGAAATTTATAGTATACCTCCTATCCAGGTGCAGCTGCACAGCCACTGCCTGAAAGGAGGTATCTAAAGAGAAAGGAAGAACGGAGACATCATGCCGGGTGTAAACCGCGCATCCCACAGCCCTGCCATCCCGCGGTGGTTGGGTCGCAAGACCCTTATACCCTGGAATGGCAGGCAGGGGGCAAGCGCCTAGCATGGTCTCCTGCAAAAAGATAGCTAACGGGGAATGGGACGAGACGAGCTTCCGCGGCTCCTCCCAGTTGGCCCGGAGTCCACGGCAATTCCATTGAAGGAATATGCCCTCCAGGCCTAGCTCGGAGGAAAAGCGGGTGCCCTCCTCGAACTGAAGACCCTCGCGGGAATGGCGGTACGCTTCCCGGTGGCAGAACCCCAGGCGCTGTTGGCCGGACAAAGCGCTGAAGGCACTGTCGCCTTAGAGGACTCATTGGGGGAGGTTGGGCTCGCCATGCGAGTCTTTTCCTCCCTCCGCCTCGAAACCTTAGGCGGGCGTTGCGGCTTATTAGGCGGGGGGCCCTCTTTTCGAGGAACCACCGTCTCCGAGCCACTCACTCCACCTTGGGGCGTGGGCGAAGGATCCGGAGCTCCTTTGTTGCTCTCCTCCTTTCGGGGGACAGCTTTAGGAACCCACGAAGATGGCCTAGCGACAATCTTCAGGGGTGTTGCCTCCTGTGATTCTAACGACTCGGTTAAGGCGAGTGGCCGTTTCGCCTCACGGGAAACGGTCACGCTTGGGGAAGAGGGGAGAGCCCTGGTTTTAGCCGGGGCCGGGTATGAACCCCTTTTTGCCGCCAGCTTTACCAGAGGAGCGCCTGGGTTTGGTAGAGCCCGCAGAAGGGCTCCGAATGGGCGCGGAAACAACCGTGCTCGTTGGCCTGGATGGGCCAGGAGCAGAGAGTGCCTTTCTAACTATTGAGGCATATGACGTGCCAGGCAGAGCCGCGCACGCCAGGACCAAGTCATAAGTCTCGCGGAATGAGAGTCGATCCTGGGTCTGAACGGCCATCATTTCTTTCTCAAGGAGATATGCACCACATTGCTTCGAAGAAGCGGGGTGCGGCTCTCCGCAATTGACACACTTGGCCACACACGATTTGGACTTATCGTGTGCGACCTTGGAGCAATTTACACATACTTCGGGTGACCCCGACTTTGCACGTTTACATGAGCGATTCGTATGGCCGAAGCGGTGACAGTAATAGCACCGACGCGGAAGTCGCACGAATGCCTTCACGCGGTAGCAGTACCAACCGGCACGCCCTGACTCAGGGAGCTTGTCACAGTCGAACGTGACGAAGAGTGTAGGGGTGGGTCTCGAGGCCCCTCCCTGTTTTCTCATCACACGTTTGACCTTGACCGCCCCATGGTTGGCCAGCTCTAGGGTGATGTCCTCAATGGAGTAGTCAACGAGTTCCCTCGCATAAACTACTCCTTTCACAAAGTTCATGGTAGAGTGCGGCGTCACACTCGTGCGGGCTCAGGAGGCGCTGCACCTCATCACTGCCAAGTGCGAAGAGCTGGGGATCAAGATCTCGGCAGAGAAGTCCTGGGCCATGGCCATCAAGACTTCCACGCCTCCTGGCTAGCAGCTGCTCGTCCAGGGGGTCGGGCTGGCCTGGACCGACTTCTACTAGTACCTCTTGGTGTGGGTGGACAGGTGGCTGTCTTTCACGCACCATGTCACGTACCTGAGAGAACTGACGCACTTTCGGCTCAACGTGATGAGGGACATGACGCGGCCGAGCGCTGGTGCAACCTTCCCCGTCCTCCCCCTTTACTATCTGCAGGCAGTGCGGTCTCTGGTGGATTACAGTCCACTGGTCTTTGTAGCGCTACCCCGGAAGCAGCAGCGCCTGGAGGTGGTGCAAAACACCGCCATGAGGGCCATGTTGGGGGAACCGAGGTGCTGCAGTGCCTGTGTCATGCTGAGCGAGGCCCGCCTGGTGCCCCTCACCACCAGGGTGGACTGCATTGTGGCCTGTCGGGTGGCCAGAGTGCTCCAGCGCGACGTGGAGGGTGTGGCGCAGAGGAGACTCTGGATGGCGGTGGCGCAGGGCATCGAGTGCCTGCGTAACAACAGGTGGCTCATAAACGTCACCTTAGCAACCAACACCCTCAGCCAAGAAGGGAACTGGCTGTGGCACGACCCCGACACCCCCCCACCCCGCCTATGCTCCACCACTATCATGGGAGCCCCCCGCCGCCGACTTCACCACCACACAGCTGCCCGCCAGCAAAGCGAACTGCCTCACCAAAGAGCTGCGGCAGCACGCCCTTAGAGCCATGTCTGAAGTCACGGAACCGGGCAGCGCAGTTTACTTCACCGACGGCTCCGTTGACCCCGACAGCGGGAGGTCCGGCACCGCCTTCGTCACAAGAGGTCTGATGCGGGCGCGGAGGACGTCAGACCACTGCTCCACCCTCCAGAAGGAGCTGGTAGCAATTCTGCACGCACTCCAGTACGTACTGTGGTGATACACACGGACTCCCAGTCAGGGCTACACGCGCTGCAGCACGCTTACGTCCACAACAGGGACAACATCCACCTCACCACCACTATTCTGTGCACCCTGATGGACCTGGCAGCGCAGGGTCAGGCGGACCGGCTCCACTGGATTCCCAGCCACGTGAGCGTGCGTGGCAACGAGACTGCCAACGAGGCTGCCAAGCAAGCCGCCCACAAACCCACCATCCCCTGGACTGTGCGCCTCAGTCTGGAGCAGTTCAGGTACAGGCCAAGCGCATGGCCACCCACAACGCCCATCAGCAGCACTAAGAATGGTAGGCGACTAAGAAGCAAGCAACGTGGTATGCTGCAGCCGCAGCCGCAGACTACCAGCAGCCCAGAGCGAACGGCGTGCTGCTGCAGCGTGTGAGGCTGGGCTACTCCACGCGGGAAAAGCTGCACGCCGACTTTGTGGCAGGGAGGTTCGAACACTGCAGCGGCCCTTCCCGGCGCCCACAGGTACACTACCTCCTCTCCTGCCTAGCCACCACCCGCCTCAGGCCAGAGTCAGCGCTAGCCCTTCACCCTGTAAAAGGCTCCCTATTGAGGGCGCGAGAGGCAAGAGCCGCCCAGGTGGTCCACCACACACCGACAAATGAGCTGCTGGAGGAGCTGAGTAGAACGCCCTCCGCGTTGATCGCCGCCCGCGCCCAGCCGGACCGCCACCACCCACTAGCAGCAGACAAGCCACGCGTGTGACACTCCGCCGCGTCCAGCTTCACGCCGACATGGGCGAGCTCCCCGCTTTGTGTAATGTGTATGATTATGTTATGTGTATTTATATATTATTATGTCATATATTATTATTGTGTTATATCATGTATAAATGTACGCTATTGCACAAAAAACCTATACAAAAAATAAAGTATATCAGCCTCATGCAAATGACTCTCATAATCACCCCCCTCTCCTCTTCATATCTTTAACCTTTAGCACTCTACCTTTACACAATATTTTCTTCATATCTTCTTTTATTCTTTAACACATACATCTCTTGTGCTCTCCTAAACTACAAGTATTTTAGGAAGATTTTGGATTTAATACCAACCCTAGGCGTACTGTAAATTCTCTTATTCTAGTTTGGCCTTTTATTCTACTTGTCTATCCACATCTTCTTTGACCTGCACAGGATATACTACACTCTTTCAGTTAAAGATGTTTTAACTTCACTTACTTCACTACAAGTTAACGTTTTTTCTGATTAATACACTTGATTTTTTTTCTCTAGTTGAATAAACTATTAAACATTTAACTAAATTTTCCTTCTCTCAGTAGCTCTTCAAAGTGGGGACTCACCCCTTACATTCTATCATAGCTAATCTGCTTTCTTTCCTTTTTCCTATATTCTTTCCTTAATAAAGGATTATAACTTCAATTATTTCCAAAATTATTATTGATGAATCTTCACACTGACAAGAATTGAGATTCTCCAAAGGGTATCATTGCAAGGTGACCAATGAGGCCTATTTATAGAGTCGGATCTCCAAATAATCTCATTTAAAGTTTTGTAATTTGTTTATTGAATACGATGGCAGGTAGGTGATATAGGAATATATCTTAGTCACGGTTACAAAATTTATGTAAGATTATAGATTAAATAAAAAAATAGGCTTTTATTTAAAAGATAAACAAGGAATGTTATACCCTGAGTAAGATACATACAAAGAAGAGACGGGAAAATCTTAATAGCCTTAGAAATATTAGAAATCTCTGCTTTATAATCTATTAATACATTTATTACAGCTGTATCTTGCCATTCTGGGTTACTAATTAGTCGGGTATTATTGTGTATTATATTCTTTATATACGTATTATAGATACACACTAAAAATGTGAAGTAACTTTTGTACCACAATAAAACCCCAAGATCTCCCCTTCTATTTTAGATTTCAGCCACTTTTATAACTTAATTAGTTTTAGTGTTATTATTTTTTTAAGATGTGAATTAACTTTTGGGTCACCCGTTAAAATGATATGTTCTGTTCAGCTTGAATCTAGGATACGTAATCACGTATTTTTTGATATAATTATCTGGGTAGTGGCTTTAATTTATTTATACAAAAAAGGTGAAAGATGTAAACATACTCGCATTCAAGGGACTGGCAGATAGTTGTTAAAATTGATTTGCTAAAAAAAGTGGATTTGTGGTAAAAATGATTGTGTGGAAATTATAATCAACGTACGCAAACGAGAGTACGTGGGGATCTAAAGACCGACAAGCCACTCAATTTTCCAAAATTTGGTGCCATTTCTCAAAGACTGAATGTGTCACTATTTGGATCAGAGCCTCACATTAGGAACATATTCGTTACGCTTGAAATCAATATTTCATTCTCACCTTCCTCTGCTAATCACCTTAATAAACGATTTACCAAACGTCAATGATTTCTAGCAGAAGCATTGCATGGTTAATGATGTATCACAGTAATATTGTTGAAGGATTGAAAAAGAGACGTAGTTCTCATAACCTAATTAAGGAACCAATCGTGGGGCTCGGAACTAGTATGGTAACGACTCTTTAACCTGCTTACCCTACGCATTGATAGCTATTCCCATCTAGGCAAAAAGAGTAAAAGTAACGGGTAATCCATATCGATCCTTTAAACCCAGCCTATCTATCTTAAGCCTCAGTCAAGCGAATTCCTCTCTACTCCGAAGCCTACCACGCTCTCTGCCGCCTAAAATAAAATGCTCTTTAAATGCACTACCGCGAGAACACAAGGACACTGGTTACCCACATATTAACCTCGAACACCTGCTATAAGCTTTTTCCCCAAAGAGTGCACATCGTGATAAAAAGCCCACCAAAATATATGAAATTGATTCGAATAAAGGAGGAAGGACACTAAGTAATGCGAAATAGACGCCTATTTAGGGGATGTTGTGTCATGTTTGGACACATGACCGATCATTTAAAGATGAAACTAATGTGAGAACTGGTTAATGTCAGGTTCATCAACTCTGGACGTAGGAGTATGTGAGTCAGGGTTTGTGTTTTGAACACTTTTGTCACGAATCCTAATGTTCTGATTAGACCCGTTGATGTGACTTGCTACCCTCCTGAGTTTAACCAAATTGAAATCTGGAGGTCTGAGTATGCCTGAAATCTCTTAATTGATCTGACACCAATTGATAATGTGGAGGAAAATTAACCAGTGGACGTTTGTTGCCTAACATCAAAAGATAAATGTCCAAGTGAAACAAATTTATCAACACAATGTTTAAGATTTCATTGAAATAAGTCTCTTGTTACAGCAAAATAATACAGGAATGTATAGGATATGCATTAAATTGTGCATCAGGTAATATATAAAAGATTGCAAAGACTCGTACTGACTAAAGAATGTGTACTAACCTCAAGGTAAGGAGGTCGTCAGGTGAACTATAAATGGAATCGAAATTCAATATACGGCAAAATAAGAGTATTAGTCTACGGTGGCCAGTCAATCCCCGTGATATTGTTTTCCGGCAACCACTGTAGGATGAACATAGGTTGACATAGAGAACTGTAAAATCACATTTCGGGAATGTCTGGAGAGGTCTTGGCTCTGGGTAACATAATCTCTAATAATCTCTAGGACAACATGGTACTTTTCTTCGCTTGGTGAAATTTCAAACCTTGAGAAGAGCAATCCTTGAACTTTTCAGGCAACAATATAACATTAAAGAGCGGCCATCGTTCTTTACTTTAATATTGGCACTATGTACTATCGATTCCATCGCTTCCCTTGCCCCCACGGACTCGAATATTAAATGAGGTCGATAACAACTGGCAAAAGACACGCCTCCACTGAAGCAAATTCCAGTTACGATGAGATCGTGCTCAAGACAGTTAACATCGCTAATGATAAAAGTTGATCAGTGGCTCCTGGCTGGCTTTAAGTGACTTCAGACCGTGTACAAACAGTCTATGACGGACTTCTTTGAGAATGCATTAGTCTGGTCGCCCTCAGTTCATTTATTTTGCAGCTGGACTATGGTTTTCCTATTAGCCTGAATTCTCCTGCGACGCAAGGAATTGTCGTCATATTGCAAGCTGACCCCGGGTCGTGCAGATCGAGATCGGTCTTGAAACTTTCCATTTTCTTAGAGCTTAAACACCGGAATTTGATCCGCGTTGACTACAGGAAATTTGTTGAGCGTTGAGACCCTACTTTTTCAGAATATCATACTTATTTTCTCCAAGGTCCTCACGTATTTTAACCATTATCATATAATTTTCAGATTCTATCTATAGGGAATATCATATTAATCAACAAATATCATTAAATTTTAACCCAACAAACCAATTAGCGATACCAGGATATCATACATTTAAAATAGCATCGCCATTTTAGATATTTGAATCAATTAATACGAAATCTTGTTCTTTTATTTTTTGGAGGATGTATTGGACACATACAGGCAAACTTACAACATATTTGCAGACATATATCCAAGGTGTTTTAGCTCTTCGAAATGAACAATAACCCTCGACCTGAATACGACATGCAGCCTCAAACCATTACACTGCCACCTCCAAATTTGACTATTGGGACAACACATCTCGTATCATAAGCTTCCCCAACTCTTAAACGAACATAAACAGCTCCAGGGCTTTCAAAGTTCTAAGGAGAAATACAAAGTTTACTGATCATTTTTGGTATCCAATAATATCATAATTAGTCCAATCTTCATAATCTTTGCCCACGACAATCAGTTCTTCTTGTTCACCTGAGACAGCCATTGTTTCTTTCTAGCCTTACATCCTTTGAGCGCAGCTTCTAATAACCTTTTTCTCGCTCGGCGTCCTGATATCTCTTTGTTTGTTGCTGGCCGAAACTCAGCAGCTACATCAGAAAAGATTTCTTTTTCCTATCGACCAGATATGTCCTTTTCAGTAACCTCTCTATCTTCGGTGTTGTACACCTTTTGCGACCAGGACCATCACTGTTTTTAAAAGAATTAGTCTCGTTATACATTTTAATGGTTGTTTGGACACCGCTTCTTTAGCATTTCAATTTTCTTGCAATTTTGACTTGGGATAAACCCTATCTGGACTTTCAGTTCTTCTAGCTTCAGGAATCTGTTTCTTCGGAGACGTTTTTAACAAAAAAATATCACTTTTAAGTTAACAATAAGATAATCACTGAAAAAATAAGAATAAACTTTAGCTTTACACATTGAATTGTAGAAGGTTGCCCCAAGCACTTTTGCACAATCTGCGAAACCGCATAAAATCGGTTATAAAAGCAAAAGGAGGACACATCAAATAATTATAATTATTGATAGCATATTCGCAAAAATGTTTATTTATATTATACCCAGTATGTAATAAATGAATTTCAATCATATTCTTCACTTTTTCATACCTGTCCCATAATTTTGTTCAAAGCTGTATTATAAAGATTGAACAACGTATCTATGAAGACAACAATTAATGGAGGCAGAGTAAATTGGAGGTTTGGGGGAAAAATACATATGTTGATATTTTAGAAGAAAATTAAAACTAAAAAATAAGAAAATTGTCGAAGATAAGTGATTTCAAAACCACTCCATAGTAAGGGGCAACTCTATTTCGCTCAACAAAAAAATAGCTTGTTACCTAAGCTAGAATTGATATATTACAAAGTTTGAATCTAAAGATAACCATTATTATTTAATTAGTGAAAAAGAGCAACCCTAACTTCCCTTACCTGAATATTATTGGCTCATAAACACATAGGGCACTTTTTCAGGAGACACAAAAGAAGATTCTTTAATCATACTGTTTCGATGTTAAAAGGAGGCTACGTATTGTAATAATCACTAATTATGTTGCTCATTTTTATTTTACTTCTCAGGTCGAAGATCAGGTGAGAGAATGACGTGGATTCAGATATTAACGAATTTTCGTATATGTTCCACAACTTCGCGTTCAAACAATCTAAAATACTTTTACTTTATCGGAATGACGATGTTTAGTATACAATCCACGTAAATTCTCCTCTGTCAACATTCAATATGATACAAAAAACAAATTAGACATTTAGAGTGATTTTAAAACTACACATCTACCAGTAACACGCACATGGAGTGGGAACACTTCAACTCCACAAAAATGACCTGCTCCTCCCACTCCTTTCATATGCCATTAATATGAAGGACACTCATCATTTTGTCAAAGCCAAAGGCTCTTCATATTGATAGGGTTTAATAAACCTTTCCATCTCGCCCCAACCAACCCCCATCACAACCACATCCATGAGCACCTATCATGCACACTATAATCCATGGTCAGCGTTATTTTTAAAAATTAAATTAATTGATTTAGAATACTGAGGAAAAAATACCAACTATAAAACCGTGTGTCTCTTAGTACAGTTGTGGATATTCCTAAATGAAAAAGGTTATTACTACATCATTACTGAAATTATGCTCAAGTCAATCTTCTTCACTTTTCCATGGGATTTCCTCTCTACTGCCGTAACCTAGTCGGATTATGAATCTTATCGCCCCTTTCTGATCTTTTCCACCATTCCCTTTGCTGTTGTAGAAGAAGTCAGAAATCTCCTTGTTTGTCCTTCCCAAGCGGATTCCAAGGAGGACACCACGCCTCTTCCACAGATTGGAGGGTTCAGAATTTTTTATATTCTCTTATTCTGCAAAAATAAAGCTATAATGTTTATTTAAGAAAGAAAAGAACAGAACGAAGGTAAAAACATATGCGTAAAATTAGTATTTGGAAATTGGTAACGAATACCCTCCGTATCCTCTAGTGTTTTATTTAGCATGGAATTATTTAGCAGAGTTCCTAGGATTTTCGTAGATGCATAAAGAATAGGATACAAGATTTTCTTCTCGTCTTCCAGCATAAGGAGTGCGCCGAGGCCAGACTGGGTTGCATCTACTTAAATGACGAACTGCTTCCCAAAATTTGGAGATCATAGTACCGGCCAAGAACAGAGAAGAATTGTATTTCTTTGAAGGCCCTTCAGCTTTTCCTCCTCTAGGCATTGCCACAACATACTAATATATTGGAGGTGCCCCCCAATCTTCTTAAGTATACAAAAATGTCATTTTACTATACTTTTATTCTTTTCAGTCAATTGATCCCTTGATTCATGATTCTTGAAAAGAAAGCTGGTGAATTCCTGAATCCAAAGGAAGAATATTATACACAAAAGTGCTATCTTGAGTGACGAACAAAAAAACTTGTTGGGCTTCTTACATGGGTGTAATTGCACGATAACCCTTTGAAATATCAAACTTTGACACAAAATTTGGGTGGGCTTACAGCGTTGAGAAGTCGATAGTTAGTTATTATTCTCGACTGCTCTCCTTTTCTAGGCAAATTATCGATTATCTGACCTAATACTAATTGTGGGTTCTGTAAATCCATTTTCGAGAAGGAACTTCATTTTTTGATGCATTCGTTTGCAATTTACGGGGTTGGCTCTGTAAGGTGTTGTCTCACCCTGTAAGCTTGATTTTTCGCGTCCATGCCGTGACCTAAAACATTCGAGCGTCGAGCATATGTGTAATTAGACGTAAAATTTCGTCGAAGAGACCTACTATATCTTCCTGCTGAATCTTACTAAGATGCATCATTTTAAAATGAAAGTAAGGTAGAGCTCTTTCGTTGTCTGTATTTAGAAGATAATTATTTTGTCATATTTATTTGGGAAATTCACTTCATGTTCGAATCCTTCCTCTGATTTTCGTATTTGATGTTTTTAATTGTTCTGTCTTCTCATTCTGTGAACTTCACAATTTGTTTGTTACTTCCTCTTTCTCCCTATATCTATCTATCTATCTATCTGTATATATATATATATATATGTATATATATATATATATCTTTCATTGTGGTTTAATGAATTCATTTTCATCATTCTCTCGTGCTACTTTGAGAGATATATACATTTGTATATCAGCCACGGGTTTAACTATTCCTCATTTATTCTTTGAATTCCCAATTAATTTTCTATTTCTTTAATAGTCTCCGTTCGAGTCGGTGAAAGTGTTCCTTAAAAGCTATTCTATTCAGAGATTTTTTTCGTTCTCTGCGTAGCGTAGTGTACTAACGGCATACTTTTAACTGTGATCAAAGCGGTGCTCGCTGCCTCAGTGTGCCTGGTTTGAATCGCTTCCCAGCACAGATTTTTTTCAAAAAAAGGTAATAAAGATATTACTGCAAGGAAAAATTATTCCGTTTTCTCTTTCAATGTGGTTTAATGGATTCATTTTCATCATTCTCTCGTGCTACTTTTAGAGATATATACACATATATATATATATATATATATATATATATATATATATATATATATATATATATATATATATAACTAAAATCACATGACACGTGATATAATAGATTCATTTATAATCCCAAAGAAATAAAAATTGGCATCAGAACACTAAGAAAATCTGGTTGAGGATGGTGGCTCAGTCGATGTTGGATAATGCCGGAGGTAGATTTGAACGATGAAGAGGAATCTGACCACACACCATGATGTTCTACTGCTCTTAATATTCATGTGGTTGATGGTTTAGACGAATAGAGTGTAGAATAGGAAGCTTCATATAACTGTTAAGAATATCGAATCGAAATTTACTGATGTAAATATTAAAGAGGTTATAGATGTCTCTAAGCCATATGATCCATCAAAGTGTACTTACCAGATTCAACTATGAAATTTTTTGCTGCTAAACTAGTCAGTATGCTATAACTAGTACTGGGACAAGTACTAACACTAATTAGAATGAGATGGAGGTGCTTATTGGCATTCAAATGAAAATGGGCTCACTAGGCTTAACTAGAATAAGGATGTACTGCTCAACTGAATCTAGCAAGATATTACCAGCTATTGCTGAAGCAATGCCTATGAATAGTTTTTAAAATTACAAAAATCTTTGCATTTAGTTGATTTCAATTATGAACTACAAAATAACGACAGGCTTTGGAAGATTAGTCCGATTTTAGATAGTGTGAAGGATGGATGTAGGAAAGTACCCAATGCTGAATATTATTGTCTCTGTGAAATGGAGATTCCATTCCATAAACATCAAACAGTACATTAGGGGAAAGCCAATTCCATGGAGAATAAAGATCTTTGTTTTATCTACATCAGATGGAATGATTACAAACTTTATTGTGTATCAAGGTAAAACAACTAAAATTGAAAATGAATATAAGGAATTTGGATTAGGTGGTGGTATTGTTCTCCAGCTTTGTAAAATACTACCTTCTGTATGTAATTTCAAGATTGCATTTGACAGCTTTTTTACATCACTGCAGTTCACCCGACAATTAAAAGACAGGATTATTTTCTATTTTGGTACAATACGTGATAATAGAATTGAGAAATGTCCTCTAAAAAGTGAGAAGAAATTGAAAAGAGAAGGGCGTGGAAATTATGATTATAGGGTAGATAATGATCATGAAGTAATTGATCTACGGTGGTTTGATAATAGGCATGTAACCGTCGCCAGTTTGTTTGGGGATGTTAGTAAAGTTACAGAGGTGGATAAGTGGAATAAGAAGTCCAAAGTGTAGGTTGAAGTTATAAGGCCTGATATGTAGGCCTCGAAACAGGAAAATGGGAGTTGATTTATTTGATTGGTGGCTTGCCTTGTATAAAATATCTATTCGATCTAGAAAATGGACCATAAGAGTTACTTTTCACTGCGTGGATACGGCCGTATGTAATAGTTGATTGGAATATACAAAGAAAGCACTGGATATTGGGATGCCAAAGAAAGAAATCTTTGATCTGTTAGCATTCAGGGAAGAAATTACAGATGGCCTTCTAAAGACTAACAAGTTTCGAACACTGAAAAGCACCCGTTTCACAATAGTGAAAAGAGTGAAAAAAGGAAAATAAATTGAAGAAAGAATTGAAGCGAGAGAAATCTCAAGTCTGCTTCGAGACGCTATTAATAAATATGGCGTCAAGCGTCACTTCCAGTTGAATGATTCAGAAGATTCTCAATTTCAAATCCAAGAACGGGTTTTCAGATTAATACGTGTGATTTCACACTTCAAAATCCATTTGTCGTGAAAAATATGACTTCGTTACGTACACATGTGTAGACGAGGAAACAGGAGTTACTCTGGTAGCCAGGATAGAAGTTCTCAACCACGCATACTTCCTTGTGTAAAGAGTCTTTGATTTTTACTCACAGGTAGTACTTGTACTCATTGTACGCGTTGGATCTTGGGTGGTTTAAATGTCCGCTCATCCAATCTTGCCCTAATTGTAGAGTTGATAGTGTTCGCTATGGATCTCTTTCTCTCTCATGGCATTTGCCATTTGTTTTCTTTTCCTTTCGGTTTTTCTTCTCTCGTCTACACTTACCCTACTCTACACCCGAAGAGACCCGAGTATGGGGCATGGAGGGCATTAAATTATAAACTACCACAAATACTTAAAAACACGCAGATCTGAGCGCATACTTGCGCACACGATAACATACAATGATAAGGACACACAAGCCTGAGCTTTCTTAGCAATCTCACCAAACGTGAAATATAATTAAAATTTATAAATAATAATTATTACGAGCATATTATAAATATATATTAGTTTTAAAATACTAATGGCAAATTAATAAACTACAACGCCGCTGTCATTGCCCATCGACCCTTCATGTTCTGCCGTGATTGAAAAGTGATTCTGGTCTCGAGGTCGCCTCAAATCTTTAATCAACCTCTCAGCAAACTTCAAGCAAACTCTCAAGGAGCTTCATAGATATCCGTGGACATTGCGACACAACGAAAGAAGCGATGGTTTCAAAAGCAACTCCACTGGAACCTCTAAAAGAGGTCATTTATCCGGTTCATTCGGTGTCTTTGTGCTAAACAATCGAAGTATGGGACCATCACTCGTTATTGCCATTAGGAACGGTACCGATCCATACATTCGCTTCGATAAAGCGCTCGGACGGCGCTGTGAACTCGCTCAACCAGATGGACCACGGGTGATGAAAGTTACCGGTTGATAAGGGGTTCAATCGCAAATGCCAATTCGACGGCATCATCGAAGAACTCGAGTAACGCATTCGGGAACCAAGGAGCAAGAAGATCCCACTTTGTCGGGAATCTTGCTCCCACTGTAAATTCCAATCATCGTCTCCCTCTAGCTAACGAATGAGCTTCATTTTGGGGGATATCTTCTTCTGGTATTAGGTGGTGGTATCATCGCATCTCTCAACATCAATCCCTAGAATGTGTTCCATCGAACAAGTGTCTATCTGGGTGACAGAATAAGACTTCCTCCGCATCTATCGTCGGAACAGGGCAGCTTTGAAGCCCTTCTTTTTCATCTTTGATACTGCCACGGGGTGTTTTTTTTCTGGTTTACAGCTGTTAGATCGTATTTAACATCTCTTCTGACAAGATGAGAGGGAAATACCTCCAAATGTTCAGCATAATAAAAGGAATTAGGTTAAGCAAATTTATGTCTATAAAAAAAATCCTTGTCTATAATCTCTGAGCACACTCTTACCTGTGTATTCATTATGCAGACATGGATCACTCCATGATAGGCTAGATTTTCCACAGCATTTCTCCATCATCATTGATTTGAAAGGACGTGACCTCAAGGATTCTGATTTCAGATGAGATATTCAGCGCACTATTAGCTTCCATGCTCCCGGCCTCATCAATTGCGGCACAGCACATTCCAAAAGTGCTTCTCAAGGATCCACAAATACAACAATATCAAGAACATTTCAGCAAACTTCAAAATTATAAAAAAATCACAGGAGAAATAAATACTTAAAACTACAAAACCTCTCATAATTAAATCAAACAAACCTGACTTAAATATCAAGGCTAAAGAAATTAAACCAACTCTAAATGGTATAAGCTTATGTATGAACATATGTCTATACGGTGGTCAATGAAAAGATACCAATTTTCAAATTTAAATATCTTGCTACGAAGTCGAAACAAATAACAAGGCAAAATTTAATAGATTTCTTTGAAAGAATCAACCATGATGAGTTTACTTAACCCTATAAGGGTTAAAATTAGTTGGTACCCCAGATAAGAGAAACTCGTCGAGCGATTATGATTGCTACTGCTTCGGCCATGTGGACAAAAGATGAAGATGGGTAAAAATATGTCGGGCCTAACTCAGCTTAAATTGCTCCAAGGTTGTGAACGATAACCTATTTCGTACACAGACAATTGCGTGAATTGAGGCAGACATACCCTGCTACCTTTAATCAGTATAATCAATAAATGTTGAAAACGAGCTCCTAGCCGTCTAAACCCTATCCATATTCCTTTTAGAGATGCTATAGACATAGTCATGGCGCATCTGCAAAACCAGACACCTCCTGAGTCACTTAATTGAAAAATTGTCGCTATCATATCCTTGCCATTACACTCTTATCGATAAACCTCTTGGAGGCTCTAACTCCCTTCGCCGCCAGCCCTGTCCAACTGACCGCAAAAATGGCACGAACCTTGCACCGCCAATCCCTCTGCCCCCCTTGTGCCTCTATTTAATAACAATAAGAAGTGATATGCTCCTTCATCAAGTCACAGGGCATAGAGCAGATAAAGCACAAGAAACTTATATTAGGCATTTATAAGACTAACCCTGAGGAGGAGGATATCATAAAGGAAGCTTCGGCTTGCTCGTTATGCCCAGAAATGAATGAAATCGAATGAGTCAATGACTTCCTCCCAATGACTGGCAAGTGCCGATCGCAAATGTGCTCTATCAGCCAAAGGACTAGAACCAAGAACCATGGGTTGATCGCTTGTCGAGCGTAACCATATTAACTAAATGTTCAAATAGGAAATCACATTTGTACGGCGTAAGCATCTACCGCAGTCACAATGGCTCTCACTTTTTTCACAGCCAACATCATCTGTGGCTAGGTCAGCAACGGACGTCCATCGTGCCCAAGACCTTTCAAGTTAATGGCAATAAAACTGTTTTGAAAGGTTGGTATAATTTTTGGTCCGGGTGGTACAAAGATTATGCTCAAAATAGTTTCATGAAAGAATCCATATTTGAAGGTTTTTGGCCTCACCTCTGCTCCAAAGGGTTTTACAACACAGGAAATATTGTATTCAAATTTCTTCTAACTTGCATCTTGTTACACTGAATCCGTGCCGTAGTATTTACACAAATGACTCAAATTATGAACCGATGATTAGCCTTTCTACGACCTGTCCCTTGTTTGAAGCCAATCTATAACCCTAGCCTGACTAAGAGCACTTAATACTTTGGAAAAATTGGAATCTTTATATCTATCTATAATCGATATCTTTCCTCCAATGGTTTCTGCTGCGAGTCGGATTGAAGGTTGATTTTCATCTGCCGGAAATCTGGACTTGTAGATCTTATTGAAAACAAGCATGCTGAGGAGAAGACCAGGTTGTTGACACAGACTGAGAAACCGCACGTGCTTTTCACTTTTCTCCAGTCTGACTATGTGATAGGGATCAGGTCAGCATTTCTGGCGGTATGCCAAAAAGGATAAGGTGCGGCGCTTTGGAATTGAAATTTGCCTGCCATTGGCATTGGATTTTCTAACGTCACCAAATTTAACAGACCCACTGGACCCTACGCCGATGGCTTCCCGGAGTCTTTGTACTAAAACCGTTTGGTACGCCAGTATATACACCAGATTTAATTTTAATACCCTAGCCTCTAGGAGCTACGTCCACAATAACTATCCTGGGACTGTAAGTCGCTGTATCTATAATGCTTGTCCTTGTTACTGGCTCCTTCTACAACCGAAATGGTTCTGATAGAGTTTTGTGATTAGGTTGGCCTCTTCTGTACCATGTAAAGTTTTAAATTGTTATTTGGGTCTATGAGAGAGGCAGGCCCCCATGGGGATACCTAAGTGTCCCTCATAATTTTCTTAATTGTCTAATTTTGGGGGGTTATGCCATAATATCATTTGCCTACATTGTACGGGAAAGGGACGCCAAGAAGAATACCCCCTTTATTTGCTTCTTGAATTCCTTCCCTCTCTCTGTCGCCTAAGTATAACTCCACGTAAAGTAATGTCTGAATCCAAAGAGGAAAAAAAGAAGAAAGAATTTGAATATCCGTCAGCTGCCTCACAGGTGCAGTTAATTAAATTGGGTGTGTTAAAAGATTTTTCCTCGACGAAGGAAGCGGTAATCTCCGTAGACGGGAAACTGCTAGTCGAAAGTTTCCTGCCCACATCGTAAAGGCCATTAAGACTTGGGCCAGGAAACAAACGCTAATCTATCTGGCCGCCGGAAGTGGTCAGCCAGTCGTATGAGTCTGCCAACGAGGAAAAACAAAAAAAATGGCCGTCATATAAATACCCTGGGTTTTCGAATATCGGCAGATGGAGTTTGAGAACCCATCGCCTTCAGTTCAGATCGTGTGTTTGTTTCCCCAATTCCCTTATATTCGCTTATATTGTCGAAGTTGGATCTCACCAGGCACCATCTTTTTTGTGACGTCTTGCTCTGTTCAAAGCAAGCTTCGAATTGTTTCGTCCCCGAAGGATTGGCCAGGATTCCTCTTATCTCATCTGGAACCCCCCCTCAATGATCTTCAGTTTCCTGTGTGCGACTTTGCGCCGAGCCGTATCAAAGTCTCAATTTTTGGAGGTTGAACTTCTCTGGAGCAGAGGTGCCATCGTTCGTCTTCAAGGAGGGTCGTAAACTCGTCTTCTGGTCCCCCCCCTTCCCGCCTTCATCCTCGTCACCGTCAGGATATTCGGCCGAGAGTCAGGTCCATGGTTCGTCTCCATTTCCCTGCGCCAACTCCCTAAAGGATTCCCGTTGCTCGAGGTGACCCCATTAAGTTAAAACAACCCTTGCTTATACCTCCCGTTAATCGACCGACTTTCCGACATATAATTATTTCCTCTGAATAACCGATTTATTGTATCCCATTTAAAAGCTGATAAACGAGTAAGTAGTGTTACCAGATTGCCAATTAATCTATATTCTGCAAGCATTGTCCTTATTTACATCACCTATATTTCCCGCATGTATATATATATATATATTTTAACTAGTGACTTATTAAAATTATATTTTTTGTTTTCACTCTTTAAATATATCTTTGAACTACAACTTGATAAACGTATTAAACGCTATCGGCCCCTGTAGTAAATCGTACTCTTATACGAGTACCTCGCAATCAACGGATTACTCTTTCGAAGTGAACGTACTTGCACGTAGCGAAGCACGCTAACGTACATTAGAGGATATATGTATATATAACTGTATATATACATATTTTCGTGGCTTTTATCTCTTTCCACCCAACCAATAGATACATATATATATATATATATATATATATATATATATATGTAATGCCTAGGGAGGTGAACTATTCCTCGATATACATATTATTGATTTTTTAATTACACTGGTTTACAAAAAAAAATTAAGGCTCTAAGTCGAGAATGTGAATAGGTGTTATTTACTTATTTTGTTGCGGTGAATTCAAATTTCTGAAGTTTTGTTCTATCACCTCTAGTTTTTTTGCTTTTACATACCCCATGTTTATTATACTGCATATAAATTCAAACTATAATGTGTTTATTTCATCTGTACAAAGGTATATTACAGAAAAAATAGTATAGGTACAGAACATTAATGGAACTAAATTAATTAGATAATAAAATACACACAAATCATAGTACAGTAGACAGTTGGAAGTGTTTTTTTGGACGATCTTGTGTACTTTGCCTTCGGGATGTCACGCAAGAGCATCCAGCAGAAGTTCCCCATCATGCTGGAGTTCCACTTGCCTCGGTAGTTGCTTTTTATCTTAGAAATGTCTTGCTGGAACCTCTCTCCATGCTCATCACTTATTTTTCCAAGGTTAGGATGGAAGAGGTTGAGGTGGAAGTGGAGAAAGTGAATTTTGAATAACATTCAGCATCCCATATCCTCATAAGACTGTAACAACTTCTCGGTACACTCTTGGTAATCTAGCACCCTTGTGTTTTTGTGTTTCCAAGGAAGCCATGGCAGACTGACTTAAATCGTCCCTATGCTCTCAGTTAATTCTAGGTAAGAATCTCCTTAAACTCATTATCATTCAGCACCTCTTGAATCTGATGTGTGTCGAAGATGCCCTCCTTAATCTTAGGAGAACTCAGAGCTGGAAATAAAGTACACAAGTGTTCGAAGGCATCGCCATTTTTGTCCATGGCTTTCAAGAAATTTTTCATTAGCTCAAGCTTGATATGAAGAGGAGAAAGAAGCACCTTGTTCATATCCATCCACCAGAGGATGTCTTGGACACTGTGTTCACCAGGCACGAAAGTGCTCATAGACCCCTAGGCCTTCTGCTTATAGTGCTTGGACGCAGCCCTACTGTTCCAGACACAGAGAAAGCAACAGTACCTTGTGAAGCCACCGTGCATACCCATAAGAAGACCAATGACCTTGAGTACCCCGCAGATACTCTACTGGTACTAGTTGTACTTGACCAATTTCAAAAGAAGCTCCATATTGTCATACGACTCCTTTAGTTGGCTGAGTGGGCGATGGGAATGCTGTGGTATTTATTCCCATTGCACATGATCACAGCCATCCGACTTCAGTTGGAAGACTCTATCAAAAGACGCCAATCTGAAGGATTATGTAGAAAACCAAGGAAAGTGAACAAGCTAGAGACATTTTTGCAGTAGCACAACCTATTTTCCATGTCAAAGAATGAAGTGAAGTCCTTGTTCCGTTTCCTGAAACTGGTGATCCTTATATCTGCATTGACCAGACTCAACTTCTTAAAAGGGATGCCAAGAGCTCTGCCTGCTGCTTACATAGATATAAATCAAGGGCAAGGCCATTCAGGTCTTCCTACGTGACCCGGTGTGGCTCATTGTTACTTGATCCTGAATTAACAGAGACATTTTCTTCAAGAGAGATCGAATTGGCAGAATATTCCACTGATGGCATTTCTTCATCTGATGAAGGAAGAAGATCTTTATTCGCTGGGAGTGTAGGAACAGGAAGATCATCTGAGTGGGGATCCAGTCTCATAGCTAAGGGAAGGTTGGGATATTTTATCTTTTTTCTAAAACAAGCATTGTAAGCATCTATATTTGTCAGACAAATATAACAATCATCTGCATGGGTTTTTGGCTCTCTCCAGACCATCAGGACAGCAAAGTTGAAGGCTGTTTTCTTGCCATTAAACCATGCAGTTAGCCCATGGTAACAAGATTTACAAAAGATCTGTGGGGCCCAGGATTTGACTGATCTCGAATTTTACAGTCAAAATAATGAAAGTAAGCAGTTCTCAGTAGGGAAGTAATTGTTTGGCGCTGTGCAACTGTCGTGAAATACCCCTACACGTAACAGAATGAATTTGCCTTGTTGATGCATCCTCGGTGTTTTGAAGTGCCTGAAGCCATTGTAAATATATGTATTAAATCACAAAAATCTGGAAAACAAACTAAAAATTAATCATATATATGGTTACAAAATACATATAGTTGCAAAATTATAATATAGACATGTGTCCAACATATAAAATGGTTGTGTAACATGATTGTCGAGCAGACTCTAACCTCACAATCTAAGAATAGGACATTTAATTTTTTTAACCCTTTCACTACCAGAATATTTTTTACTCCAAATAATGTTGTAAAAGGTTTTAAAACATTAAAGTTTAGTTAGAGGGGGGTTGAAATTTTGGGCAACCCGTTTGCTTGAATTTAGCCATGTATATATATTACAATGATTTAAAAGCATAAATATAGTTAGTGAAAGATATATATTTTCTAATATATATATATATATATATATATATATATATATATATATATATATATATATATATATATATATATAATAATAATATATATTTTCTAATATACCTGATAACTAATTAAACAATAGTTCTCAAAAAAATTAATAAAACAAATACTAAATTTTCAGCATGTGTTCTCTTCACTAGTTTTCAAAAACAACTGAGGAGTAAAAGACAGTTGCCAGATATTCAATAATATGCTAATACATTAGAACTACCATTGAGATAAAAATATATACTAATTTAAGCTGAATTCTGCCCACAGGTATTTTTAAAAAACTTCTGGGATGTATTGACCCATTGGTAGCGTAAGGGCTTTAAAGAACACAATTCCTAAAATTTCAAATACATGTTTACCTCAAAAACTAAAGATGATGAGTAAAAACTGGTTTCGTCTCTGAAAGCAGCAGCCCAAAATTAAGCTAGAACAACTATTTTTATGCTTGCCTCTATTTCTCTGTAAACTAGTGTTATTAATTAGTAAAAGATTACGGTAGTACCTTTTTGGCATCTACAACTGAGATTTCATATATTTAATAAAAAGGCGTCCGGCTTAATAATTAAATGATTCTTATTCATACCGACTCTGCCTTTTCATTCAGTCACTTCGAATATCCAAACTAAACAATATTTGAGGGGATAGCGTTGTAATAATTGAAAGAAAATTACAATTACTTCACTCTATCAAATATAAGCTAGAGTACGAAAAATCATATGTACAATAAGTACCTAATTTCGGCTCCGACTCCCTATAGCCCAACGAAGTGAAGTAATTAGACGTGGCCTTAAACTCTAGAAGTAGATTGAAGATCTTTGCAGGAAAAATGACCCATTCCGTCTGGATAGCTCTCTATAATTTCCTGAACTTATTTGTACCTGATATTTAGTGTGAATAGTCCTGGTCACTACCTAGCATAAATGTTCGGTTAGGTTCATGGAGGATGAATTTAGTGGCCGCAAAAGGCGTTGGAAATGTCCCAAAAGGTTCCTCAAAATAATTCAGGGCAACCTACTGAAAATCCCGTCGTTGTTGGGGTAAATAAATTCCAGGAATAAATAAAAATTGTCATTTAAGAGTGCAATATCGTGGTAGCAAATAAATATAGTGTTAAGGCAGACCTTCGGACACAGCTCTGCTTTGTGCACACACTAGACTCGTCTGGAACTTCCACCAGCCTGCGGGGTGATACGTTGACAACTGGGGTCCATATCAGTAAGGGAGCTGTGACACGCCCGATTCCTATTATCAACCAGAAAAGAATGAAAATGTGACTCAGTGAGACAAAGGCTCATTTTGGCACTCCTTCGAGGTTCCATTAGCTGCGTCACGAGCTAAACGTCAAAGTTGTAGCATTGGATTAGATGTTCTGGTGTTAACATGGACACTATGGTGATTCTTCTTTTCTCATATCCCATGGAACCAAAAGGGTTCATCTATAACCTGGCGGATATGTCTGTTGGCTCCAATATTGAACGTGGATGCGATTTGAGCCAGTATTAATAATCTGGTACCATGGACAATTCTAGCCAAACGCCAACGGTCACAATTAATATCCATCCGTGGATGGACACACTACCGCTGACCATGGTGGGCGGTAATTCCTTCTATGAGCTATTCTCGCCGCACACTTTAGACCATGAATCTAGGAATGTTGAATGTCTGCTTTCTTCTAGAAATGAAAAGTCTCATCCATCTGGCACTCAGTCTCATGCCTCTTTCGAACTCTGAAAATTCACGTCACCTTGCCAGCAGCATCCTACCCGGCCTCTACTTCGAACTCTGAGAGGCCAGGTCATAACTGATACCGGTCTGGGAATTTCCTTGATATCAATTTGCGATAGTAGTGTCTACCATTTTCTATACATAGCGCTATCCCATGACAGTTAACACTTCATTATATTTAACTTTAAGGAAGATTTTGTACATTTTCTAATTTCTATTTTTTTAATATCAAATCATCGGAGTTTCATAAATCCTTGACTCAGTAATTGACGAAAGCTAATTCAGTCGGTTGAAAATAATACGAAATTAATAATAATAAAGCGCAAATGACCTCGCGTTTTAAGCATTGCGGAAAATGTTTGGGATAATTGAGTCCTCCTCTCTTGACTCAAATGCGTTGAGTTAGTTCCTCATTTGTTCATATCTACTATGAGCCTTTCGTGGACTTTCGATTCCACTAACTGCAAATCAGTTGTTTTAAATCATGTATTAAAATCTTTCTGGCAATATTTAGCATATTTTGGGGGGCTTATTTTTTATAAATATTCACATAGGATAAGTTCAGATGATAATAAGTTAATACAAACTAGGATAATCCACGTAGCTGGATGTGATTTAATGGGAGAAGACGTAAATAACACTTCTTATACCCAAAGCAAACGTGATATCATCTCCGCTCTGAAGCATACCTTCTAGATGTCTTTTGGCTCTTCACTTTACAAGTAACAAATTTTAGTTGTTCCTCGTGTCAACAAAAATGGTAGTTTTATCTGTCTTTATGTATTCGAGAACCAAAAAAAACTATAGTTTTGCTGACTAGAACCATAATTATAATTTTGCTTTAACCAACTTCTTGGTTAAAGCATCATATAGGTGGAGGAAACAAGTCACCTCAATTCCCCTCCCATTCGAGTACTCACCAATCTTTTCATTGCTTATTTTATTTGATGGTGACAAGCGGCGATTGCACTTAGATCGGTTTTGAAATTGGCCACACACACACACACACACACACATATATATATATATATATATATATATATATATATATATATATATATATATATATATATATATATATATATATATATATATATATATATTATCTAGCGCTCCAAATATTGTAATCTCTTAGTTCTTAGATGATTATCATGATCTATGTACATTTGACACCAGTCCTGCGTTTATAAACTTTTCGTTAAAAGTATATGAAATGTTTTTTCTGGCACCGATGTAAAAAGAATGCGGAGCTGTTCTCATATCTAAGTCATTTCCATCAATTAAAATTTAGTGGGAGGAGTTTGAGGAATTTGTTTTTTTTTACAATTTACGAGGCCTAGTTTCATTATTCTCTAAGAAACATTAAACAACACGGGCATGAATTTCCCCTAACTTCACCACGTGAAGTTAGGGGAAATTCATGCCCGTGTAAGTTTTGGTATATTTTTTAAATAGAAAGAAAAATCAGAGAAAACATGAGTTTGTGAATAGAGGTAAAGAAGTGGGACGAGTGGTAAAGAGAGGGCAAAGCAAATGTGTGAAAATTACCCCAAGAGGAGTCTCCTGCGGTTTCATTTTGTTTAGGATGTGGCTTACCTTATATATATATATATATATATATATATATATATATATATATATATATATATATATATATATATATATATATATATATATATATATATATATATATATATACTATGTTCCATGCCTAGTTTCTTGATTAATAGTTGAAAATGGTATCTTGCCGAAACTAGTCCTATAGTTATAAATTAAATCTTGATTCAAATATTGTGGTTTACTATTATCTTTCACTGATATATATCACGCCAATGTAATATCTTCCATTCCATTATATATATATATATATATATATATATATATATATATATATATATATATATATATATATATATATTTATATATATATATATATATATATATATATATATATATATATATATATATATTAATATATTGTTATATGGAATAGTTTTTTATTAAATATTGGATACTTTGAGAAACATGTCAATTGAATGTTAGAGCCAATTTGCATTTCCATGTTTTATGATCACTAGTAGTTTGATCATTCATAACTATGTTGATCTTTCGATATCAAATAAAGCTTATATTACTTTTATCTTTTTGAATCTAATTTTTACCATAATAATTAATATCGTAGAGAATAAATTAGTGAACAATAGGCAGAACATCGAATTTGTTATACCTTTGCAACGATCTTCAGAACCTTTCTCAAATATATAAAGGTTTTTATTGCTACCTTAATTATATGGATTATCAAAGGACAATTAATTGGTAATGTTAAATGATATATTTTGTTCATATCTAGTCCACCCACCACCTTTGTCTATTACATCTTTTACCCTTTTTTTAAATGAATGAAATATGGGTTTTAATGAATTCTTCCTATTTCTAAAGAGTTCTCACTGCCGTCGTGCGAGAGCCTTAATTTCTTCGTTCTAGCTTGGAGTCCCAATGGTTAAAGATGTTGGCCTAAATGTTTTCAATAGGATTTAGGTCAGAGTATTTGGTTGTCCAATCCAGTAGCTGTTAGTCCTCTCTTCCTTGAAACGATTGTCTGTCTATTCTTTAGGTATGTATCGGGCAGTGGTCATGAACTGAGATAATTAGCGTGGAAGGAAAATGATGACTCCTGGCTGTGAGCAAACGAAAGAAACAGTTTTCCAAAATATCTATTTATTTTACTTCTATGACTTCCTATCGTTTTGCGTGACAACCGCCATACTCGGACAATGAAACTAAATCCAATCCCACACGTAAACGGTCACATTGTAGTGGTTTTCTATGATTGCTTCTCCTCACCCATGTAAATGCCTAATCCGAGCCATTCTATTGAGGGCTTGATGGACGTCCATCGTGCCCCTTATTTAGTCCATGCTCTTTTATTTTATAAGGCATAGTCCAAGATTAGGCAAATTATGAATTATGAGATTGAAAGTATTCAGTTCAACAAAATATCTGCGAGATAAGCTGAATGTAAAGGAAATTTCGATGATTTGAATATTGACAGTAAATCGATTTGACCGTCTATATAAGGAAATGTCGCAATCGTTTTCAATTCGATCACCCGCTTCAGCCATTTGCCCTGGGAAAGCAATCAAACTTTTTAAAGAATTAATTACTGAAGGTGATATTCCATATGTTTGCACAGCTGTTGGAACAGGCGAGTATTCATAGCAAAGATTACAATATTGTTAATGACATTATGGTCACTAGAATGACTTTTCAAGGTTCCGATCTTCAAAATAAAGTATTAATTAGGCCTTATCGGATTCAGACTCATCTCTTTCAGTTTAAAAAGACACTGGCGCAAGAACTCCTCATAAGTGTTGCTCTGTCTATGTAGACACATAGCTTGCTTTTCCACTTAAGGTGCACTTTATCGTACAAGCTTTCCGCCAGTTCCACAAGTCCTCAGAATTTGCTGATGTGAGTGGTCGACAAAGGTACTCTTATTTGTTGGTTCATTTACATAGAGCTTCTAGAGATTTGCCACAATATTGCATCCTTTCAACTGAAATGCAAATAATGGCGAAGGAACGATTTTGGCAACTACTTTGCACTCGATGCTGTTCGCAATTTATAAGATCATTTCTCCGATTTTATCCTTTGACAACCAAATTATTGAAGCATATTTGGAGTATCTTTGCCAAGACGAGATCCGCACAGTCAACAAGACTTCACTTGATAGGCTTCATAATTAGGCTATTCATCATTATACCTCCCTGTTCATATCCTTGAACTTGTAGACTTTTCTGCAAATAAAAAAATGAGTTAGGTTTAAGTTTGGAAATATAAAGTTATGTACCCATTCAATGAAATCCTGCTTGCTTTATTTGATTTATTAAAAACTAAAGAAAAATCCTTCCCTTGGATAACCCTCATGTTTTATTATGACCTTTAATAATTTATTGATTTATTATTAATATAAAATTATTTTATTATTATTCTTTAGGTGTATGCGATAGATTTTGGTTCCAATTATTTCTGCAATTAGCCTCGCAGAAATCTACGAAATGTTGACCGAAAAAAATGATTTCATTACTCATATTTCATTTCAAAGCTTTTATTTTATTGTTTGATTTAATAGTTATGTATTATGTTAAATTAGTTACGAATATTGTTCTCAATAAAAGTGTATATATATATATATATATATATATATATATATATATATATATATATATATATATATATATATATATATATATATATATATATATATATATATATATATATATATATATATATATATATATATATATATATATTATTTGTAATAAGGCTATTGTAGCTGTGTGCAAATAAGGAAGTTTAACTCTGAACATAAAACAAGCAAGGACCATTTAATTAAATAACACAAAGATTAAGGATGACGGATGTTTTGTGCCCTCTGGCGACCCCTAAAGTCTCCACCGACAAGATGCACTAATTGAGTCCTACTTGGTTCTAAAGCAAAAATATTGTTTTATGGGGTCTAGTAATTAAAATTGTGATTATTAAGCAATGCAATATTGTATTATAGACTAAAGTATTGGGTTGAAAAATGAGTTCTTGCGGTTTTATCAAATTTATTTATTACCATTAACAATTTTCTACAAAATTAATTTTTAATTGATAACAATATGTAATTTACTCAATAATGTATCCTCCGTTGTTATTTACGACTTCATCCCAACGTTCAACTACTTTTTCGATGCCTCTGCAATAAAAATCTCTGGTTTTTAACTCGAAGAATTCGTCTAACCAGGTTCTTAATTCCACATCAGTATTAAACGAAACGCCGCGCAAATTGTTGGAGAGCGATCGGAACAGATGGAAATCCAAAGGACGCAAGCCTGGCAAATATGGAGAATGCGGCAGGGATTCCCAATTAAGCGTTAAGATGGCGTTTTTTGTTATATTAACAATGTGAGGACGAGCATTGTCGTGTTGAAGAAGGACTTTATAACGTCGATGAGGTCGCTTTTTACGAACAGCTTCGGTGAGTCGATACATTTGTTGAAAGTAGAGTTTTGCATTGACAATCTCGTTGTTCGCAAGAAGCTCATAAAGAATGATGCCTTCACAATCCCACCACACACACAGCATCGACATTCGTGGATGAAGTCCTTGCTTTAATCGCGGAAGTGTTTATTTTATTGGGGCTAAGCCATTGTTTTCGATGGTTCATGTTGACATAAACACACCACTTTTCGTCGCCAGTGATGATGCGGTGAAGCAATCTGTCCTTATATCCACGAGTAGCCTTGTGACAAGAAAGCAAACCTGCGGCCATCGTGGAGCGTTGAAGTTTGTTGCCTTCTCTCAAAGCGTGCGGAACCCATACAGCACCGAGTTTTTTAACTTTCCCCATCGAATGAAGGTGATTCACTACAGTTTTCTGATCACACGCCAATTGTACAGCCATTCTTTAGTCGATTGACGAGGATTTTCATGAAGAAGATTGTTCAATTGATCTTCATCCAACTTAATGGGGTGACCAGAACGTTCTTCGTCATTAAGATTGAAATGACCGTTTTTGAAAGGTGAAAACCACCATTGAGCTGTCCTTTCTGATAAAGTATTTTCTCCGTACACAGCACAAATATCGTGACGAGCTTTGGCTGCGTTTGCATTGTTCCCGTCTCGATTGAAAATGAATAACAACAAGTGTCGAAAATGCGCCTTTCTTTCAACTTGACATTCCATTTTGAGGGTACAAAACAAAAATTAAATTAACACAACTTTTAAATAAACCGCAATGACTTATTACTCAACTTCAAGACGTAGCCTAAGCAAAAGCCTAATAGTCTACGCTGTTAAAAGACGTAGCCTAAGCAAAAGCCTAATAGTCCACGCGCTTAAGAGACGTAGCCTAACCCTTGCAAATTTTGCTCTCATTAATTATTATTGTTTCTTAATATGTGCACAAATCACGTCAACAAAACTTGAATCAACACAACATTAAAAAAAACGCCAAAACTTATTCCTCAACCTAATATATCCAAGAACTTAGCATTGATCTTTGAACTAACTTGTAAGAGCAAAATATTGATCACAAAGCTATAGATTTCATAAGTTTGGCTTAACCTGGAGTGGTGTATTCAGGTGTGGTCTCCATATATGAGGCGAGATATTGATATTTGTCCAAAGGATGGCAAGTCTATGGAATATGGTGGATTAGTTTGAAAACAAACGAATGAAGGCAATAGTAAAAGAGGGCAAAGTTCTAAAAAAATGAAATCCACATGAAATTTTGATTTGTGCACTTGATTCAAGAGCTTTTGTACTAGAGTAAGGACTAATGAAAGGATTTGTCTTAAAATGAGTGTGGTTCATAGTTAAAGAACCAAACTTGATTAGAATTATAACTTTCCGATTGCTTGGAAGAAAGAGAGGTGGCATAAGTGCTCTTGAAGATATATATATATATATATATATATATATATATATATATATATATATATATATATATATATATATATATATATATATATGGTGTTCGGGTTAAATTTGGTGCTTTGTATGACCCCGCCTCATCCCCCCCCCACACACACAATATCTCCGCTAAAAATGAATGCACTTTAAAAATACAAAAATGACCCCTAAGTTTACGTGTGAGAAATAACAGTATGCTCAAATTACCGGCCTTCAGTTTATAACGCTGCAGAGAGACGGATTCCAATCTTGTCGCATGTTACACACTGTGTTCCAGGGAAGATCTTCGAACAACACATTGTTCTTGGCCACAAGCTCGTTCTTGATATTGCAGGTATAGTGGTTGGTTTCTATCTAAACAGCACCCTAACACATAGTAATCCGGGGGATTAAAATGTGAGAAATTAGTAGGAAATTAACCGGCGCTAGATAAGGCGTAGTAATTATTCGACGACCAAGGTTAGACCACAGTCTACAGCTGTTCCATATGGCCGTCTAAATATTTTTACAAGCCTGGTCAAAGATATTGAGCACAATGGCGTTACCCTGAATGGACACACCCATATACCTTTACAGTTGGCGGAACTTGGTCTTTATGATACACGATCTTTGCATGAATTACAAGAAAACTACCTCTTGTTATAGCTGTTGTGCAACTCGTGATGGGAGTTCTTTTAGTCCGAGAAAAACCTGATCGTTCCTTGCTCAAATTTCTTCTTCATCTTTTACAGAGGCTTTTTTTACTTCTTCACGTGGTTCTAATAACCTTTGCTTTCAGAACTTTCCCGTTTTGATTCTTGTAAGAGTGGTAGTGAAGGTTCTGCTTTATAAACAGCTAATGATAAATAGCGTTCATTTCTTTTAGAAAAATGTGTAATTTTGAAAAAAAAACAAACTGGGTTTTATTCTTGTTTTTTTTTTCAAATCTCTGTTTTTTCCCCCCAAAAATGCTACAATCCTTAGAATAATGTAAAAAAAGAATAGTTTGCTCTATTTTTATAATATTAATTAATTATTTTAATAATTATATTATAGTAAGAACAGATCACTGATCGAGATGTGGGGGCCCATGATAGGCATAACCTGTAAAAGGAGATGAATTATTATCAGAGAAATAATCTTAATTGAAAACATATTTTTTAAATTATAAACATAAATATGCATTTTGAATAAAATAATGATAAGCAGCGTTCATTTCTTATAAAAAAGTGTAATTTTGAAAAACAAACACCAATCCCGTGACTTATTCCGGGTTTTTTCAAATCTCAGGTTTTCAAAAAACATATGCTACAAGCATTAGAATTATGTAGAAAAAGAATAGCTATCTCTATTTTTATAATATTAATAATTATATTATAGTAAGAACAGATCACCGATCGAGAATCTTTAGTAACCATGATAGCCATAACCTGTAATAGGAGAGGATGAATTATGGTGAGTATCAAAGAAATAACTTTAATCTAATACATATTTTTCGAAATTATAAACATTGTCGTAGGATCAGGTAGTCCTCCCTGCCCTTTACTGCACTCCCTTGACTTAGGGAGAAGGAGGCAATACACAAATATAGGGAATGTCTCCCTCTTAAGTGCGTGGGAATTAAAGACGAGTGCAAATTCTAATATTTGCCAACTTCAATACTATTTCAATAGGCTTCGAGTGGTTATATGATTCAAACAAGTGAAACAAAATAATCTTTAATACTATAAAAACAAAAAATGAGAGTACCTATTTCGTTAATCGTTCGGCAATAAAAAATTGAATTAAATTTACAAAGAATGATATTGTCTGAGCCGTACGAGGCACAGTAATTACCAGAGAGGGATCGAGGGGAGACTATGAAGTGAGTCTGGCGGTCGGAGAGCGTCACGCTTCTTCGACGATGGAAAAGAAATTGTAATGGCTTACAATTTTCTGGAGGAGACACCGACTAGTCGCTAGGGTGAGTATTCTTCTCAGAGAAGCGTGTCCAAAGACACGGCGGCGATCGTTTTAGCGCCATATCGATAAATGGTGTCTCGGCTCCAGTTTGACTTCAATATCACTCCGGAAGTTTACCGAAAGGTTCCGATGGAATGTTCTTCGTCCTGACTCACCTTCTCTCTCTCTCTCTCTCTCTCTCTCTCTCTCTCTCTCTCTCTCTCTCTCTCTCTTTCTCTCTCTCTGACAAACATAAATATGCATTTTCAATAAAATAATGATAAATAGCGTTCATTTCCCCTCAAACCCGGTGTTTTTAGGGCTGGGATTTTTTGATTTACCGAACGGGATATTACATAATCTGAACCAAAGTATATTAAGATAAATTCACTGATTCCAGTTTCTTAACACGTTCTTATGATAAATATAGAAAGTATTATTTGAACTGTATGGGTTTAAGAAAATGGCATAAAAGGAATGTAACAATTGAGATATAGCAGGAATGCCCGACAGAGTAGTTGCATAATTATAAAAAAATATGAAAAGTTTAAGTCATACTTCCAGAGGAAGTAAGGCATTCAAGTTATAGGAAACATGGGAAAATGAATGCTCAAAAACAAAACTAAAACGCTATAATATATATATATATATATGTACTACATAGTCTATAACAAAAGATACATAAATATATGTGTGGTAACTCAAGGAGATTATAAAGTAAATTAAGCTATAATTCAGTAAAAAAAATATTAGACATACTTGAAAAATATATCCACTAAACCATACGATATGATAAAATTATTTGGTCAATTACTAGACACTTCCTCAAAATAAGAGTTTTCCGAAAATACCATAATGAACTAAACTTGTAGACATTTAAGTACATCACCAAACATGGAGCGACCTTTCATGCGCTTGAGTATCTCCATTTCTAGTTTCCTCGCCTTTACCTACAGACACTATCTGCAATAATTACGATAATGTAAATGTGATACAAAAGTAGCATTGTTGCTTTCAGTCTTAAACACACCATATTAGTACTTGATTAACAGTAAGGTATATACTACAGGGCAAAATGTTTAATTATGCTTAAGTAAATGGGAAAAAGTAATAAATAAAAAAATAATGGCCCACTAAGTTTCCAGATAGGCATGACCAGCCCCTATGTGTGGGCGTACTGGTAACTAGATTGCAATCAAACATGATATGAGGTACATTTTGACCTTGGGTGTGTCACTGCGGGATTAAATTTTAGGCCATCCCAAGGAGGTAAGGGACTTGACCCTGTGTGGGAACACTGTTGTTTCGATTGCAACCAAACTTGCTGTATAGGTACTTTTTGACCTGGGGGGTGACCTTGCTGGGCCAAGACCTAGGTCAATCAAACTTGCTGTGAAGATATTGCTTGACTTACGGGAATGTCCTTAAGGGGTAAAAGCTTTGGGCCTCCCCATAGGGAGCCTAAACTTTGACTCCGCGTGGGCCCATATTTAATCCATTTGCGACCAAACTTGCCATGGAGGTTCTTCTTGACTTCTGAACTGTTGAGCTAACTTGACCATTGACCTCCCCAGGGAAAGCGTCTTTACAGGGTTGAATTGCTGGGGGCTCCTCAATGGGAATAGCCCTCTGAAGCCCTTACGCAGCAACGCCGGGTCCTCTTAGCAGTAATTTGAGACAACGATAGCGCCATTATTCCCAGGGTTTTAGGGCCTTCTGATCAACAAAAGTTATAAAAGAAATGATATTCAGTTCATCAAATTACATTTAAATAACCGTTTATGGTCCCATTCTGATGAAATTAAGTTTAATGATACCTTGTTACTTTTTCTAGTTTTGAAAAGAAAATAAGCCACCATATTTAGGAGCCAGTAGTCATATTGGTTAATTGGAATCGCATCATATTATATATTACTTTGAAAGGATTTTTTTCTTAATTAAAATATGATATGTTCAGTTTATAGTAATCAATTTTAAGAAAAATAGGATTAGTTAAATTATTATTCTGGGGTGAGGCTTATATGTCTGATGTCAAGGAAAGCGTTAGAAAAACTAGAGGCCTAACGACAATTAGCAATCGACTTTTGCATTTTTATATGATGTTAGGCTTTCAAATTAGGTATATTACGAGTTTTTTTAAAGTTGTGAGGGTATAGGGGGAGCAACCCCAACCAGAATTAAGTGGGGGATATGGGGGCAAGGACCTCATTACAAACTACCTAAAAACTTCTTAATTTTGGACGGAAATAGCCTAAAGTAGGCGGTGGTATCGTCGTTTTAAATTAACTTTTAGCTAGTTTATGATAAAAAAAATTTAGGTTTTGTAAGGTAGACTAATGAGATTCTGGACAAAATCAAATAGTAAATAAGATAATGAGCTACATGCAACTTCCTGAAGGGTTACTTTAACTTAAGCAAACCTAATATAAAAATGTTCCAAGATTTCTTGAAAGAAAATAATAATGAGGATTCTTCATAGAGATAAAAGAAAGTTTTTATAAGTAACAAACACTACCTTAAAGAGATTTAGCTCCGCTAATCCACATCAGCAATAGCTAGTCCTGGACTAGAGAGTGCCTCTTGCAATGTTTCTTTACTTCATACTTGCTCCTCCGCTCTGGATAAATGCCAACAATATATCTGTAATGAAGGGCAGTAATGTACTACATATATACTGTAAATATTGAAATTTATTACCAATATCTTTAGAAACTGCAATTCTAATATGTAAGCTATAATTAAATACCAGAGATAACGGAATCTTGAAAACAATATGCTCAGTGATTTTATCAAAAGAAAAGGAAAATCTATTTACTGTTAACATTGGAGTAGTTCTGAACATATTTAACTACATATTCTATTTTTAAAAAATGCATTATATTTGAATGAACTTCAGTGCTGATGCAGAATCAATATGGTACATTATACTCAGGTCTTAGTAGGAGGCCAACCAAATAACCAAGTGAGTAGAAAATGTAGCGATATGGTCAGTGACAACACCATCAATTAACAGCATATACGAGGGGCGGTCAATAAGTTTTGCGAATCGGTAGGGCAAAACAGAGGAAGGGGGATGGCTGTTTGTGGGGGTGTTAGGACAAGTTATAACAAGTCAGGACCTGCAGCGGCACGCTCCTGCCTCGTCTATTTAAGAAGCAGTAGCTGATCGCAAATCGGCAGTCACAAATTTTTCAACAATGGAGAAGGTTGAGCACCGCGCAGTGATCAAATATTTGACCAAGGAAGTCAAGAATGCAAAAGAGATCCATAAACGCATGGTTGCAGTGTACACCGACATTGCCCCTTCCTATGCAACCATTGCTCGCTGGAATAGGGAGTTTAACCATGGTCGTGAGTCCCTTAAAAATGACCCCCGTCCAGGAAGCCCGCCAGACGTGACCAACGAGGACAATGTAGCTCGTGTGGAGAGGTCGTAGAAATCGAGCGAGAACTTTGAATATGACATGGAAGTGTAATCAACATCATCCACGACAATTTGGCCATGACCAAGGTCTCTGCCCGTTGGGATCCTAGAAACCTCACGCCCCATGATCGACTTCAACGTCGTCAAAGTCCACAAGGCCAGAGTTGCACAAGTTGCACAAGTTGCCCTGCGCGAGTGCGGATTCGAGGAGCTCAACCCCCCCCCCCCCATCCTACAGTCCAGATCTGGCCCCTAGCGACTACTTTTTATTCCGCCAGTTCAAGGCTGCACTGCGTGGACGCCGGTTTGGGGACGATGAAGATGTCCAGCTCGCCGTCCAGGAGTGGATTGAACAGCAGTCGGGAGATTTCTGGTTGTCGGGAATTCGAAGCCTCAGGGACAAGTGGCGCAAGTGCATTGAAGTCGAGGGTAGTTATATTGAAAAATAATAAAACACTTTTCCTCATATCTCGTTTCCTTATATCCGAATTGCAAAACTTATTGACCGCCCTTCGTATCTAGTTGTTGTTAACCTTGATTCCCCTGAAGGTATTAAAGGAATTAATGTAGCCACTTCTTCTAATGATATCAGAATATTCTATGCTAATGTCAGAATTGTTTTTAGATATTTAACCTCTTCCTCATCCAGCATCTCGCCTCAAAACACTATTTAATGATAAAAATGATAACAATAGTTATTTCAGATCTTCTATATATAACCCCCACCCCCCCACCCCAATGCTTTTTTTATAGACAAGACACTTCTCTATCATAATTTTTACAGCAAATATCCTCGCATTTACTTCCTGTTCATTAAGCATATAGGAACCAATTAATATCCAGAGCTGGGCGTTGCGGCAACGAGTTGCGACTTTGCCACACTATGAATTTCGAAGTTGCAAAGTCGAAAGTCGCAAACGTTTTGAAAAAGTCGAACTAAGCAAAGTCGCACCGCTAATTTTCCGCGACTTTGAAAGGAATAAAGACGACTTTTTTGAAAGAAATTGCTATTCAGCACGGCCGGGGATGTCCTCGGGGCCAAGAGGTACTCCCGGGATGAGGTCAACTTTGAAGAGCTTGTGTTCCTCAAAGGGAACATGAACCTCCTGGAAGAGAAGATGTGCCAGGAGGACATGGAGGATGAGGAGGATGACCTGTATATATTAGTTCAGGCTGTGTTTTAACTAAAAAATAAGAAAAATAATAAATATGTGTTTTTCTGCCTCATAAAAGCATGTTTCTGTTATGGAGCTAAAGCTTACTTTGTAATTTAGCGGAGTCGCAGTCGGACCAGATCCGGCGGCAAAGTCGCAAAGTCAACCTCGCACCTTAAAAAATAAAGTCACCCCTAGCTATGTTAATAACTGTCAAAGGAAAATGAAAAGAAAACTACAAATATCTACACTGCTCATGGTTGCAATGCTCCACATCGTTCTATTCTATATCATTACCCATAAAAATTAATACTAGGTTTGATGATAATGTTGGTAAATACGACGTATGTGAAGGATACAAACTATAAGTTTTAACTTACCAAGGCCTATGAAACATGTTGTTTGGGGGCGGTCCTTCTCAAATTTAGGCCTAAATGCAGATTGCTGAGATGTGACGTGGGCAGCACCGGAATAAGTGTGTAAACAAAAGTGACAGTAATATTCAGTTTCTATTATTTTCATCATACAGTACGTCTTTAAAATTTTATGCTACTAAATGAATAAACTGAGATAATGAAATATATAACTGACCTTGCGTCACTGAAATATATACGGTTAAACGTCCCAGTTTCCTTTTTCTTTATTTTATAATGAATAATTTTTATTGTCACCTTGGTTAAAAATTCATAAGATAATACAAATTGACATACAAAAGCGTTAGCTGGCAATGTTTTGAGTAACGATGCCAGATGTCTCAATATAAGTTATGTAAGCAAAATAACATGAAAAAAAAGCACCTAAAACATATTTTCAAGGTAAATGGTACATCGGCAACGAATAAGTATTACATTCCAAGTATTTTATAAGGCATAACATCGAAAACAAATACTTAGCAACGCAGATAGATTTGCAAAATTTACAGTCACTGTATATCTCGAATTACGTACAACATTGTTTGGAGAGGGCTATGGGTGCTCTTTAAGGTGGTCACTGTTTATGGAGGAACCTTGAAGGTAGTAATGAGGACAACCCAAGAGCCTCAGAAGGGGAAGGCTGGTTGCCAGTAAGGGTGATCAATTATCGAGTTATCGTGTAATCTTTTGGCAAGAAGTCCGGTTTTGATAGAGATGCACTACTTGTTTTGCGTTGCGCTTCCTTACTTCCCACGAAAGTAATTTGTTGATGCTATGGGGTGCCCTAAGCCCCTTGGCGGTTTTACACTAGCGACGGGGTCAAATAGCTCGAAAGATGGAGATAGACCATAACAGGGTAGAACACCGGTATTTCGGGAGTTAAGTAATCGCATCGCGAGGAATTGCGATTAGCGAGGAGGATGCACAACGATTGGTTTCCCGATAATAAGGCCTTGGCTTTGAAGCAGGGAGATTGAAGAACGGCAAGATATTGAAGTCACCCCAAACAAAAATAGAATTATTATTGAATTATAACTTATTGCACTTTACAGAAAGTTCTTTATTTAAGTTTTAATTTCTAAGTTATAACTGAATTAAGTTCGAGGTCAAGTGTGGGCGAAGTCTAAAGGAGGCACCTTAATGTCTGTGTTATGTGCACGACTATATATAAGGATAAATTACGCAAATCCGAGCGATCGGAATGAACGATATATATATATATATATATATATATATATATATATATATATATATATATATATATATATATATATATATATATATATATATATAACGCGATATAATAATAATAGCAGTCATTCCTACTTTTCTGGCTTCTCACAGCTATATACTCAATTTAAGCCACGCCCTACAGGTTTCACGTCCAACTAAGCCACACCACCCTCTTATGTGCCTGCCTGTTGATTGGTTGGCATCGACATAACTCGCCTCTTGATTGGCTGCTGCTAAACATATTGATAAGGGAGGCACTCCGACTATCGGGTGAAATTCTCTGTGGGCGGTGGCATGTTGCCAAGGAGGCAGCTTCCTAATCTCTCTTGTATTTGTTTAATTGTGATAGCTATCCGGTTTATTCTGGATTCTGCTTTGATTGCAATTGTTGTCTAAGATTGCCTCGACCAACTCTAACAGAGATAACTCTGCTTCGTTTACTGCCATGTAATATTCTCGTAAAAGGCGCTAACTTTGCTTTTCTTTCTCTCTGTACTTTATGTGTGTGGCGACTATCGCGTGTGACTTATTTTGGACGTGCATGCAAGTCGCTACAGGGCTATCTTCAGGCTGCTCTTCCAAACACAGCCATCACTGGGTTTAAGAAAACAGGAATTTTCCCATTGAATAAACATGTTTTCAGCCAAGCTGACATCGTACCTGCCCACCCCACAGATATTCCATTAAATGGTAAACAGGGAGAAGAACATCCGGACGACCCAGTTGCCCCTCCAATCATGACTACTGAGAATCAACCTGAAGTGGAAGTAGCTGATGAACTAGAACACCCAAGTGCTCTTCCTAAACATTCCAGCACCAAATGTGACTCGGAACCTTTTCAGGCCAGGTAGTTCACCCCAGGAAATAATTCTCTTGTCAAAGGTGGCTACAACTAAAGTAAAGAAAAGACCCGTGTCTCAAGAGCGATCTCTCATTATTACAGCATCCCCATAAAAGAAAGAGCTAGAGTAAGAAATTCAGAAGAAAAATGAAAAAGAACTCACTCGAGCAAATGAGAGTGAAGAGAGAGAAGCAAAGAAGAAACCAGAAACACTAGCATCCAAAAAATGACCTTACTAAGGCATGATAAAACAAAAAACAATACAGCAACAAAAGCTAGACTATCTTGGAGTCATGAAAGTGAGAGTGAGGGAGATCCAACTGTCTGTTTGTATTGCAATGACACGTCTGGTAATTCTCTGAGAGGTGATGGGTGGGTTTGTTGTGCCATTTGCAAGAGATGGGCACATGGGCAATGTGTAGCAATGCAAGATGATGAAGCTTTTTGTGTGTGAACTATGCAGGTAATGATCAGTTTCTTTATGTTATGGTATAGCGCTATGAAGGACCCATACAGGAGTAAAATGGGCAATCTACAGGGATAGAGGATGATGAGGAAAATGGGTTTCTACGTCATTTGTGCCAGTAAAAATATGTTTCTTTGTTTTAAAGTTGAACATTATTGCAAACATTTATAGGGGTAAGATGGACCCCTGGGGTCCATCTTCACCCGTTGTATTTTATTTTGTTGGTATTAAAATAGTTTTTTTAACATTCAGTGTTACAATATTTTCCTCCAAAAACAATGACTAGGGTGAAGTTTGTAATCACAAAATTATAAAAATCTGGTTTCTAGACTCGTTCTTTTGTTAAGTAGTCCGTCTTAGCCCCCTTTCCCCTACTTCATTCCTTCATGATAAAATATTATTTAGATAATTTTTAGTGTTATGGTATATCGAAAAATACTCAATATTACATTGTAAATGTTAACAAAGGCTCAGCCAGGTGTAATTATATATGAATAATTAACGGATGCACTTTTGGCAAAACAGAGACACCTGGCAATAAATACTCTTTGAGGAGTTACCTGATATTATTCGAATGCTGTTTTCAACGATTTTCAAGTTCTCAATCACAGATAAATTACATTTTAATTATGGGTTCATTCTTTATTGTATTTTTGTGTTTTTCCAAAGAAAATTTCCATTTGAACTCAATAATGAAAAAATCTAGAACTTTGATTTAAGGTTTAACTAGAAAAGGCTATTTGTAGAAATATTGACCTTTTCCTAAAGGGTAAATCGTGGAACAAGGGTAAACTATGAACATAAATACATTTTTGTTTCATAGATTACCGTATATTTTTCTAATTGGCCCTTATCTTACATCGGATTTTTAACAGTGTATAATTTTAAAATAAAGAGATAAAAAATCAAGTTTTAAGAGAGGTACATAGGTAAACAGTAAAGCACAAAGGCATTAATCTTTCATCAAGGAGTTTTTGAAGTGTCATACAAAAAGAAATATCAAATTTTGTATTCATTTAAGATTTCAATTTTATTAATATAATATGCTTCTAAATGTTTACGAATGTCTGTGTTTTCCCTAATACTTTCGCGAAATTAACTGGACATAAAATTTCTTCGTCTCGAAAAGTCGGCGTTGATATTTATGAATTGGACGGCTCTGTGTTCGCCCAAAACACATAGGGCAAAGCTAAAACGCCGTATTTACAAGCATAGCATGTAGATGATGTTAAAATGCATAGAGAAGGTATTTGTATGGCCAAGCACATTTGTAAACTTTTAGAAGCATTTTATATCAATAATTTGAACAGTTCAAATAAAAAGGTAACATTGAGTTTGATATGAAGGGGTATTTCAATTATTCCATAATACTTTTTCTTGATTCCAACTCTTCCTCAAAATATTCATGCTCACAAACTTGAAGAAAGCGTAATTATAAAGAAAGAAAAACTGTTTTTTTCATCCATTGAAGATGGTTAAATTCGAAATAAATATACAAGGGATCATAGGTATGCTTCCGGTTGACAGAAAACTTTAAACCGGTCCACCGAAAGCTTATCCATGTTTGAGCTATATCACTACTAAAATTTGGCGTTCCCTTAGCATGAATTTGTGAGAGAGACGCCCAGGCTGGAAGATTTCACACAAAAAGCAAGTAATAATTTGTGTTCTTTAATTAACTTACTCTTTATAGGGAATGGATGGGGAGCTCAGTCCGATACGACCTTAATATTCGCTTTTATGTATTAGTATCTGATTTACACATGTCGCAGATGTAAATGCCTTTTCTGGTTTTCTATGCATTCATTTGCAAAATGGTCAGTCTACCCGAGCTATTACAGTCACTTTTAATTAGTGGTAATTTAATGCCATCCTTCCTCCGCATTCGATTCTTTTTGGTTGTGGAATCGGAAAGAGTAGCCAAGAGAATAGTGCAAATCGGATCCTCCCCATGGAGGGCTATGCTTAGCCATATATGTATTTTAAGGTTCTTCCTCCGCATGTATCTAATTACCGTCATTTTTTTCCAACTTGTGTATTTTGCAGTGAGAAATCGCGGGAGTTAAGCCCAAAAGGCGGACTTGATTTGGAGATTAGGAATCTGCAAAATAGGACATATGGCAGCGAATCTTGAGACCTCATTTAAGCATCTCGCTGGCAACTCTGGATTTCTTTTCCTTCAATCCCTTTCCCATAGTTTCTCTTATATTTCTTGCCTTTTCACGTAGTTTCACTAAGTTCATATTGATAAACGGGTGAAATAGTTCGATCTTTTGGCCAATTGGTTATGTCCACCTCTAGTTCAAGCCATGTAGTAGTGGCTCTCGGACTGATGGTCGACGGACATTTGATTGACTGAGGTTTGACTGACGCACATGTCCCCTAAATGGCATTTCACTGAACGAATATCTGACCGAATGTCAATTTGACCGAGCATTTAATGTTCCTGTTAATCGTAATTAAGAATCACTATTATTCGGATATAATCAGCATTAATTAGCCTAGTGGTTGGTTGCTTGTTCGGATTTTATATTCGCGCTTAAAACCAAACGGATGTTAGCCGAGTTGTCTAGACGCTGATTTAGTCTCTAGATAGAAGTTGTGAAGGTAACTCCATGTTTTCTAGCGTCCAATTTCCTTCCCTAAGGAGGAGATTCTGGTCAAGAAAGGTGCGCAGACAACGCTCGGCATCAGACTAGGAAATAATAACCTAACTTCCTTGTGAGTGTCACGGCTACTTTAAAGCGACAGGGATTCGTGTTATACAGTGTGGAGGACAAGGAAGACCAATATTTGAGAAATTATGTGGAACATATTATAGAAAACCAAAGTAGGTCGCCTTCCACAGAGAGCCAACTTTCTAGAAGGATGGCACGAAGGGGTTTGGGGAGAGAAAGGTAATCACCCTTCTTGTTTTGTTTGCCCACGAGATTGAGAAGTAAGAAAAGAAGAAATGAAAAATGTGCATCAGAATTTATTTGGCCTCGCATTTGAAGCGCAATAGCAACGAGGAAGTCTCATGCACGAAGTTTGTAACCAGACATCTGTAAAGAAAGTGGCTAAGATGGAGGATTTTCAAAAGGTGTGGAAGATATATAACAGCAGGTCACCTTGTATTCATTGTGGCCGGGAGGGCCAACTGCAGGTTTTGGAGAGAGGGCAGCACGTAATCCTCGAGATGTCACCGGCAGAAAGGTTGCCCAAGCTATACTTGAAATTCCCTTTTGCGGGTGATAGCATCTGGAGTGGTTTAAAGAAACTAAAGTGAAGTACCAGATATCAAACTCAAGCCTGAGGTCGTCCTTCATGAGGAATTAGAGGAGCATCCCAGGATCGATTTCTTGAGACCAATTAATTGGCCACAATTTTTAACTATTTTCGAATTTTAATTTTATAATGCAATTATTTATAAACAATTAAATTATTAGTAATATCTTTTATTCTTTAGTTTATGAGCAATAAAGATATTTCTAGTATGCACCGTTATACTTTTTATGCTTTTATAGATTGTTTTATAAAACACTTACATACATGAAGGAAATAAAAAAGACACTATGTCCATTCGACCAAATAGGCGTTAGGGAAAATGTCTGACGGTCATCTGTCGGGGTTGGCTCTTCCTTTCCATAAATACGTTCACTCTTCTTACACCTATACTATTAAGGCCATTATTCAACCATACATCTGACCTCCCATTCTTTCACACGTGCACTACATAACACATGTGGCGCGTACACTGAATAATTGAGAACTATGTATTTGTACATAACATGTATACAACATTTGGCTCGAATTCTGTTTTCAGGAGGTTAACATTTCTCATTCTGTTTTCTCGTGTGTGGGGGTAGAGGGGGGGGGTCTCTCGAACGGAATCTTCGACACCAATATCAGTGGGGCTTTCCACGGGATCCACTAAGCTAACAAAACGTGTTCTAAACTTCTTTTTGTTATTCTTTGTATTTATATTCTTTCTCGGTGTTTATGGTTAGTATTTCTTTGTTTGCATAGAATTTACTTTGATTTTCTCTTGATACCCTCTTTGTTTTCTTTACTCTTCCTCTATCGCTTTGTTCCAAGCGAAAGCAATTAGAATCATATATTTCTTTTTCTTTCGAGTAATCTTCATTCTCATTCCGCTCATTTTTTTTATAACCTTCATGATTCCTCCCTTATGATTTTCCTTTGTTTAACTCCTTTATAATCCTCTCTATATTCTCCCAGTCCTTCAACTACACCTCATTTCTTCGCATTTTCCTTAATTAAATAAATGGGAGTCGCATAAATCCATGCTTGAATATCTATGAGCGTATGACTGTGTGTACGAGTGTATACATGGAGATTATTATGCACATTTGACTTCTTTCCATAAATATTAGACGGACACAATCATAAGCGAATTTTGTTTTATTTTTTGACTTCTTTTAAAAACAAAATTGAAGTTTTGAAAAATCTCCGTCCCCTTTTCACCCACCTCCCCTTTGTCTCCGTCTGTTTTAAAATTTATCCTCTCTTTTTATTTTGTAATTTTATTTCTTTCTATGCTCACTATTTGTTTGTTTGTGCAGGAATATTTTTGTTTTCTCCTATTCAGCTTTTTGGGGGGTTTCCTCTTACTCTGTCTGCCATTGTCGCTTTGTGTTTGTTTCTAAGCGGCTGTTTTTTTCTTTCTCTTTTCTTCTCTTTTTTTCTCTTTTTGTCCGGGAATCTTTAGAGTATAAAATGAAATTACTAATTCTCTTAGAGCAAAATTTCCAAAATAATTGTGTGTAAAATTTAATTAAAATTTTATTGACTGACGCATTGCAGTATTACCACAGAAGCAATTATATATTTCTAAAATTAGTGTCGTGGACTTAGTTACATAGCGCCTACTGTTTGCTAACATGGTTTATGAATTACCTAAAGTGATAAAATTCATGAGAATTCATAATAGCATTTACCTATGTACATAATCATTAAACTCATTTTTTTCTTCACTTTCTTGCTCAATTTTTCTATTCTTTTTTTCGGTATACAAATTCTATTCCATTTAGGTAAATAACTGTATCAAGGTGTATATATTTAGACCTTTAAGACAAAACAGATCATTTGTTATTTTTTCATTTCATTGATTAATGGGATATTTATTTACAATTTGTACATATGTATACTTTAAAGTTAATTAGTGTTAATGTTTACATTGCGGGGTTGTCACGTCATCGTTTCCATGAATATTGAGCCAGGCGACTTTCGCTAACAATGAAATTAAGACACGAGATGAGAACTCGCCGTTCACCAAGAAATGACAAGAAGCCACAATGTAAGCGAAAAGGGATCTTAGTTTTCAGCTGATATTGTGGTAGCATGGTAGACTAAAGTACTCACTTATTTTAAGCAAGACTCTGAATGGCACAATAAATGTTAAGTGAATTTCCACTGACTTTAAAATTGAATGATAAATTGGTAGAATTCTGGTTGTTTGAGAGCAACTGATGATTTTGCAAGGTGCTCGAGTGTTTGACTGAATGACCTGGCAGCGAGACTGTTTTTTTTTCTTGCGCTATGGTTGGGTGGTAGGTTGGAGTAAGATTATTATAAGCTTGCTTGAAACCAACTAACAAAGCAATGTGTGACTATGAGCTCAGATCTAAGCCCCCCCAAAAGAGATTAAGTGAAATTTTCTGTGTCATTTTTCGCGAACGATTCGAATCGATGAAACCTCTGTTTGACGTATTCTCTCATACCTTTAGTCATTTCTATCTTAGTTATAAAGTCAGTAACATCTTGGCCACTATTAATTTCTCAAATGGCATCCCGTTAAATTTATGATTAGTAAATAAGTTGAAATTGAACTTCAACATTTTAAATTAGTCTATGCCTAACGTCGAATCTGAGATATAATCAAATTCTGTTCTTGGTCGCGTAGGACTGAGGCAGCTCGTATAAACAGATTAATAAGACCTTGCTAACGTAATAGAATTCAATAAAACTATAAAGACAGCAACTTTATTCACTTCAAAGCACAATGACAAAAAGAATCCTTGAATATTCAGAATATAATTCGCGAAAATAATCGAATTATTCAAACGTTGAAAAGAATATTGCGTTCAGAGACACGTCATTAATTTAATTCTTTTTCGAAGAAATAGGGAGGATTTGATTATTTCTCAGGAAAGAAGAAATTACAAATAACTTTTCAATAATTTGATTTGAAATCGAAAATAAAGCTGATTTGTGAATACCTCGGGTGGTATTTGCGAAAAAATATATAGAAAAAAGGTCAATCAGAAATCACCCTCTATTAATATTGTCGAAAGTTCTTCAAGAAGTTTCAAAAAGAAATAAAAGTCAAGCACCATTATTGTTGAGTCTTCAAAAGATTACAATTTTATCGAAATAATCATAAAACCTTTGAGAAAATTCAATAGTCAAGGTTAAAATTTCATGATATTTCAGTAATGCAAGTTATGATCAGTAAAAACCCAAAGATAAATATAATTTATAAATTAGGTTATTTCTAACCGAGCTGATGTATTAAATTGTGTGGTTATAAAGAAATGACACTAAGAAAAGAAAGAAACGAGATGCTTGAATAAAAAAAATATAATGTTTGAAAAAAAATAAATTGTTAATTTTTTGAATGAATTTCTTTTCCTACCCACGTGGTAACATCGATATCTAAATGAAATATATGTGATCTTTCTGTACAAGAATTGTTTTGTACTGGCAGGGTAAAAGGAGAAAAAATACACTGAGACAGGTATCTCTTATCAAGCCCTGAGTGAACTCCTTAAAATGTCTTGGAAGGAATGTGTCCTTCTTGTCTACTCTGTTGATTCTGTTGGTCCTTCTGAGTCAATCGTGGAATGCAAGAGCTAAATGAATTAAGTCTTGAAGAAGTCATTATCTCGAGTGTCAAACAAGTCTATTAGGTGAAGTAGTTTCCGTCAGTACGTCATATGCATACAGGAGTAATTGTTATATGACTTGAGTGAGTTATGCAGGGCCAACATAAAGAAGGTAGGTTTTCTAACCACTATGCTTGTTACAAGGAAAGACATCGAAGTTCCAAAGAATGTGTTCTAGATGACTGTTCGGCGTCCGGTTCTCTAGGCATATATTTGGTGTTGTAAGCTACGTTAGCTATTTTAATATCGTGAGAATTAAAACTCTAGTTATTAGGTTAATATACAGATTACCGTACTAGTGGGAAATGGACTGATAATGTCGACATGAACTTTTCTAACAGGTGTCAACAGCTGAACATTGTAAGGCATTTTTTTAAAGCTGTGCATCTTCTACCACAATATCGTGATTGTCTACTAGTACCTTTGTCAGATGAATATGGGAAATGTATTGCTGAAACCAGTAAACACTGTTGTAAAATTCTTGTGGTATTGTAATTCACTCGAACAACCCAATTGACGAGGCCAGAGTCGTCTTCTCTATGGAAGATGATTCCAATATTTGAAAATATCTTTCGTACCACCTTTGAAAAGACCTTGCAAACTTGAAGGAATGGTGCATAGTCAGCTAAATAAAAAAAGGATAGCGATCATTTACGGTGAGTGGATTTAATAGCCTTAATCCTAGTTTATTCTATATGACTGATCTAAATTTCTAAACTAAATTCTCAGGCCTTGCAAAAAGAGAATATGAAGGGGGAATTTTGCGTTCAAAAAGGATTGTATTATGTTTTTGTTTCGGCTAAATTTAGAGGAAAGTCTAATGGCACTAAACGCGACCGGCAGACCTTCAACAACTATTTACTTGAGAAATTACATAGGAACAATAGATTTAACTCCGCCAAATTTAGCCCTGTCTCCTTAAGTCTTAAATATCCCAGTGAACTCTGAGAGAGTGGCACTGAATAGTAAATCATTATAAATAGATAATGAAGAATAACTACTTATCATTATTTGACTCTCTCCATACGATAATTTTGTGTCCTTAACAATAATTATTAAAAAATAATGATATAGATATTCGCCGCAAATAATTACGGTTGGTACATCGCACGCTCGGTACCTCCACATGAAATTTTGTTAAAGCACGAGTGAAAACGTTAGATTCCTCTTTGAGTCAATTTGGATGTGGAAAACTCATATAAAGGTAGAGTTAATGAATTTAAGATCGGAGGTCATTGTTTTAAATAGAAGGTCCGATAACAATAATTGAAAAATGGGTTATTATATTTAATCACTAGAAAAAAGCGTGACAGTGTAAAACCAGTGAGGCTGAACTGTCATGTTTTAGAGTGTAACTTATATGCTTCCACACATATTATTGTCTGGCATGACCTTCCCTTTGTGTTTCTTTGATAACAAAGAACACTTAAATCGTTTATTTTGTTTTCCTAGATTATATATATAATCCAATCTTGAGTTTCTCTCGCCTTTAGCACGAGTGGCACTATCTGACACCCACCTTTCGGTCACACTCTGCTTATGCAATTCCCGGAACTAACCACTTCCGGAGAAAGCACCAGGGACAGATACCTCCGGCAAAGTGTCCCTAATGCAAAACAAAAAAACATTTTCTTTGATATTCACCCCCTAAAATTACAAACAATGGAAATATTTGATCGACCTTTAACCTTTAGCCACATATAGCTACAAACATTCGCCGAAACTTTTCCCCCATATAAAAATCACCTCATATCGTGAATTCCATTCTCTTTGATAATGATTAAAAAGATGTGCTAAATTATTTAAAATTGGTTATATTTATTATTGTTTTTAAAATCTTGTGAATATTTAATTTCCTTTGACCTTTATGGAAACCTGGGAAGCTCTATTGATTTTGCGCTAACGTGTAAATTTTGAGACAAATATGATTGGATTATAAGTTGAATGTGAATATACAATATTTAGGGTTCAAACCCATTATATTACAAAATTGAGTCAATTGATGCGCACAGTCAATATTCACAATTATATCCCTTGTTCTAGAAGACTGCTTCAATTCGTTTTGGCATACTTCAGTCCAAATATGACTAACATTGCTCGATATTTTCAAATAAGCCCGCAACGGCTTAAAATGGTATGGCTTCTGTTTATCAACAGCCTTTTTGATTATCGCCCCAAAATTCTTTAATAGTTAGAAAACTGCTAAATTGCTATGCTATGCTTCCAAAGGTTCAATGTTCTTTTCAGCCATAAACTTTGATATTTCCTTGTATTTGTTACGAGGAGCGCCATAATGCTGAAAAATACATGTATTATCCTAAAATTAGTCTTGAACTGTAGGGAAAATCTGATGATGAATCAGGAAATAGTATTATGTTGAATTCATGGCAGTGTTCAACTATTAGTGCTCCAGTTCTATTAGATAAAAAGCAGCCACAGGCATAGAGAGGATCCGAATGCTTCACCGTGTACACCACACAGGACGCGTGAAAGCGCTTCTTTGTTCTCATCCTAACGGGAGATCACTTTTCCACCATCTTTAGAATTCCATTTTTTTAGATTTACGATAAAAGTGGAGCTTATTCTTAATGATATTATTGGTGAGATGAGAAATCGTCGCAGCTTTTCTTTACTTGAGACATTTGTCGAAAGATCTCCGCCTCACTGTGCGCACAAAATCGTTTACGCCTACTTATTTCCAATCATGAACATGTTTGGAACAGGAGGTAATCTGATCCTTTACCTGTGACCTTACCAGGAGGAGCCCCCAGCGTTCATTTTAGCGATTTTGAAATAAAGAAATTAAAATAATTTACTAAATAGGGTGATCCTTGATGCAATACTATTGGAAACTATCTCCTTGCATTTGTGGTCAATTTGCTGCAGACGAACAATGGGTGCATGCTCTTCTTTGGAAAGAACCATTTCGGCAATTACAAATGATTCAAAGATTTATTTTTATAAAATAGATTATAAATAAAATACATCATTCACTCAACCATTCTTTGCTATCATCTTGCTCTTTTAATCGAATAGAAAAGCTTCAAGGACTGAAACTCACTTCCTACAGAAATAGGAATGGAATGCGATTTCGGATTCAGCCAAGGCAGAGAGACATCTCTGCCATTGAGCATTCTAAGAGTTCAAAGAAACGGAAGCTCAAGCTCTTAATTCAGGTAAATGATGAACTAATCTCCAATTTACATAGATTTACCTTTATCAATGTATACTATTCAATGTACACTAATCAACTTTTGTAACATTTAATTAATAAATTGTGTTAGCAAACTGTTTTTTATCTTATAAACCTATTTCGGATGAGAAATATTAACAAAAATGAACCGAAAATGTCAAAAAAAATGTAATCAATTTTGTTATAAGATCTGATTTTTAAAAATTAACTTAGCACAAAACCTGACCTGATCGAAGGAAACGGATGTCATTTTTCGGATTCCGGTGTACAAAATAGACCTAAATCATTGAAAAAAATTAGACGACTTACAAATTTATTTGTTTGATAACTCAGTTTAATTATTCAATTTTGACACACTCCTGTTGTTTAAATCCAATACATCAGACTAAAGTTAGGTCTTTAATTTGAATTCCAAATAAAGTAAACGGAAAGATCTAAAATCTTCCATTCGCAGAATGGACATCCAGTAATCTAACAAGGTGATTTATTTTGATGTACCTAAGAGTAGAAACTCTATTATGTTCTCAGTTTATCCAATAAAAAAATTGAATTGTAAAAAATAGAAGTTATGCTCATTGATTTTAAAGATTTATTTTGTATTAAACTAACTCAAGTCGTTGAATTTATACGAAATTCTGTTACACCAAGCAAATGGAGTAATTTCCATTACTTTTTCATTGAAATAAATTTGTTTATCGCATTTCACTGAATTATATCTTATTCTGAGATAATTCTTTTACCATTTACTGTTTCATTATTATGATTAAAGTAATTTGTATTGCCCTCTTTAATACAAAGAGCCTGTGATTCATAGGAATGAAGGGGATTGCACCAGAGAAAAGCCCCCTGTAGATAAGAACACGACCAGGAAAGGTTTGAACAATTTAAATGTGGCGAAGATTGGGAGCATGGAATCCACGAAGAAGGAGTTACAGTAGGGAACACGGGATGGAACGAATGCGTGTGCGATTATTTTAACACTTTTGGGTGCATAAAATGTTAAAATTATAGAGAAAACAGAGTTAGGAGTTGCCTAAATCAGCAAATCGGGTTAGGGACAGAATTTAGTCTTAAAGGTAAGGCCATGATTTTTGACTGAGTAGAAACGGGTTTTGGGCTCTGCCAAAGTAACAAATAACCAGATATGTTGTATACCACCTCCCCTCCCTACATACATCAGTATCACCTTAGTTTTGCCATCATAAAATATCTAAACGATAACCGAGAGCCCTTCTCGAATACTTTCTTATAAGGATAAACGTGTGGATGGGCAATGGTAAAGCAAATGAATTTTAAGGTTTGCAAGTTAAATACTAAGAATAAATGTGCCAAGAACCTAACCTTGTGCTACGCCAAAATTCTCCTGAGCCGATATATGTACAAATATCGCTCACGAAAGAAAATGACTAAGTAAGAGATTGTACATAAGAGCGGTATCATTCAATGGCAAGTACAGCTACTCCATGAAATTCACAAAGAAGATTGATAAGAGTCTGATTGAGTGAAATGGAATTATGCCCAGACATCGAAAATGACTAGAATAAAAGGCAGAGCAGCATTAGCTGCAGGGCGAAGGCAGTCAGCTGTATGCATGAGTAACAAGGAAATGAGGTATTCTAGTAGACTTTACGATCCATTTAAAGAGGATATCTTTGAGTGAACATTTGAGCAGTCGCAGTCCTCTAAAAAGTCAGATTGGCGCTCTAGAAGAGCACTCGCACCACGCTTAAAGTCTCCAAGCGGCTATTTTTCAAGACTTTGTCTAGTCTCGACTTGAACTGTTCAGCAGAATTGCTGTTGACAACTACCACTGCAAGTGCGTTCCAAGTGCCGCAACTGTTATATGTGAAATATTTCCCACACAGATCGTGCTGGTAACGCATCAGTTAAAGTTTGTAGCCGTAGTTTCTTGTTCTGCTCTGGCTAAGCTGGAAAATATCCCTATAAGCTACAATGTCGAAGCCTCGAAGTATTTTGAACACTTCGATAAGCTGACGACGCAGTCTCCGGGTCTCCAGTGAGAACGAGTCTAATTCCCTTAATCTATCTATATAACTATTGTGTCTGATAAAGAGAATCAGTTTGGTTGCTCTGGCTTGCACATATAAAGATCTCATCAATGTTGGAGGAAGACATGTAATTTAGCTTCCAGGCGAAAATCAGTCTTCTTAAAGATTTAGAAATGAACCTGAAAAAAGAGATCAGCCGTAGATTCCCGGAAATGAATAGTAAACGGTTTAATTCAATGTAATTCTTGATTTCCTTGTATTAAAGTGACATTATTTTGAAATTTGATGACCAAAAATAAATTTCTCAAGCTGTTTTGCATTTCACCTATTATGTTTTTCTCCTGTTAACTAAACAGGGGAGCAGCAATGGGCGCTATAAGGAAAGGAAAGGCATCAGAATAACGCCAACTCGTGGCTGTAATTGATCAGAGTTGAGTTGGATACAAAGATTGGGCATTTTTTTCTGGCTCTTCCCAAGCTCCTTTCGTCCATGGATGTAATCTCTAATCGACATTAAGATAATTTTACACCAATTACATGTACTAGAATTTTATAGCAAGTCTAAATTTGTTCGTAAAAAATATAATTGATTAGCCATTTATTACTCATGGGTTCATTACTTCAGGTTTTGGATTCATTCTATTTAAGAAGGTAGCGCATTTGGAACCTTGGTTTTGCTTGTTTCTCTGGGAGGTTTTTATGAAATAATTCGCCCTGACAAATGCTAAAAATAGCTTCCCGGTTAATAAAAAGACTTTAAGAAGTGATTTTAGACAAAATGACTAAACAAAAAGCATATTAACTTTATAACTTCTAATTAAACAAATCTTGTGCAAAATATGAATTTATTTGTATAACTCAAACTAACAAACACACACATACATACACATACACACACACAGATATATATATATATATATATATATATATATATATATATTAAACGATCACCAATCCATCAGAGGGGCAGGTCAACCTCTTCATCGAAGGAAGGCAAACATGCCTACCATGGTAGGAGGATTAAACTTAAAATTTTCACCACTGATGACGTCCCCTTTCCTCAACAAAAAAAATAATAAAGATGTTAGCGACGGAATAACCACAGGAAGATACAAATGGGAATACTTCGAGGACATGCTAGAAAAGGTTGTCGAAGAGGCCCTCATAATCGGAATGGTCCGGCTTAACCAGGAAGCATTCGTAACCCTAACCAACTTAGTGTTTAATGAAAAGAGATCCAGCAAGTGATGATTTCCTCCAGCTAGCCCCTCCGCCCCCAAGGAATACGTTAACAGGAACGACTAATTGACAGACGACATGGACAGACTAATAAGGGACTTGACAATCTTACAGATGAACACTGACGGATGGATTGACAAACAAGTGACTTAGGGCAACATCATTAGAAATTGCGACCCTGATATCGTTCTGATATCATAACACGTTATAGACACATCACAGAAGACAATAAAGATATTTAATTACTCCGTGACGACTAAAAACCATAGCCAGGAACGTTTTGATGGCGCCGCCATCGCAGTCAAGAAAGGTATTCTGCTAAAGCTACTCCCTTATTTAGACGAGTCCTATCTGGCCTTTGAGGTCCAAACCACCCTGGGGTCACTTGTGGTATCAACAGGCTACCAACCACCAAGACGAGACTATATCCCGATGCACAACTTTCTCCAGTTGTGTGCACACGGGATAACAGTCTTGTTCGGGGGGGGGACCTCAACGCCAGATGCAAGGAATCCGATTATACCGGAGGTCTAAACAAGAAGGGAAAGAACCTGAAGAAACTTATTGACACAGGTATCGTTGCCCGCATCTGGCCCGACTTCCACACCTTTATTACCGACAACTACGCAACCAAACCAGATATTGCACTAGCTAGCCCTCAATTTCCGTATAACTATCATATTTAGCCCGGACCTCTAATTCCTAGCGACTACGTCGCTACCTTTATTAAAATCTCATCCAACCCCATCCAAATACCCGTCAGGGAGCGAAAATGCTACTCCCGAGCAAACTGTAAAGAGTACCGTACGCTTCTCGGTGAGTTCAGAGCTGAGCCCCTAGAAGAAGCCACCCTGGAGGAGATCGACCAGGAACTGGCAAGGTTGACGGAGGCAATAGTGGAAGCGGACCGCGCAACGGTTTCAAAAACTTCGTTCAAAACGTTACCAGCACCAAGGTGGATTCAAGAACTTTATGACCTATCAGACGAATACAAAAGACTCTTCGAAGATATTAGACTGACTAGCACAGACAGAATTAAAAACAGGCGATTACGAACACTTAGGAGAGAGATGAAGACTCTCATAACAGAGCAACAGCAAGCGCTCTAGAATTACATTGTCGACAAGCTTGACGAAGAGACGGATCCCCGAACATTCTGGAACTCACTATCCAGACTGAAAGGTAAGCCACCTGAAAAAAACATTTTCCTCAGTAATGATGCGGGGACAAAAATGGACGCAACAGAAACGGAAGAGGAGTTCAGAAGCTATTGGAAACATGTATTTTCCATCACTCCAGAAGAAAACGAACTCTTCCACCTAGACTTCGAAGAAAGAATTCATGACCAATTAAGACCTGTACAAGACAGGACATACCCCTTTAATAACCCGACTGCTGACAGGGAGATGACAGGTTATGTAAGAAGAGTAACGACAGAAGAACTCATGACGACACTACGTTCCTTCAAGCAGAGAGCACCAGGAAAAACAGGATGACCAAACTCAACTGGGTGAACGCCCCATGAAACATCTTAGAGGGACTGGTCAATCTAATAAATGTGTGTCTAAACGTCGGCTATTTCCCGGAAGAATAGAAGATTGCTAAAATGATCTTTATTTTAAAAGCCGGGAAACCGCCTGACAGACCAGCAAATTTCAGACCCATCTCCCTCCTCGAAGTGGCTGGCAAGGTCTTCGAGAAGATCCTTGGTAGTCGTATTTAATTACTCCGTGACGACTAAAAACCATAGCCAGAAACGTTTTGATGGCGCTGCTATCGCAGTCAAGAAAGGTATTCTGCTAAAGCTACTCCCTTATTTAGACGAGTCCTATCTGGCCTTTAAGGTCCAAACCACCCTGGGGCCACATGTGGTATCAACAGGCTACCAACCACCAAGACGAGACTATATCCCGATGCATAACTTTCTCCAGCTGTGTGCACACGGGATAACAGTCTTGTTCGGGGGGGACCTTAACGCCAGATGCAAGGAATCCGATTATACCAGAGGTCTAAACAAGAAAGGAAAGAACCTGAAGAAACTTATTGACACAGGTATCGTTGCCCGCATCTGGCCCGACTTCCACACCTTTATTACCGACAACTACGCAACCAAACCAGATATTGCCCTAGCTAGCCCTCAATTTCCGTATAACTATCATATTCAGCCCGGACCTCTAATTCCTAGCGACCACGTCGCTACCTTTATTAAAATCTCATCCAACCTCATCCAAATACCCGTCAGGGAGCGAAAATGCTACTCCCGAGCAAACTGTAAAGAGTACCGTACGCTTCTCGGTGAGTTCAGAGCTGAGCCCCTAGAAGAAGCCACCCTGGAGGAGATCGACCAGGAACTGGCAAGGTTGACGGAGGCAATAGTGGAAGCGGACCGCGCAACGGTATCAAAAACTTCGTTCAAAACGTTACCAGCACCAAGGTGGATTCAAGAACTTTATGACCTATCAGACGAATACAAAAGACTCTTCGAAGATATTAGACTGACTAGCACAGACAGAATTAAAAACAGGCGATTACGAACACTTAGGAGAGAGATGAAGACTCTCATAACAGAGCAACAGCAAGCGCTCTGGAATTACCTTGTCGACAAGCTTGACGAAGAGACGGATCCCCGAACATTCTGGAACTCACTATCCAGACTGAAAGGTAAGCCACCTGACAACACCATTTTCCTCAGTAATGATGACGGGACTTTTCATATCCAAAGTCCAAAGTCCAAACGTTGCACCTTTTGAATATGTTTGTAGGTTATGGTCATAATACCCAAACGCCGTTTTTTAACATAAAAAGGTCTATTGATTAATATCTTAAAATAGGCATAGGCATCGATAGTTTACAATAGGCCTAGTCATTATTCCAGATTAGATAAATCCAAGACTCATCCTTTTTTAAAACTTCTAAAAATGACATTAATTTCTTGGTAAGGTAATGTCTAATTCTTCATCTCCTCTACGTATTTTCGGATTTTTCTAACCTCTTTTTCACTCTTCTTTTCTTTATCTTCCCTTCGTATTCTACTCTTCTTTTTCTTCTTCATTTTTCTTCACCTCTTTTATTCTTTCCTTCTTTTTCTTATCTTCTTTTTCACTTATTCCTCACCTATTCGTTTCTTCTTCTCTACTTCTTCGCTTTTTTTTTTGCCATTTAATATTTCCTATTCTCAATCCATATTTAAATATTGGTCCATTGCGCACCGTCCTTCTTCAACGGGACAATTCTGTGGCTCGCTATACGACTCCATAGCAGTGATATTTATTGTTTTAAAAGAATTTACTATTTTTTGTAATTTATAATTTAAAGTTGATCTTTTCTTGAAACATTTTGTAGTAATTTCTATTCAATATTTACCTAGCTAATTAGTTCAAAGTTATAATGCATATATAATAGATAAAGCTGATAATTTTAACATTTAGAAATATATATTAATTACGCAGGGGAACAATTTTAATCACATTTTCTGGTGCCTTGATTTACCTGCCAATTTTAATTTGTCTTTTCATGCTGACTTCAAATATATAATCCATTTTTACCTATATGCTATGGTTATTTTGTAATTTCTATTTTCTCGTTTCCCCGAAAACTGCCCCTCCGGATGGACAGAGAGAGTGGTTGTAGAAAGCAAATACTTCAGAGTCCATAGTAATATTTGCTATTGTGAAAAGTATTGACATTATTGTTTCTTTTTTCAGGTCTCATGTTAAAGTGATAGCTTCGTCAAGAGGAAATTTCGTTAATGATCCAGACACCTTCTGCAACATATGTGGCTGTTACATGCTAGTTCGTCAAAGGCGCAATATATCAAACTTTGTGATCCGCACTTTAAGGCATATTTTGATGTTCCTCTTGGCGATCAAGATAAGAAGTGGGCCCCACATGCTGTTTGCCATAGTTGTGTGGAACATCCTCATGAGTGGACGAAAGGAAAGAAAAATGGTCTTCCTTTTGGAATCCCGATGGTGTGACGAGAGCCAAAGGATCATGTACCCGACTGTTGTTTCTGTCTGGTGAATACTAAAGGGATTGGCAAGAAAATTCGGCACAAGATCAATAATCTCAACATTCTCTCGGCGATCTGGCCAGTAACTCATTCTGAGTCTTTATCAGTTCCGATTTTCAGTGGATATGCTTCCTCCAAAAATGAAAATGAGGTACCTGATATGGACGTCCACGGAATGGATTCAGATTCTGTAGATTCATCATCAGACGCTGAAGAGTCATTAGCTCCTCACTGTTTCAATCAAGAGGATTTGAATGACTTGATACGTGATTTGGCGCTCTCCAAAGAAGCTGCAGAACTTTTAGCCTCCAGATTGAGTGGAAGACATATGCTTGACAGGTCGGTACGGGTATCCTGTTACCGAACAAGGGAGAGTACATTTGTTAAGTATTTCTTTGAGGACAAACAATTTGTATACTGCCACGATGTTCCTGGTCTGTTTACCGAGTTGGGACTTGGCACCTATAGCCCTGCTGAGTGGTGTCTGTATTTGGATAGCTACAAACGTAGCCTCAAGTGTGTCGTTTTGCATAATGGCAATGACTTTGGTGCAGTTCCTGTCGGACACTCTCTCCATCTACGAGAAACTCACGATGACATAAGAATGGTCATGGATTTACTTAAGTACCATAAACACAATTGGATCATATGTGTAGACCTTAAGGTGGTCTACGTTAGAACAATGTCGCAGAGTGGAGTTATTCTGCCCGGTCTCCTTTATCAATCTTTGTTTCATCACAAACAGTAATATTGCTTATATATCGAATAAAAGTGAATACTAGGGATTTTAACAGCATTGAATACTAAAAATTATAAATCTACGTATGTAAGTTAATGTATTTTATTATGAAGTGTCATTACCGCAATATGTCAAAAATTCCCATGTTCCCACTGAGTCTGTTTTGGATGCCATTAAGCCAAAACTCAACTGAGTGATTAGAAGTGCAGCGCTGCCATATCCATCTTGTTTAACTAATCTCTTTACTCTTTTAATTAATAAATTAAAAAAAATTGCTCATCAATCAAAACCTAACAACCTTCAAAGTGATAATTTTAACAATTAAACATTACTGTGCCTCCCATTTATTAAACAAATTCCCCTAGCACATAAGCATTTGTGTCACATTTTTCTATTCATCCTTAGAAAGAATGGATCATCCTACTCTTAGAAAGGCAAACAAAGAAAAAAATACTCCAATTACAAGAGGAAAAACCGAATTAAACGAACCAGGTAATTTTAATGAACTAAAGACCCATATTTCCTCATCTATGCTATCAGGAGGTGATGCCAAAGACATTATGAACGTTCTTTTTAAGTTTTTTGAATCATCTTTTGACAGACAAGAACAAAAAATCATCTCTCTCGAAAAATCTAACGAAGAAATGAGATCAAAAATCAAAAAATTGGAAGAAAGGGTTGATTCTTCCGACGCTTATGAAAGAGGAGATACGATTATACTCTCCAGGAATATACCTGGAGCCACCAATAATAAAAACTGCAGCAATATCATCCGCAAACTTATTAAAGATAACTGTCACCTACAATTGCAAGAATGTGACATCTCTGTTGTTCATCGCCTCGGTTTCTAACCTAAAGTACAAGGGGTGGTCAATAAGTTTTGCAATTCGTAAATAAGGAAACGAGATATGAGGAAAAGTGTTTTATTACTTCTCAATATAACTACCTTCGACTTCAATGCACTTGCACCACTTGTCCCTGAGGCTTCGAATTCCCGACAACCAGAAATCTCCCGACTGCTGTTCAATCCATTTCTGGACAGTGAGCTGGACATCTTCATCGTCCCCAAATCGGCATCAACGCAGTGCAGCCTTGAGCTGGCGGAATAAAAAGAAATCGCTAGGGGCCAGATCTGGACTGTAGGGGGGATTGTTGAGCTCCTTGAATCCGTATTCACGCAGAGCAGCTTTGGCAACTCTGGACTTGTGGACCTTGACGACGTTGAAGTCGATCATGGGGCGAGAGGTTTCTAGGGACCCAACGGGCAGAATCCTTAGTCATCGCCAAATTGTCGCGGATGATGTTGATAACACTCGCATGTGATATTCCAAGTTCTCGCTCGATTTATTCAACCTTCACCCGTCGATTTTCGAGGATGATTCTCTCCACACGGGCCAGATTGTCCTCATTGGTCACGTCTCATGTGCGTCCTGGACGGGGGTCATCTTCAAGGCCCTCACGACCATGGCGGAACTCCCTATTCCAGCGAGCAATGGTTGCATATGAAGGGGCGGTGTCGTTGTACACTGCAACCATGCGTTCATGGATCTCTTTTGCATTCTTGTCTTCCTTGATCAAAAATTTGATCACTGCGCTGTGCTCAACCTTCTCCATTGTTGAAAAATTTGTGACTGTTGATCTGCGATCAGCTACTACTTCTTAAATAGAAGAGGCAGGGCGTGCGGCTGCAGGGCGTGCGGCTGCAGGTCCTGACTTGTCATAACTTGTCCTAACATCACACATACAGCCTTTCCCCTTCCTCTGTTTTGCCCTATCGATTCGCAAAACCTATTGACCGCCCCTCTTTCAAGGTCCCGGCAAAAGAAACATAATTGTGAAGTTGCGCAGAAGTGATCTGAAGCGTGACATCTTCTCAGCTTGAAAACAATTCAAACCTTCATTCTATGTAAACGAACAACTGACTCAAAATCGCAACAAAATCTTTTTCGTCTTCCGCCAAGCTAAAAGGAAATTCTCCACAAAGATCTCCGGCTGCACTACCAGAGATGGCTCCATCAACGTTTTCCTGCCATCACCCTCCAGTCGCCGTGACCTACGTATATTCATAAATATCCGAGCTGCCCTCCAAAAGTTTCTGCGGGACACCTCAATTCGACTCTTGCAGACTTTAATGGTGAGAATTTCTGGAACGATCAATAATAATACCTTCGGCGATATTACTGCTTTAGATGAGAAAAAACAAAAAACAAACAAACCATGTTTTGACCTAGCATTCACTTACTTTTTTTTAATCGTATTACATACTTTATTCCTTTTCTCTTATTAAAGTTATCATAAAAATAGAATTTTAACGCTTTATAGATATATTTATACGTAATTGCAATTTGTAACCTTTAATTTTTAAATTCCAATTGAACTGCCTTTATGTTTGAACAGCTTGATCACTTCAATAATATCGATCCAGAGATAAACCATTTTGATGAATTATATCCAAATTTTGAAGAAAATAACGTAAGAAACCATTACTATGATTGTAATAAATTTAACACTACATTTTCATTTGAAAAAACAGACCTGTCCATTTTAAATCTTAATATTTGATCATTGCACACAAACATTGATGAATTTTCAATATTTTTGTCAACACTTAATTATAAATTTTCCGTTTTGGCATTCACCGAGAGCTGCCTAACAAATAATAATAGGCATCTTATCAGTTTCCCAAACTATAACTTTTCATTCACTACGCGACATAAACAAGATAGGGGGAGGTATAAGCGTGTATATATCTGACAGACTCAATACTAAAAAAGTTGACAAAATTAGTATTTCCTATAACTATATAGAAACTTTATTTATCGAAGTAAAATCAAATGGTAAAATGATAATCATTAGAACCGTATATAGGCCCCCTTCTGGTGACCCAAAGATGTTTATAGATAAGATTACTGAATTAATCAATTACTTCAATGTTACAAACTATGACGACATAATAATTACAGGAGATTTTAACTTTGATCTATTAAACTTTGAAAACCACGCATCAACTCAGTCCTTCCTCAATACTTTTTATTCTCATTCCTTACTTCCAATTATAACAAAACCGACGAGAATAACCCAAAACTCAGCAACACTAATTGACAATATTTTCAGAGTTCACCCCGAAAATTACTCTTCTGGTATTCTCCTTTGTGACATATTGGACCATTTTTTTATATTCCTGATCCAAAAGTCCTTTTTCAACTCACATAATGTTCATCAAAACCGTACAATAACCTACCCCAAAATTAACGAAAATACCTTAACGAACCTCTATAACTATGTTCTAAATCAAAATCGATATGAAATTTCCTGTATAAATGACATCGAATCTCCTACCGAAGAGTTAATTACACAGCTAGACGATGCTTTTAAACTTAATTGTCCTCTAAAATCTAAAACCATATCATATAAACACAAAACAAAACCTTGGATAACAAACGCAGTTATAAATAACAAAAAAAACGTCAAAAATACTTTTCTCTTTATAAGCTTAGTCAAATTCCAGAACACACATAAAAAATTTCTGAATCAAGTTAGTAACAAAATTAAAATAGCCAAGAAAAATCATTTCCATGAACGATTTAACCAAACGAAAAACAATATAAAACAAACTAGGAAATTAATCAATTCTGTGATAAAACCTGAAAATACTAAAGGAACCAAACAAATTAAACAAATTATCGTTGACGGCAAACCAGTCGATGACAATAAGGAAAAAACAAATGAGTTCAATAAATCTTTTGTCTACGTAGGTAAAAAAATCTCAGACTCCTGCAAAATTGTCGATAAATCTTTTCTTTCGTATTTAATTGCGCAACCTTTGATGTATTTTTCAAACTCCTTTTCCGAACTTACATTTAATCCGTTCAGTAGATTTAAGGAATTTTTAATAATATAATACAAACTTTATTATTCTCTTTAATATGACATATAAATGAAAATATTTATGGAGTCTTTACCAGTTCCAATTTTCAGTGAATATGCTTTCCCTGAGGATGAAAATGATGTACCTGATATGGACGTCCACTGAATGGATTCAGAGTCTGCAGATTCATCATCAGATGCTGAACAGTTATTAGCTCCTCACTGTTTCAATCAATAGGATTTGAATGACTTGATACGTGATTTGGCGCTCTCCAAGAAAGCTGCAGAACTTTTAGCCTCCAGGTTGAGTGAAAGACAGACGCTCAATAGGTCTGTACGGGTATCATATTACTGAACAAGGGAGAGTACATTTGTTAAGTATTTTTCTGAGGACAAACAATTTGTATACTGCCACAATGTTCCTGGTCTGTTTACTGAGTTGGGACTTGGAACCTATATCCCTGCTGAGTGGAGATTGTTTTTGGATAGCTCCAAGCGTAGCCTCAAGTGTGTCCTTTTTATTAATGGCAATGACTTTGGTGCAGTTCCTCTCGGTCACTCTGTCCACCTGCGAGAAACTCGCAGGTATGTAGTATAGTCAAGCCCGTGACAAACACTGGTGCCAAAAAGATTGGCCAGTTCGGGAAACTTTTGAAGTAAGAATGCCAAAAATTGTTAATGAGCCAATCGTAAGTTGAGAGAAGATCGTTTTCCCTCCACTTAATCTCAGACTGGGGTTGATGAAGCAGTATGTCAAGGCGTTGAGCACTGACAATTATTGTTTTCAGTACATAGTATCGGCAATTCCTGCTGTGTCATACGACAAAGTAAGAGCAGGAGTATTTGATTGTCCCCAAATCTGAAGACATCTGAGTGATTCTAAATTCGTGAACCCTATTAATGAAAAAGAGAAGGCAACCTGGCTCTCATTTTCTGCCGTTGTTCGTAACTTCTTTGGGAAAAAGCGCATAACTACGAGAATCTGGTTACTAATATGCTTTAAGCATATGGTGATCTGGGATGCAACATGAGTGTGAAGCTGCATTTCCTAAATAGTCACCTCGACCGATTCCCAGAGAATCTGGGAGCCGTGAGGGACGAACAAGGAGAACGCTTCCATCAGGATTTGATGAGGAGAGAAGAGCGCTACAGAGGTCATTGATATAGACACATGATGGCGAACTACTGCTAGACGATTAGAATAGATCAGCCACAGAAGACTTACAATAGAAAGAGTTACAGACGCAAATTTTTGCCCGATTCAAATCAATAAGAGGTCCTCCATGCTGATGTACGGTCATTATTAAATCAGCATCTATTTGGTTACAGTATTTGTAATCCTAATGTGTAATTCAGGTTTCTTCTCATATACAAAAAAAGGTTTGTGCAAAAAAACCTGCTTTACTATAAATAACGCAAAAGGATGATGATAGGCGTGATAAAATGAAAATTATTGTATAATATTTGTTATTGATATTACGAAAAATCTGTAGCATTTTGAGAGAATCGGATTTCAGATTTTAATTCAGTATGCTCGAATTAGGTAGAAAATTGTACTTTTGTCAATTTATTAAATACATTGTTCCCCAGTGTTATCTATATTTCCATCAGTCATTATTAGACGCCTTGTAATGTTAGTTATATTTGTGTGTTTGTGTGATATATATATATATATATATATATATATATATATATATATTGAAGAATTTTCAGTCTGTTTTATTAACTTTAGAAGTTTATTGATGTGTCCTCAATGAATCAATGTAACAACCTCTATCTTCAGGATCGGCGGGAGAGAATTTATCATATCGTGTCTATACAAAAATATGATTTTACTTTCGTTTTCAAGTCGTCCAAGAGACAATAATTGGTTATTAAAACGAAGGGGGAATAATTGAGGTCAGAAATTTATGGATAGCAAGTTTTGAGGTTTAAGAATTGAACGAAAATGTTATAATCATTAGTGAAATGTTTGATTTGCGAAAATTGTGCCACAATCACCTCCTTAATGTCATTTCAAACCACGAATTTATCATTTTATGTTAACTTCAGTTAACGCACATCTTTCATATTTAATAGTGACTTTTCTCGAAACTTTTGGCTTGAAAGTTTTAATGACATACACACTCGTATGAATCTTATATTTACCGGAGAAACATCTGTTTCACCATTAAACATATATTAATGAAGTTTATGAATAGAAGCGCCTTCACTTGTCCTTTGCTGTTTTTTGGCGAACAGACTTGTATTACCGAACGCAATGTAAAGGCGAATGAATAATTGCATGAAAGAATGAAAGGAATTTTTAACAACAAAGAGGACCTGACGTTTGACATTTTAGTCTGATCTCAAACTTTAATTAAATTGCACAAAGGTCCCTTTATCAAATTAATAGCTTCTACTGAAGATGAATGATAATATCAGGAAGTACATCCTATCATATTTAATTTCTGGCTCAATAAAAAGAAAGACTGAAAAATAGTCTAAATTTACGAACAAGATTCTTTACGCTCACAGAAATTGAAAAGATGATTTTGTTTGTCATCATCAGTTAAACAAATAAAGTTGAAGGAAAGTTTATGTTAATAAATATTATACATTATACATACAGTATTATATACTTAGATGATCGAATGAACGATTCTAAAAACATGAATAGTCAATATAAAAATATATTTAGAGATTTTAATTTAACATTAACATATTGATATAACGAATATATAAAAAAACTCCGAAGAATATATTTAAAAAATAGCTGCGATGTATATATCATACTTAATTCCGCCTCTGTGAGTACAGATATGTAGAACCGACATATACCGATTTTTATCTGTGAAAAAAAGTCTTTTAGAAAAATTCCAATAACTCCTTTTATAACGTTATGTCTTATTTAGTTCAGAACATCCCAAGAAATATTGTTGATGCAAAATATTACAGAACACCGCAAGGTATCTCTTAAAAAAGATATTCGCCTCATTTTCAGAGAGGTGATGTGAAGATGTAAGAGATAAATAGGAAAGGTAACAGACAGAATAGATAGAGTAGAGAGATCCTAAAAGTAAATTGAAGTTAGATAAATATATAATTAACAAGGGCTATAAAAAAGCTTAAATAGCCTTAACGTTATAGGATACGTAGATACTCGTACCATACATACGTGAGTTAATGGAGAGAGTAGGATAATAATAAAATATCGCAACTCTCACGCAAGATATAGAGACTCAAAACAGATAAGAAAGCTTTGATTCCTTCAACTTAAGTTTGATTTCAATATTGGAGTAAACTAGGTTAAGGATGAAACGATAGATTATAATTTCAATCAAAACTAAAATATATGTAAACCAATATCTAATTATCTCACTCCTAAGCGCCCGTTAGTTGAGTAGTAACTAGGGATGGTTCGTAAACCAAAGCTAGAGGATGATAACGGCCGTAATATTCATCGGAGAAAGCAGGATACATAGAAATCTCGGAAGATACCGTGTTGATCCCCATCTACGCATCCTGTTAATAGAAGTTCGTAAGTGCTCTCCGAACTTCTTTGTATGCCAATTAGTCTAAGAAATTCATTACAAACTTTTGCGCGATTTTTCATTGAAATATCCTCTCGCTTTTGCTTTGTATTCTCCTATTAAACATGACTCATTTAACGACCTTCTAAAGGGTAAATTAAAGATGGCAAGTCCTTTTTACAGGGCTTGCAAGGGGCGAACTTTGCATTTTAAAATTTCAAGGCTAAAATTTTAAACGCGATTATGATAAATAAACTACTCTCGACGCCGCCATTATTATGTAACTGAGGTAGAATTATGGAAGGGATTTAAATGCATTGGAACCAATATAAAGTGTGGAATGGGTTCGTTTAGCTTTATAAGGTCATGACTAACAAAGGGTAAACCATTAAATTAAGCAGAAATGTGGTTAAAAAGGTTTATATTGAGAAAGATTAAAGTGCCTGAAAGAGAGGATTTTAGGTGAATGCCCAGTTGCTGAAGGCATCGCTTTGTTTGTTTAATTATTTTTCTTCTTCTCTTTTATACCTTTCAGTACGGTTCACCGGAGGTCGTGGTACCCCTGTTATATAATGCTTTTTTTTATTATATTTCCATTACTTCTCCATTGTGACATTCAAATTATTTATCTAACTTTTCTCAATTTATTTTCTCTTTATTCAGTTTATAGTTTTATTTGGGGTGGGAGGGGGGAGGCATTTGCCTCTTTGTTTGCTTGTCGCGATTATTTCATGTATTTAAACATATTTTTCTATATTGATTTGTTCAATTTGATGACTACATTTAGGCTTATTTCATACATCTTATTATTGCATTAATATTTTTCTTAGTTATTTACATGTTTCTACACTTTTTTGTCTATGTGTGTCGCGGGAAGTTGACGAAATTACACGAAAATATTGATTCTATTTCTTTCAGGGTAGAGAGTCTATCACTCAGAATCTAGCACTCCTGGATACTCCGTTTTTTTCGGTATATATTACACATGTTCAAAATGTTACATGTTGCAAACACCTTTGGGACACATGTTTTTTTTGTTCCATTAATGAAGTAAAAGATTCGTGCCAAATTTCATTGTAATCGCACATTGCTTATAGGTCCAACACGAAGCAACAATTTTTCAAAAACAAACAAAAAAAGAAAACAAAAAGTTAGCAAATATGAAAAAGAAGTTCTAATATATTTCTTTTAGCAGGCAGAAACGTACAAATAGAATGAAATCACTGAGAACTGAAACAAGAAAAAAACAGTTCCGAAAGAACTTCCTTAATTTATTCAGAGTCTGAACGCTTGGGCTTCAGTGGAGCTGCCTTGGAGGTTGTGAGTCACTCTCTCCTATCCTTGGCCACAACCTTCAGAAAAAACTGCTTCTGAGCTTCTTTTTGGGTGATCGCCGCGTTGATGGTAGTCATCATGGCCACTCCCCTTTCGGCAACGTCGTTGACCACCTTCATCTGGTCAATCGCTCTCTTCATCTTGTAGAAGAGAGGATCCCCCTTCCCAACTGACGAAGCTACTAGCGAAGAGTGTGGCCAGTTCTCTTCCTTGTCCTAGAAGCAGGAGATCCAGTGCCTTTCTTGCCCGGGAACTGAAAAATTATGAGAGATGCTTGTTAGGATTGAAGGCATTTCTGCCCAAACGTTTCACTCCCTTCCCCTCTCTCTTCATGTTCTGGACAATGGAGGCGTACTCTTACTTTGCAACCCTTTCGTATAAGAGAGCGAGAGGCACCAGCTCTTCTGAAATGTACCAGAGATGGTGCTGGAATGCCCTTAAGGCTACTTCAGCAACGCGTTATTGGGCATTCATCTGCAAAGTTCCCTCATGAAGAGGAGATCGTTGTAACGAGCATGGGAAGGAACCATGGCCTTGTTCCACGGAATGGCGCAAAGGAGGGCGACGAAGAGGGACACCTGTTGCATGGCTTGAAGTTCGTGAGAGGTCAGCCGAAACTGAGACCTGAAGAGGAAAATCTTGAGAGTGTAGATTCCCTTCGACATCCATCTCGCTTTATGAAACGCTCCTGGTGCCCTCATCTTGAAAGCCGTCCCAATATCGCCTCCCAGAGAGATGTGGCTTTTTTGTTCGATGGCACTCCTGAGCTCACTCAAACCTGTCTCCTTTGTATCAGACAGCTCGCCTGTCAGGAGAGGAAGAAGACTTTCTTCATCCATGGAGGACGTCCAAGATTTCTGATCGAGGATGTCGTACTGCTCCTGGAACCGGTCGAAGAGAGTGACGTTAGGGCCCGCCAGATGTTCCATCACAGTATTTAAAAACGTTCCCAAGGATCACTTCCAGTATGTGGTGCCTGCACGCAAACCAGAGGAGATTCCGTCCCAGAACCTTCTGAATATTTATGCAAGTTTCTTAATTGAGACACGTGTTTGAGGCGGGAGTATCAAACAAGATTCCTTGAATGCACGCCTCCAGTCCAGCGTCGGATACCACCTTGAGGAAAGCCTCTGCCATGTGATGCCCAGTGCCTTGGGGGATCTTGGCTGCTTCCAAGAGGTACGACTTGTCCCCATCTGTGACGTAGATATCGAGCCTCTCAACGCAATCAGGTCCCCAGCAATCGCCGGCAGCTGCTTGGCATCCCAGTGAAGTAGCACAAGGCATCTCCCTGGGAGTTCGATCTTCTCCGCAGTGGCCACTTCCTTTCGGTTCTTTCTCTTCTGGCGGCGGATGAAGCTTGTAGAGGGCCGAAGTTGTCGATGTGCTGACCGGTTGCCTTGGCCACGGCTCCTACTATTGCCATCGCAGCCGGATCTGGGACCTTTAAGCGGACCAGTTTGGTGGTCACTTCCTTTCACAGGATCATGGCAGACTTCTTTCCAGCTCTTCTATCAGGAGGACTTAGGCACTTGAACTCGGCATCGCTTCCATCCGTTTTATGGTGAGAGGACGGAGACGATGAGGCCACCTTGCTGGAAGGTACAACATTTAAAGCGGTCTTTTCTCCATCTCCGCACCCTGTTTCCGCTTCACCTCCTCTTCTTCCCGCTTCCGCCTTTTTTCTTTCAGTCACACTGACACAGTGTCCGGCCCGGTCATGGATGAAGTCCATCGATAAGACCCTCTTAGGCCTCTAATAACTTGAGCAGCCTCGCCTTGCTGTAACGCAGTGTGGGGGTAGGCAGACCTGCCTTCTCCCAAATCCCCATGACTCCCTACACGGTCTCCTTCGCAGCCTCCGCCTTCGTTTTCTTTTCCAGACTGTGGTGAAAGTAAAATTCTAGGAGCACTAGCCCCTTTGAGGGGAGATGGCTCCCAGTGATGTTCTCCTCCCGCTGACCCATCAACCACCACTGTTTGCAAATAAAAAAAATCGCACTTGTGAAAGGAAAAATGGGGTTTTCGAAGTTCTCTGTTTTGTTAGTGATCGTGACTTAAAATGATAACTTCCAGTTCCATAAACAACAAGTAATGTTGGTGCCAATTTACCACCAAAAGAATAAGGAAGTTGGTGACCTCTACACACCAAACAAATACTTCCAAAGGCCAATTCACTTGACTGACTGCCAACGTCACTTCAATAATGGACCACATGGCGGCCGCATGAAGAGAAGGAGAATGTATCGCTCTGGGAAAACTTTATATCTCATCCTATCGAGTTCAAATTTATGTGCACCTATACGACCCTAAGTGGAACAAGAACAACATATGGCCTGAAGTCTCACACAACTTTTATATTTTCACAATATGACCTTGAACAGCCCTAATATATATGTATAAATATACATATATATATATATATATATATATATATATATATATATATATATATATATATATATAAATGCAAATTTTGTTGAAGGCCATGGTATATTTCACCTTGATCAATTTCCTTGGGCAACTTTCTATTCTTCTAACTGTCTTTTTTAGTCCATCTTGTAGAAGGTAGGTCACTTGTCCTATATTCATCTCTCTTTTACATGAATAGGTTTGGTAAAAACCAAACTAAATTGCTGAGCTTTCGATCTTATTCGATCATCTTTGGAGCGTCTTTATGTATTCTTTCCTCATTTACCGATAAAATATAGTTGAGTCAGAATCAAGTTGAATTAAAAGAAAACGGTTTTTAGGGGATATTTATTCCGCCTCGTTGAGCGTAACGTCAAAGGAAACGAGACAATGCGGTGAGTGGAATTTTTTTAAAAACTTTAATGTTCGATTCCAGCTCATCACTTGACTATTGAGGTCCGGATTTTCTTCGTTTATTAAGATGGCTTCTAAGATGTTCAGCCTAGCTTTATTTCCCTCTTTACTTTTAATTGCGGTGTTGTGAACTAGAATATCTCTCGTTAGCTTGATGTTGTTTGTGCACACTCTCCTTGTGATTTTTAGGCATTCCGCTTTGCAGATGCATGGTTAAACGTCTCGAAAAATGGTGGTTGGCTTGCCAATATATTTTGAGTTATTATAAACCTTATAGTCTTTATTGGGGCAGATAAACTCGCAAACTATGTGGGTTGACTTTAGATTCGAGGAGTTTTTGTAGCTGTTGTTTTTCATAAGGAGATTGTTGGCTTTTGCCGTTTTATAGTATACAATAAGTTGAATTTTATCCATTTGATTCTTACCCTTCATGTTACCGTTAACACTCTCCTTGAGGTTTTTTTCATCTATTTTATAGGCCGTTGACATCTTATTTCTGTAATATAGTTTGATGTGATCTTTGGCTCAAGGAAGACGTTTTCTTCTGTTGACCTCAGGTAACCATTGTTTCTTTCTTGGCCTGCATCCATTCATCCTTTGATTTTTATTAAACTCTAGTGAAACCCGAATGACAATAATCTTTATATGATTTTTTAGTGGTTTAGACATCATATCTTGATCATTTTATTTTTTAGCAATTGTTAGTGATAACCCTTGGCTATGGAAAGTTGGATCTGTGCTCTTTTTGCTTTTGTAAGTTCCATAATTTTAGTCATATTACCTATTTATAACGATATTGAATGCAAAATACTGATAAATTTAGGCTGACCTATTAGAAATATTGCATATTTATCAATAATATGATAAAATGTAAAAGTTTTGCTAAATAATTCAATCTATGGAAAAATTATACTAATTGGCCAAGGGTGTGTGTTGTAATGTTGTTTGATTAGGCGATTTTTTGACACTAGTAATCACTGATTTGTGATAGGGGGCTGCCATTCTGTGCGATTTGTTTATTTTCTTTAAGTTCTTCAACTTATAGTTGGGAAATTAGTATGGCGATGTAAGTATTGAGATGTTGTATTTATTGTAATTCTTATTGTCTAGGTGTTCATGGTAAAATTTATAGAATAATAAATATATTAATAATATGAATTTCAATTCAGCCCTTCTTCTCTCTCTCTACTTCACCTATAATTAATCTCTCTTCCACTTCAATTCTTACATAGTCCTCGTCTTTACTTCCTTTTTTCCCACTGTATGAATTATTTGTCACTAATTGTCAAACAATCTAAATGGTGGAAATTTTAAAATCCTATTTTATCCATCGTTTTGGGAGAAATCTGGGAAAGCTTTTAACCCCCAGGGAATTAAATGGATTCTTAATTCCCGATTAAAATTCGCCTGAGATTAAAAGAAAAAGATTTCTTGAGTAATTCATCTACTAATCGGCGAAAATTCTCGAATTAAAGGGGATTAAATAGGTATTCTGAAACATGTTTTTTTCCTTGTTCGAAGATTAAGGACTTGATTGGCCAGACATCAATCGTGTAGAGCACTTTCGCAAATGATACAATTTTTGTCTTTGTTAAGTATTGGGTTGAGGAATACGTTCTTGCGGTTTTATCAAATTTATTCATTACCATTAACAATTTTAGAAAAACTCGTTTTTAATTGATAACAATATGCAATTTAATCAATAATGTATTCTCCATTGTTATTTACGACTTCTTCTCAACGTTCAACAATTTTTTTAATGCCTCGGCAATAAAAATCTCTGGATTTTGACTCGAAGAATTCATCTAATCAGATTCTTAATTCCACATCAGTATTGAACGAAACGCCGCGCAAATTGTTGGAGAGTGATCGGAAAAGATGGAAATTCGATGGAGCCAAGTCTGACAAATATGGAGAATGCAGCAGGAATTCTTAATTAAGCGTTTGGATGGCGTCTTTATTCATATTAGCAATGTGAGGATGAGCATTGTCGTGTTGCAGAAGGACTTCATAACGTCAATGAGGTCGCTTTTCACGAATAGCTTCGGCGAGTCGATACATTTGTTGAACGTAGAGTTCTGCATTGACAATCTCATTGTTCGCAAGGAGCTCATAAAGAATAATGCCTTCATAACCACACCACACACACCATGATCGTCTTTTGTGGATGAAGTCCTTGCTTTAATCGCAGAAAGACTTTTTTATTGGTGCTAAGCCATTGTTTTCGATGGTTCATGTTCTCAAACACACCACTTTTCGTCGCCAGTTATGATGCAGTGAAGAAATATGTCCTTATATCTACGAGTAGCCTTGTGACGAGCAAGCACACCTGCGGCAATCGTGGAGTGTTGAAGTTTGTTGCTTTCGCTCAAAGCGTGCGGAACCCATACAGCACCGAGTTTTTGAACTTTCCCAATCAAATGAAGGTGATTCACTACAGTTTTCTGATCACACCTAAATTGTACAGTCAATTCTCTAGTCGATTGACTAAGATTTTCACGAAGAAGGTCTTTCAATCGATCTTCATATAACTAATAGGGCAAACAGAACGTTCTTCGTCATTAAGATTGAAATGACCGTTTTTGAAACGTGAAAACCACCATTGAACTGTTCTTTCTGATAAAGCATTTACTCCGTACACAGCACAAATATCGCGACGATCTTTGGCTGCGTTTGCATTGTTCCGGTCTCGATTAAAATGAATAACAACAAGTGTCGAAAATGCGCCTTTCTTTCAACTTGATATTCCATTTTGAGGGTACAGAAAAAAAGTTAAATTAACACAACTTTTAAATAGACTGCAATGACTTATTATTCAACTTCAAGACGTAGCGTAAGCTAAAGCCTAATAGTTTACCCTGTTAAGAGACGTAACCTAACCTTTGCAAATTTTGCTCTGAAATCAACACAACATTAAACAAAACGCTAGAACTTATTCCTCAACCTAAAAGATAGGAAGCAAATATTTAAAGTATGTAACGAAAATGACTGTATTTTTTGCTTGTTTTGCTTTTGTCTTTTTCTTGACCTTTTTCCTTTGTCTCTATATATTGCTTTCTCAATTTCATTAATATTAATATAATCTCAATTAGTATTATATGTTTTTCTTTCTTATTAATAATATTAATCGATATTTAGGGAAGACCTGCATCTGTTGCTTTTTTCTTCTACTTCCATACATGATGTGTACTAGTTACATTTAAAGAATTATATGTATTTTTTATTTTGTTTGATGAAGTTTTCCTGTGTCACTATGTCTTTGAATCGCATTCCTCGAGTTTTGTGTGAGGCGTTTTTTCGAGGGAATTTTAAGCTGTTTTTTTTTTTAACGATATCAGTCTGCTAATGTTGTTTGTCTTTTAAGTATCTTCTTTAAGACGTGTCTTTGTTGTTCAAGTTTTGCTTCGTTTCCTAATAATAGTTTTCAAATAACCGTTATATCGTATTTATATTATATAATCTGTTTATTAGAGGATTTTCCACCTGCGAGAAATTAATAGTTCTTTTTGAGTATAATTTCTTGGGAATTAAATTTCAATTTAGGTTTAGGTTAGACAGGCGGATCGTTGTGGTTTATTTTGTCCCTTAATCTTCTATTCTCTTTAGACCTTTTTATGTCGGTAGATTGGTTATTTTTCTCTTCCGTCTATCTTTGGTTTTCTAGTATGTTCACTCTTCTCATAGATTTCAACGTTTGGTTCTTGATTGTCAATCGATGTTTATTGTTTTTAAATCGAGATTGGAAAGAATTGTCAGAGGGTTAAATTAATTTAATCTCTTATTATTTGATTGAGGTCTTTAATATTCTGATATATCTTTTCTGTTCTCTTATTTAGGTTACAATTAATTGAGTGAAGTTTGCTCGTTGGAGAAATCTCTATTTTTTTTTTTTACTTACTTCTCTTGGTACTATTTATGAGCTAGATTTTTTTTAGAAGGATTAGTTTCTTCATTTTTCCTGTCTTAAAGTCGGTTTAGAGCAGACATGATGTATACCTTGTTACTAAAGACTAATAGTGAGTCTGGTTAACTAACAAACTGCTCCATTGTTTAACTCTGTGAAAAATCTTACATTCTCTCAAGCCTGCTTCAAAAAACACTCTAGGTTAACAGACGTGTCTTTATGCACTTGTCATGGCTCTTGAACAAGAAAACAATCAGCAGTCCTCTAATATGTACAAGGTAATTATGTCGAATATTCAAATGTCTCAATATTTCCCAGATAGGTCAAAACACTCGCTGTGTCTCTCCGAGAAGGGGTTTAAGGCACAAAAGTGTTCCACCAAAACTAAAACCAAATTCGTCTCCCTTTTGGCCATTTACCAGCATCCTTTAAATAAGCAGTGGCTCATTATTCGAGTTGCTAGACGAGCAGAGGAACTGTTAATTTTTCAAGTCTAACATACTTCAGGCTCTTGAGCCCTTTGATCAGGAAAAATGGCAAAACCTCGCCAAAAACATCACCCCATTTGGAATGAAGCCTGCATCTCTCCTTTGCAAGCGTCGAGACTCTGCGTATGCGGACTTCAGAGCGGCAAGGCTGAGAGAAGCCTTCCTCCGTCGTCTTCCTATTTACGAAACTCAAATACTGGAGGCATTGGAAAGTTGTCAAAAATGCCCACCTACGTGGGCATTTTACTTTATATCAAAATTTCAAAGAAGGATTGGGTACCATAGGCAAATGTGTGACTTCCGTGCCTTGAACAGTCACTAAGATAAATAGCTTTCAAAGTCCGTTTTCTCAGATTTTACGATTCAACTCGCAGGTCCACACGCAGTTTCTAAACTTGTTCAACCACCCAGTTTACAAATATTTGTGTGGCTTTTAACGAAGTGTGTGAGATCTTCAAATTGTTAAACTTTCAATGACGATATATTGGTCTACTCTCAGACCAGATTACATATTTGGTACATCTAAAGCACGTATTCTACCGTGTACTAGTCTATGTTTTAAAGTTGGCATCATACAAATGTCAATTAGGAGTAAACTGCTTTGAATTCCTAAGACACCTCTTAACCAGCGATGCCATTTCACGTCTGCCTGATAGATTTGCGCCCAAATGCAATTTCTATTTATCCAGGGCGTAAAAATCTCTCAGGGAATCTCTAAGTCTGTTTAATTTGTAGCGACACCCGAATTGCAAGGTGAAATGCGCCCAACGAGGAACCTCACAAATGAACACACTGTTGGACCTATGAAATCTTAAAATTGGGCACACATATTAAATATTGAAATAATATGACATTTATTAGTAATAAACCAATGTAGAATCTAGCGAAGTACATATATATAATGTTAAATCACAATTTTGAAAGTGTAGCGACGCCCAAATTTCAAGGTGAAGTAGGCTCAACGAGTTATCTCTCAAATGAGCACCCTTTGGATTTATGAAATCTTGTAATTGGCCACACATATTATCTACTGAAATAACATGCCATGTTCTAGCAATGAACAAATGTAGAATAAAGCGAAATACTTATATTACAATTATACATGTACATATTTAAAAAAAAATATGATTATAAGAAGACAAGCGAATAGATTCCCGCACGAAGACATAAACATACACACGCGAAGAAACAGCTTCGCGCCAAAAGGTCTCGATAAAAGATAATGAGGCATCTGAATGGATTCTGATTTGACCAGCTAAAGTTGACGGGGACCTGAGAAACGACAAAATCCACTTTACTATCACCTTGCTCTCGTTGCCAGCCTGGATTGACCAAATGTGTCTACATTGACATACACGCACCATTAAACTCCGTCCAGCAGTCTCAACAAATGAACAAACGAACATACTTTTGACCCTATAAGCTCCGCCTCGCGTCCAGTTTAGAAGAAAAGAAGTCACGCCTCCTCAATTGAAGGTGGTATTAATACCAAGTTAAACATTCTCATCATTATTATTCATTCCTGATTATTAGTATCAGCCAGTCAGAAGGATAGCATTCAACTTAATCATTAAGTAGGCCTGAAGAAGAAGGTCTTGTACCAGCTATGGGTGCTCATCTTCCAAGGAGGTAGACTCTATGACCGGTGGACCCTCAAAAGATGGGAAAAAAGAAGCCTGGCGAATTCCACATCAAAAATAAAGAGTCCGCCACCTCAATCCTCGGTCTGGTCATCTCTTTACCGCTAAACCTGGTAACACCTTTGACCCGAAAAGAGGTAACCTAAAACATGGATTCGTCTGACCAAAAATGGGCAGAGCAAGTAGAAGCAAAGTTTGCTAACTTCAAACTTACTGTCAACTCAAGAAGAAGTAGGCCTGGCAAACTCCATCACCGTCGACATCAACGCAGTGACCGTTAAAATGGTAGGAGGCTCATCTCTTTTCTACACACCTACTAATTACAATCAGTTGGATGAGCTAAAATGAACTGATATAGGTGGACGTAAATGGATACCTTACCCGTCAACAGTTTATCCAGTCTACACATACGAACACAGTGCCCATCATCTCAGCTCAAACGAATATCGCTGGATCAAGAGGGAACAACGGACGAACGCACACCATACGTTCGGGTAAAGTTTTGGGGAAAATTAATATTAACAATCGTAAAATTGTTTCGAATACCAGTAATGTGTATAAAGATTCGAGTGCAGACCAATCTACCAGCGTATATTCAGTGTTTATTCAGTTTAAAATTATTAAGGATGATAAAAAACAGTATCTAGTGTCCGGTGGTGTAAAGAATAACATTAGTTGTAGTAGAAAGAAAAGAATGTATAAAGTCTGTAAAATTATTAATAACCTTATTAGGTGTACAAAGCCTATCAAATTATTAATTTAAAGTTGATTTCATATTGAGTGTAAAAGGTCCGTGTAAATATTAATTTAGAGTTGATCTCGAACTCTTAGTTCAGTCCCGTTAAAAGAAAAGTAGCATCGAACGTACACAAATCTTTTATATAAAAGAAGAAAAAAGTGAAATCGGTTTTGCTCGCAGATTAGCATATGCAACTCGGGCATCCGGACCCCCTCCCCCCCTAAGGTTAACACGCTTGGCATTACATGGTTTAAACAAAGAATAGCAGGATTGTTGGCGCTTTAAAAAGCATGTTTTGCAACCAAGCATAACAAAATGAAATAAGAGGGTAGGTTTATTTTGTTGTAATTTGCATGCACAAGTCTGTAAACGTTAACAATAATAAAGTAGTGGTGCGCACACACACACACACACAAATTCTGTCCGCATTAAAGAGCTGCAGCTCCAACCTCCGAACGGTCCAAAGAACTGCTAACTAATGTGCGTAATTATGGATATTTAAATAAAGTAATGTAAGGCTCAGAAAGTCTAAGGATTCCAAACTTTAGGTAATTATGTACTTAGAAAATAAGAGTTTATCTCTAATTCTTGTATTTTAAAAACGGATTCATTGTAAAATAGGGTGATCTCAAAATATAAAATATACGCGTTTATCCCATTACAATGGCCTATTATAATAAAAAGAGGGAAATTATCTGCATGCTGAATAATTTTGTACATAGCACTTCCTTCACCTGTGAACCAATTGTATATAACAGAAATGGTAATCATTGCATATAGTATTATCAGAGGGACTAGTTGAAGTGGTAGAGCGAGGACAAAATATTAAAAATATGTATATGGGTGTCAAAGCAATGTCAATTTGTAGCATTATAGATGAAACTAACTGTGTACCCCGAGTCGATGTATATTAGCTCTTCAATTATAAAACTCTCTGCCTCGAGTGGGAGCTTTGTAGCAACGAACGAATACAACCTGAAGTTGGCTCAACAAGAAACCTCACAAATGAACACACTGTTGAACCAATTCAAGCTTAAAATTGTATGCACATATATTAAATACTGAACCAATGTTGAATAAATCGAAATATATATATATATATATATATATATATATATATATAATGTTAAATAACAATTTTACATATGTAGCGACGCCCGAATTGCAAGGTGGATTAGGCTCAACGAGGAACCTCACAAATGAGCAACCTGTTGCACCTATAAAATATTGGAATTGGGCCGAGATATTATCTACTGAAATAGCATTCCAGGTAGTACCAATGAACCAATGTTGAATATAGCAAAATACTTTCATAACAATTGCACATATATTAAAAAAAACACGAGTGTAAGAAGGCAAGCGAATAGTTGGAGGGTCCCACGCAAACACACAATCATAAACCCCAGAGAAAAGAGCTGTGAGCGGAAAGGTCTGGATACAAGATAATGAGGCAGCTAGAACAGGGGGAAGTTTGACCAGCTAAACTTTATGTGGACCTGCGAAACGACAAAATCAACTTTTCTTGCTATCGTTGCCAGCTAGGATGGGCCAAATGTGTCTACATTGAGACACCCACGACCTTTGACTTCGCCCAGCAGTCTGAACAAGGAACAAACTAACATACTTCTGATACTATAAGCTCCGCCTCGCGTCCAGATCATGAGAAAGATGTCACGCACCCTTAATTGGTTGTGGTAAAAATAGACGAGTTGAAACATTCTCATCATCATTATTCATTTCTCATTATTCTCATTCTGATTTGTTTGTTATTAACGTCACAAGTCCGTTCCTTGTATTTAAGTCCAGCTGTTCTAACCCAAACTATCTAACGTAGAGGGAAATTTACAACAAAGCCGTGTAAGGCTCAACTATCTCGATTGTTCCAATTATGGTAGACCTATGACAGGGATTAAAGCTAACCAAACACCATTGCCTTTTCCACTCAATCCTTTATCCCACTGATAACAAAGTTACCTTTCGAACCCAGCCTATAAGCAGATTTCCCGGAAGAACTTTGGGAATCAGAGAAATTCGATGTTGAGACCTCAAACGCCGTCGTCCGACATCCTTTACAGGTAGACTTGCCTCACAAATAAAACCCTCCATAAACTAGTGACTCTACTATCACTCCGAGCCCCATAAAACCTTTACAGGAATCATATAAAAAATTCGGACTACCTTTTAGCACCGAAATGACCTGGTGAAGCGTGTAGACAAATCCTGTAAATCCACATTAAATTTGAGCAAAGTGCTGCGTGTGTATTCCGAGAAACCAAACTTACCGTTTCCTAAGCCACCGAACTAAGGGATCAAGTGCATGACGCCCCATTTCGTATTTCGGCTCATGCGAGTGCTTCAGGATTAGGAGGTACTTAGAACAATATCAGAAAGAACGTGGGGATTGTTAGCCTTTTTTATTACCAAATGTCTCCAACTCACACAAAAACTTCTACGTTCAGAAGAGAGCCTTTGTTGGTACTCTCAATAGTAATTTCATCATTTGGCCTATACAAGGGGACAATTTAACCATTTTCACTAACCAAAAGGGTCTCTTTAGTATTCCTTTCTCAAAGGTTTTCTCATCATACTTTGGTGGCATAACTGCTAGATTTCATTACGCAATTTGTGGGTAACCTCCAATGGTTACATACCAACATCTTACCATAGCTAAAGTTATGACAAAGAATACACCGACCACAGACATCCTCACTCACGGTGAAAATGGCGATTCTTATTTTGAACTTTTTGATGCAATTTATACGATGCTGAATCTATTCAAGGGATTAATCAAAGATGTGTTGCACGTAAATGAGTTCTTAATACCCTTATATCCAACAATCAGGCTAATTTTAGTTCTCTCTGACTTCACTTGAACTCTTGGCATTCACCATGTTTTCGTTTCACCTCAGAATCCGAGGGAGAATTATGCCGTCGAGTCATTTTACGCTACGCTCAACCGCACCCTGCTTACCGATTACTCACCTGATCTTTGGTACAATAAGTTGCCATGTGTCTTTCATTCTCACCGCTCTCAAGCCAAGGAGGAATTTGCTACATCACCAATACATGCATTATACGGCTGCTTCATTGATCTTCCCTCTATACTTTTAAATCCATTAGGTGCCCCTAATTCCCCTCAATGAATTCGCTGAGGCCCTAAAAATATACATGAGCGAAATCTGCCGCGTGCCATCGCGCAAGCTATATCCCGAGCAGAAATTGCATATTCCTAACTATCTCCAAACTTACTCCTTAGGTTCTTTAGGAACATGAGAAAATCCTCTAATTACCGTACAAATTTAAATGCCCTTTTCCCGTTGCAATGAGCAGCTGACATTTATTTTGTATTCAAGTTGGCCTGAACGGTCTAAGGATTATAGCTTTCCACAAACCAAGCCGGCACTTCTTTCAAGAGTCCCCAAATTATATTCTGAGGCTTGGTTAGCCTTAAACGCAAAAACTGCCTTTACCATTTGAGACCAAATGTTGCGCAAGATTTTTCTTAAACGAGTCTTTCATGTCAGACATACTTTCACGCACGGAAGGCTACCCCAAAATTTCATTCCCTCTCTTAATCGATTGGCATCTTTGGCGTCTTAAGGCAATGAATTATGTCGGGGTGGATGTTCATGCCCTTCCCTATTCTAGCCTTACTTATTGTCCTGCCGCAGCCAGCAACCCATGGTAACCACATGATGGCAACACCTGGCAACATTACGCTATCCGTGGACTATTAATTCTTTCACTCAAGGGACTGGCACCTTATTGTTATTGACACAATTCTCTTGCTCAGTTTCTCTCATCGTTCCGCTGCCAGTTCCAGCCTTCACATCAACTTCACAAAAGTTTCCCAATTCACACAAGCTCCAAGGCGCACATTTGAGGTAATCAAGATGATTTCTTGCTGTAGAACTTGGTAATAAAGAGAAATAGTGAGCGTGTAACTTAACCAACCGCTCCACACCTCATCGTCAACAACATAATAAAAAATAAAGAGAAATATCCGAATTTTCCTATGCTTGAAAGCGTCCATACAAAATACACACCTGCAGATCCTACCGTTGTTAGTTTTTTCTCTTTTCTGTGTTTTATGGTGACATGATTTTCTCATGCTTTAGTATATTTCTTTGTTTGAAATATATTTTTCTTATGATTTTTCTCTTTTTACATAGGTTTAATTTATTCTTGCCATTATTGGCTATAGTTCTAGTTGTTTTGAGGAGATATTCTCAAAATTGGGACCAATATGTAAACCCTCAAAGAAGTTATCTTACTTATCTTTATGAGGATATTTGAATGCTTCTAAGTCTGTTATTTCATACAGTATGGTAGAATTTGAAGATTATAGTATAATAATCCGTTATTTTTTATCATTTTAACCGTTTATTATTCGCACATATTACTATGAAATCATGTGAATGGATTTAAATTTTATGCACATCGATAATAAAAGTTCCAGGCTTTTCTGTTATTATCCCTCCTTTCATCAGTTTCTGAGGAAGTGAGCTCACCCATTGATTTATTGTCCAACAGATTATACTCTTTTTCGGCATCATTTTAGTACTCAATTTTGCAAGAGATTTAGTTCGTTGAGCAACAATATTCCTACTGGGTAGATCAGGTTTTCCACATTGGCTTTCCCATGGCACAGTCTGATAAAAATTATTAGTGCTTCTACTATTTTTTAGTGCCTCTATGATATTTCCATAATGTTTTTCTACCAAATTATCCATGTCTGATCGGAAATTGTTGTTAATCATACGGATTAGATTCCGCTTTTTAATCATATTTATGTGAAAGCCTGAGGGGACTATTTTTATATAGCCTACTTTTATGTGGGCTCACTCATTGAACATTTTGCATGAATTAACCTAACTATCGGTGGTGCCATTTGGTTTCGGTCTCGTGGTGCAAAAGACTCTCCGTTATTTACGTCACCAAACTACCTGCTTCCTTCTGAGCTTCACAATATCATACAACGAACTGCGTCTAAGGCGTTGACGGGTGGTAAGGTTATATATTGAGAGACTGAAATATAGTTGAATGAGTTTAGGAGGATCAAGGGTGAGAGATGGTTAAAGGAAATATAAGGATAAAAGCCCTTAAGGTTTTCAGAAGGTATTCCAATAAAACCATTAGTTGGATAAATTTCTTCTTCTTGTTAGAGTGCTTTATGTTTATCTACAAAATGAGTTATCCCCAATCAAGCCAGTCAAACACGCTTAATGCGAGCAATCAGACGAATTCATTGTTTTATTTAACTTAAAACTCTATCGTGTATTTATATTTCGAAATCTAAACTTTACATTACTATATCGACCAATCAGATTTTTTTTAGAACTCAATTTTATTTCCAAAAAACGTGATATTTAAGGAAACCTTTCTACTTTCTTTGGTTCATTACTTCAATTATGAAGACCGAAAGCAATGTTACCAAAAATAGTGTCGACCAAAAAATTATTTTGGTAAAAGAGTCTTTTGTTCCGTGATTGTGAATTTCGCAACCAAGCTACCGTTTTAAATCTACTCAAATATGCCCCATTGACAATATAGACACATTAGTTAGTATCCTTCTATACGCAGACGTATTCGCAACATCAGATATCAAGATTTATAGATGTTGGGAGAGGTATTAGAAGGTATATTCTCTCTAAGAATGATACTTGATTCCAAATTCACTCACACCGTATCCAACTCCATTCATCTTTTGCTAATCTGAGTTTTACCACTTAACCCCATTAATATATTTTTCCAGCCTCTTAACAGCATTTTATTATATCAAACAATAAAATCATACCTTTATATCATATTTGAATCTCACCCCACTTCATAATTCCCATATAAACACAGAATGACCCCATATTAGCGGTGATAGATAAACATTATACATGAATTCTTATAGAAATAGATGAATGAATATTTCCAAGCAATAAAATAAATATCCATATTCAGGCTAACATATACATACATACTGGGCGATCTAAGTTCAAACGGAAATAAATTCCCCATAGGAACTAGGTTTAGATAAATACATATGCTTCGCTTTTTTATAGTGTGAGAGCCGCATGTAACAAGAGAATTACATACACATAATGATGATGATAAATTAAGAACATTAAGATAGAGATTGCGAGTTGTTTGCTCGTTTCCGCATTAATTTCATAATTGAAACTAAAAAAGAAGGAGGACGACAGAGTAACAAAACGAAAGACAATAACAAATGTGACGAAAGAATCAAGGCGGTTTTGTATGTGACCTTACTCCTATTCCAGTTTTGAAGATGTATTGATCATGTCTCGGGTGAGTCCAAAATTGCTGAATGAATTTGTAGAAATTGAAGCAAGGTTAAAGTAATTGAAAGAACTGCATGCCAATATCTAGTGGAGCCATGGGAGAGTGCCAGAGAGATAGATCTTTGAGTGCCAGGACCCAAGTGCTGGCTGGCGGCTTGCTTCTCTTCTGGGAAGAGATAAAGTAAATTAATTAAATGGTGAAATCGGTTATCGTTTATAGTATCTTTAATATAATGAGCCTTGTAAATAATAGAGAAGAGTGAAGGTAGAAATGTTCCTGTATTTTTTTTCACCAAAATGTAAGTGAAATGCTGGTGAAAAATATCAGCATGTTATAACGTTTGTAATTATTTCTTAAGATGAAATAGTTATGTAAATGTACTTAAAAATTGAACAGATTGTATTGAATATTTTAAATATTTGTTGAAATACTGTTAGGTAGATAGTTAGGTTCAGGTAATAATGATTAACTTTAGGTAGCAAAAATTATATAAACACGTTAATTCTTTAGATGTATGACGAGAGTGGATGTGCAAAGCTAAAGAAATCCATGCGTGATGTTTAGTTAATGGTTGATTGACCTATCGCTAAATTGGGCATCTCTCTGTACTTATTTTATAGATTCATTTTTGCCAGGATCGGAAGAAAGCATCTTAAATAGCACGTTTGTATAACGAAAGAAATTAGATTCCTGTAATTAATTCAACCCACTTAGGCGATGGAGGCCAAGGCCAGTTCAAATTCCTAATTACGTGAGATTATGTGATCAAAGTTCATAGCTTGATTTAACTCCCTCAAACTCTTTAAGGCATGACACAGTGGAATTTTTATATACTTGTACTTTTATAAAAGATTAATCTTAATTTAACCAATTTCTCGATGCGATTTTGAAAACAAATTAAATCAAACCAATTTCCCAGCAAGTGGATTACATTAAATATAATAAAACATACTTTTGATTTATAATAGAATTTTAAGCATTTAAAATTTTAATTTTTCATTAAATTTTACTAAAGAAGGGGAAAAAAATGTGAAATAATTATTATTAGATTGACCAAAAATTTTATTTGGGGATTTCTAAATAACGGAAAAGCGGCAATATTTGTTGTCGTAGAATTCTTTCTGATAAGAACCCTACTTACCTGACACCACTTTTATTTAGTGTCTTAGAATGCCCCTCCTTTTATTTCTAGTCTCTAAGAGTGCTAAGAGCTGTCTAATATACTTAGATATCAGAATATCTTAAAGAATAGAGCCGTTACCAAACACGTCAGGATATAAAAGAAACGCCCACTAATTCACAAAATAAACTTATATTTTATCTTTAACCATTGAATACACAACCTTTTTACTTTAACTACAGCAATACTCTAAATATTATTATAAACAAGAATTAATTAAATTAGTTTCCCCACAAAATTAAGTTCACGTTTTCTCTAGACAAAACAATAATATAAGAATTAGGCTTACGGACTCATGTGGAGTTTAAAGGGCCTCAGAAATATTTACTCTTGACGCGTGTAGATGGGCGGAATTCCACGGTCGTCTTGGCGAGGGTAGCAGCTGGGGGTCCACACGTTCTTCCGGGGGGGGAAGGGTTCTTCAAGGACGAGAACCAATACGGTGCTTTATGCACCACCTAGGCAGTCGTGGTCTCTCTGGCGAGATGAGTCGAACTTGGTTCTTAATTCAAGTTAAATTGGATTTCGGTGTGATCACCGAGTAACGAGCTCGAGGAGGAGCTTTTCTCCTTCGTTACTAATTTCCTTATGGACGAGGACTGAACTCGGGGAGGGTCTTCTTTACGGGCGAGGATAACAGAGGGGGGTTTCTCTGGCGAGAATAAGTTACTTAAAGTTTGGTGTGGCCACCGAATAACGGGCTCGAGGGAGGGCCTTTTCCTTCTTCTTCTTAATTCCTCAAGGACGAGGAATACCCCTGGTGTTTAAGGTGCACCAGGATATGAGGAGTCTCTCTGGCGAGAGTAAGTCGAACTTACCAAAGTTCACTTATTGTTTGGTTAGATAACCAGGGACTTAGCTCAAGGATGAGCTTTTTCTTAGCCCCTTAAGGTAGGTAGCCCTGCCTCTCTTGCAGGGTGCTTCTTGGTCTGGCGACACAAGTCAACTACCTCTCCAGTCTCGGTAGCTCGGTTTTGGATCCGAGGACTTCGTCACCTAGAGACTGAAGTATACTACCAATCCAGTCTAGGTAGCTCGGTTTTGGATCCGAGGACTTCGTCACCTGGCCTGACGTATACTACCTCTTCTTCTTTTCTTAATTCCTCAAGGACGAGGAATACCCCTGGTGTTTAAGGTGCACCAGGATATGAGGAGTCTCTCTGGCGAGAGTAAGTCGAACTTACCAAAGTTCACTTATCGTTTGGTTTGATAACCAAGGACTTAGCTCAAGGATGAGCTTTTTCTTAGCCCCTTAAGGTAGGTAGCCCTGCCTCTCTTGCAGGGTACTTCTTGGTCTGGCGACCCAAGTAAACTACCTCTCCAGTCTCGGTAGCTCGGTTTTGGATCCGAGGACTTCGTCACCTAGAGACTGACGTATACTACCAATCCAGTCTAGGTAGCTCGGTTTTGGATCCGAGGACTTCGTCACCTGGCCTGACGTATACTACCAATCCAGTCTAGGTAGCTCGGTTTTGGATCCGAGGACTTCGTCACCTGGCCTGACGTATACTACCTCTTTTTCTTTTCTTAATTCCTCAAGGACGAGGAATACCCCTGGTGTTTAAGGTGCACCAGGATATGAGGAATCTCTCTGGCGAGAGTAAGTCGAACTTACCAAAGTTCACTTATCGTTTGGTTTGATAACCAGGGACTTAGCTCAAGGATGAGCTTTTTCTTAGCCCCTTAAGGTAGGTAGCCCTGCCTCTCTTGCAGGGTGCTTCTTGGTCTGGCGACACAAGTCAACTACCTCTCCAGTCTCGGTAGCTCGGTTTTGGATCCGAGGACTTCGTCACCTAGAGACTGAAGTATACTACCAATCCAGTCTAGGTAGCTCGGTTTTGGATCCGAGGACTTCGTCACCTGGCCTGACGTATACTACCTCTTCTTCTTTTCTTAATTCCTCAAGGACGAGGAATACCCCTGGTGTTTAAGGTGCACCAGGATATGAGGAGTCTCTCTGGCGAGAGTAAGTCGAACTTACCAAAGTTCACTTATCGTTTGGTTTGATAACCAGGGACTTAGCTCAAGGATGAGCTTTTTCTTAGCCCCTTAAGGTAGGTAGCCCTGCCTCTCTTGCAGGGTACTTCTTGGTCTGGCGACCCAAGTAAACTACCTCTCCAGTCTCGGTAGCTCGGTTTTGGATCCGAGGACTTCGTCACCTAGAGACTGACGTATACTACCAATCCAGTCTAGGTAGCTCGGTTTTGGAACCGAGGACTTCGTCACCTGGCCTGACGTATACTACCAATCCAGTCTAGGTAGCTCGGTTTTGGATCCGAGGACTTCGTCACCTGGCCTGACGTATACTACCTCTTTTTCTTTTCTTAATTCCTCAAGGACGAGGAATACCCCTGGTGTTTAAGGTGCACCAGGATATGAGGAATCTCTCTGGCGAGAGTAAGTCGAACTTACCAAAGTTCACTTATCGTTTGGTTTGATAACCAGGGACTTAGCTCAAGGATGAGCTTTTTCTCAGCCCCTTAAGGTAGGTAGCCCTGCCTCTCTTGCAGGGTACTTCTTGGTCTGGCGAGCCAAGTACACTACCTCTCTAGTCTCGGTAGCTCGGTTGTGGATCCGAGGACTTCGTCACCTAGAGACTGACGTATATGTACTACCGCGATTTTCCTCAGAGTTCCTCATTTATACCTCGCACCCCCACTGGGGGAGTGGTAAGGGGAAGAGGGGCTTGAGGACGGCCCCAGGAGAGCTCTTTTTCCGAACGGTCTTTTCCATGAAGTCAAACATCGGCTCCTCGTTAGCCATCGAGATTGGGAGAAACCCGTCTCCAATTTCTTGTTCGACGTGAAACTGGATCTCACTCTCCTGGGGGAGATCTTACCTTTTTGACCTTTAGGGTCTTACATGGCACCGAGTTATGCCACACTGTGGTTAAACACTGACCCGCCGATGCCTGGGGCGGATTTCCTTGCGGTAAACACCGCCTTGGGACTGCATCACGAGTGAACGGAAGGGGGGGAAAGTGACCATTCCCTTACATTTGTTTAGAAATAGTCTCTGTATTTAATACCAGGTTAACAGATAATGATACTTCCCTATTCATTCACTGCAGTTAGGTTATTAAAAAATAGTAGAATGGAAAGTCTGGGACTCGCCGAATGAGCAAACAAAACGAGGATAAAGCTGACTGTAAGATATAAGCTCAGATTCTATTCTTTATTAAAGTCTTCTCGTTCTAATTGCATTTTTATTCGCTCTATTAGATCAAATTCTTTAAAGAACCATTGGTTAGAAGTACCAGTATGAGTCCCGTTTCTGTCAAAACTTAGACATAAATAAATCTTTGCCCTTCCCATTACCCAAATATGTAAATTTAACTAAGTATGACTGGTTATACCCAATGATTTCCGTAATGGAAAATTCATCACTCAAAATCTTTTACACGGTTTCTTCCATTACTACGATAATCATCCTTAATAAAGCAGTTCGATCTCTAAGATAGAATGATCTGTTTATATTTATTCTTCCGCCAACGATTCTATTCCGTCTCCTTTGTTTAGCAAATCTTGATTCTAACAGTTCAAAAGAGGCTTCCTTGTTTTGCTGATTAGAGGTAGATTTAGAATTGTAGTACATCCTAACACTTAAATGCACACGAAATATTCCTATTTTATGGGTGATAACAAAATACAGTGAAGTAAAACAGGTAAGTGAGGTCAGAAGGGAATAATTAACATTGTATGGAGAAGGACACTTACCTGCAGGCTTATAACTCAATAACCTAGGGATTAATAGCACATTACACCATAAATTTATCAAAAATATTCATGACTACATCCTATCTATAATTACCTAGCTATCAAAATCTTAAAATTGCGTGATTTTGAACTTGATGCTGTTTTGTACATAATTGCTGGTTATAATTAATTAACGTGTTTTTAGGAAGTAAAATCTCTAGGGACTTTCTCATTATACTTCGGCCATCAAAACCAACGAGTTACTTTTTTTCATATTCTCCCACCACTTTGTACATCTTATTTGATGATATATATCTGAGTGAACAATTCAATGGTGGCAGAATGACCAGGTTATTGGTTGGACGGTTGTTCCATCTTAGTAGACTAAGTCTTTGTGATTACAGTTTTAAACGTTCAAAACAAAATGGCTGAGCTTTAATAACAAATTTTATCAATGGACAAACACATGGAAAATAATAAGAATATAACCAGATATTAAACCTTGAGTGACCCGTGGATAGGCTGAGTTAGTCAGTTATTGGTACTGATGAATATCATAAAGCAGCTGAAGTAATTAACTGTACGAGTAAGGGTGGAAAGTCAGTAGCTGGTTGCATATATGGTAGGTGACATCAAAAGGATATAGGTGACATCAAAAAGATATAGGTGACATCAAAAAGATATAGGTGAGATCAAAAAGATATATGTGACATCCAAAAGATTGGAGGGAGAGGAGAATTTTTGAAAGAGCGTAATCCCGCGACTCTTATAATGTGATAACAATTTCATTATTCTATAATCAATTCGGGAAAAGAATATTTACCCCGAGGTTATCATAGCAAGATTATAACAGGAACCAAGACAAGAAAAAACTACATAATTTGCGGTTATCACGGCATGGTAAGCGACCTTAAGACTGCATCGGTCATGCGTAAGGTAAACGCTCTTTGTCCAAGGCAGTCATATCATTGTCATCACACATCTCTACGAACCCAACAAAGAACTGGTTTAGTTGACTATTAACTAAATATTCTAGGTCACTCTATATGGATGGATGTTTCATCACCCCTAATACTATTGCTAAATGTTGAATGGTTACCTACTTTGCAATCTGCAATATCCTGATAAGTTGTTATCCATCAAATAGCTAAGATTAACTGTATACACGTATGCTTACATTTGCACTTTAATCTAATAAGCAATTCTCTTGATGTTGATCACATTTTCTTAAGCTGACTATTTTTCAATGATTTTTTCGGCGTTTTATAAAACTATTCTCAAACCTGATATCATCACCATTTATGTGAATACCATTGTAATACTAATTCACGATTAAAACTTCTTTGTGATCTCAGTTATGAATAGCGTTCTTTCCTTTCTTTAAATACAAATATATTTCCAATTCAACATTTTCGAAGCCTTTGAAAGTTTTCATAAATTCTAATAAACGTTTTTGAATAAAAGGCCATAATTTTCAAATTATTTATAATTAATTTTTAAACTCAATTCAGATAACGCTGTGTGTCAGATCCGATTTTTTAATTTGGTTATCTGCAATGTACACGACAGGTAAAAGACTCTCGCTCTGTCCAAAGGGGTTTATCAAGCACTGTAAGCGTTTCTGCGACTCGTATATGACAGTGACTCATTGCTTATTACAGTGATTTACTGATATCCAAATACCTGCCACATATCAGGCGAAGCAATTATTTGTAAGGTTTCACCTGTTTGATGGAAAACGATATACTACTTTTATAGCCAAGATGACAAATACATGGCCAATCAGCGTAAAATAAGGGGGAAAAAGTTATTTTTTAGTAAATTCATAAAATTAAAGACAATTTTATGCTTTATTTTGTTCGCCACAAATCGGCATAAACGAATAAAAAATGACAAAAATTAACAGAAATATACAAATCCAATCAACAAAAATAAGATGTACAAGGCACGACAAAGTGAAGGAGGGAGGCCAGACCAACTTAGCGGCCGGACTATGCAACCGACAATAAAACCAATCAAATAATATGTAGAGGATGCTAAACTCCGATCACGCCACATTTCGATGTGTAAGAGTCTCTCCCAGAAATAGTGGCAGGTGAGACCGACAGCGCTGTTGCGATTCTGAGGCAATTACCGCTCACGAAACGGTGAATGTGCAAATAAAATGAGGGACACAATGACACGAAATTTTAAATTTCACCGTGACATCTCCGATCATCTTTGCGATGTACCCTAAAAGTTCTCTTGATTCCTGCCATGTATTCAGTGTGCGGAAGATCATCTCCTTAATATCCAAAACCGAAGGAAAGATAGTCTCGACATCCTCCAGACTTGCTGCATCTATGTTTTAACTTATACTACAAACTAGGGGATGCGGACCTTGCAAAGACTTAAAGACACTTATCTTGCTCTGGGATTCATACATTGCGAAAGCAAAAGCCCCACTAAATTCAAAGATGGAGGAGATATCATGAAGTCCAACTTCCCCTAAGAAATTTGGGCCATCATTGTACACCAGAAAGTACTCAGTGTGGCACGATATGTGATAAAAAAATACTAATGCAATACTCTCAGGAGATGAGGAAATTCAAAGATACTCTTAGTATCATCTAGGGTTGCGTCTTGTTCAAAATTATCGGCGCTACAAGCCCTATACTCTAAAAAAATATTTAAACTTGATGTCTTTCATCAAAATAGACCTTAGCGATAATGGCAGCGGACGAAATGAGACACGTTAGTGACTTGAAAAGACGCTGAAACATCGCTTTCAAGCACATAGTGCATGATATACGACTTAAAGCGACTAGCATCTCCATAATATACATACGGAAGTTCTCCAAAAGAGATGAACAAAAGGAACCAGGCACCTATCAGAGACTAGATAGTTTACTGGATCGAATCCACTAGCCTAGTAGACTTTCAGGTATATATTAATAAATATTGCACCTCTATCTTAACTTGGGGCGTACAAAAGAATTGATATATCATTAGAAAGTAAGGCTAACAGCATTCCACTTGCTAAACGACAAAAAACGAAATATTTGGAAGCTACGAGTGTAGTAGACTTCATTTCTGCGAATGTGAGCATCCCATATGAGCTCAATTTGGTGATAGTTCCGAATCAAATTAATGATTATATCAGAGGCAAATTGCTACATCTTGGTCCTTGGCAAAGAAAATGGAACCCTTTGCCTGTTGGAATATCGAAAAAATTGGTCAGATCCGGTTAAATTCGAAACTTCTATAGTTGCATGTGAATATAGTCAAAGCAGATCTTTATGATACTAAGATAAAGCGTAGCTAGAAAATATTTTGAAAATACTACGGAAAACCATTGAATCTCAAAGCAAATATAATTATACTGAAGACAATTTACCGAAAGATGCTCTCCTCTTGCCTTGTCAGCCAGGAAAAAAGGTCTCTCACACTAATGCAGAAAATACGATCTCATCAGACCCCAGAAAGATTGTAAAGCGTTACCTTAACCACCATAACATGGAGATTTTCGACAAACATCTAGATAAAATGCTAATTACGAAGAAAAGCCTTATAAATATCACTCTGAAGCCGGAAAAGGTCAGACGCCGGGATTTTAACATACATTAGCCTCAGTGTACAGAGCCAGGTGACGCTCACTCTCCAGGAAATTCTGTAACCAAATATTTAACAATTTCATCCTCAAATTGCATAGGAATGATGTCAGAGAAGTTGGAGAAAAACTAGGCCTGGTGCAAAAAAACTCTATTCTCTTGGCATAAAAATTAAATTTTAACAATTCCAGATGATTCTAGAAAGATACCCTCCTACTAGATACTCTTGCACAATTTTTCGAAGAAATACCATGCCTCAATCATCAAGTAGAGAAACATGTTGTACCTATTATCATCCGGACCAAGATCTTTATGTGACAACGAAGGGATTGCAAAATGCAACTTGCTCAGCGATTCTCAGAGACAGGTAAGGCGTGCTTTAAAAGTTTATAATATTGATCCAGGGTATAGAATGGCTACAGAAAGTTCGCCACGGAGACAAATTTGATATGTTGGTCCCGTATTTCTGGAGAAGAGGCGAAGGATCCTGATAGAACTTACCTCATTAAAGAAAAAGAGAGAAATAAGACAAAATATTTGGTGTATAAATGGTACCAGCTTTTTCGCGAGGGGGGTGTAGGATGAAGGTCGAATCACAAACAACGTATAATAAATTTCGACAGCTCTAGATAAACAGATGCAAATCAGCCAGTGCAGCTTCCCTATTTAGTTATCCTAGAGCCCACGGTAGTTCTATTACAAAAAAGTACTCTCTGAATCTAAGTTGAAGGAGCAATTCCAGAATGGCCACACACCTATTGGGAGAAGAACATCGAAGGCTATTGGCATGAGTAACGTATTGGTTTTGTGGAGATGATTCCTTGGTTCTTTGGAGGGGCCCAAACTTCCAAAGCGCCAATTTCATTTTCATGCAATGGAAAAGATTCCAAAGCTCATAAATCTGTACTCTCCCACAACTTTCTTGGTTTTCTTTGCTTTAAATTTAACGAATCTGTGGAGGCGAGTGCCGATTCACGCTGAGAAAAGCTCTCTCTCACCGGAAAGCGAATACCCGGCTTAGTTTTATGCAGTGATCGAAAAAATATTTCTCTAACTAATATCGGTGTGGTGGCCTATGTATAACTCATTTATTGTTTCCTTATGGTAGATCGAGCTACAACGCTCGTAGGCCTGAAAATCACAAGAGCGGAAGACATTATTTTGGCATTAGAGACGTATTAGGAGCTTGGTAACGTAGACCGGAGCCGACTTAACTGCTTTTCCTTTAAATCCGAACATAAGTCTAAAGCCTGAGCGTCAGCCCTCTTTTCAAAACGATGCGCGTTGCAATGCTTAGACGAAACAGGATCCAATCGCACGAATCGCAGGCTTTCGTTGCCTTTCGATACCTTCTTCTATGAAAGGACCCTCTCGGAAGTGGTAGACACTTTGTTTGTTTTTTGTTTTTTATTAGCAACCCTTTCACCCCTATAAGGTATTGTTCAGGTAGTGGGATGCACTTGGCATAATTTCTCACTGAGCCGTGATTATTCTACCACGTTGAGGGTCCCTTCTCCAATCGTGAGCGAGTGAAACGTCTGCACCTATTAATAACGTGGGCTACGTCTGTATAGGAAAGCACCAGAGGGTGACTCATCACAAGATGGAAAAAGGAGAAGCCCCTCGACCCTTCTCTGTAGGAGATTGGAACATTTCCATACTCTCGAAAGTGTTGGTGAGGAGCTCATTGGAAAGTTCAATGGAAAGAGAACTAAAATTTAGAGATTGAGCTATAGGCAACACCTCAGGAGATGGGTTTTGTTGAGACTAATTTCTTCGTCAGAGAATGTCTTTCAGCATCCCCCACTCAGCTGCCAGAGAGATATATCTGATCAAGGTAGATTGCATTACTAAGTCTTACAAGTTGTCCACAAGAGAGCCAGTATTTAAAAATTTGTCATTTGAGAGCTAAAAATAACGCATCATGGTGATTTACTTTTCATGGCAGCAAACAAGGCAGAATTGAACAACACTCTCTATAGGCCGTGCTGCCTTTTACCTACTATCGGTGGCAGTGGTTTTGTTAGCTCTGTACATACAGGGAAAAGTGTATTGAGGCGTAAACTTTTCCTAAACGCACAGAATCCCTCAAGCATGATTTCTTTCAAACCATGAACGTTTAAGGTCGTTATTTATAAAGGCTAAAACCCCTCTTTTAACATAGAATGGGTTATCTCTCAATGCCTAAAAGGTAGATATAAGAAGAAACAAGGTAGAGCAGGATACCTTCAGATTTAAGTGGGGTGCAAAATATGTTGAGAGAAATGGCATACTTTTCTTTTTTCCGTGGTGGTAGTGGTACAGATAAGAACATTTGCTATGTCTTCCTATCTGTGTTTTGGAAAGCAATGCAATTATTCCTTGAAAACAAGGCAATTATTCCTTGATACCCCAGAAAAGATAATTAAGGAGAGGTCAGGATAGAAAGTGAGGAAGAAACTTCAAAATGGTGATGACCTGGAGGAGTATAGATATGGTTCTCAAAATTTAGTTGACTAACGGAGGCAGTGGTGCCGAGGAGGCGTGCCGCACTTCAACAAGACAGATGTAACACTATACACGGGACACTACATTGCTAAGCCTAAGCATACGAGAATTTTTATCTTTTTGTTTCCTATTGCTTTCCATTTTGCTGCAAATATCTTATGACACAGCAAAATAACAAAAACTATATATTAGCATCTCTATTTTTTAATAGTAGATGTAAACTAAGCTGTTCATTAAGCCTTTTATGAGAATGCTACTTGTTAATGAATTTATTTACATATATTATTCCATAGATATCAACCCGATTTTTAAGGATTTATATCGTGTTATATATCGTGTAAGTAAAGGATTGCTCCTGCTAGTTTCTATTTTCGCTCATTTTATATTTTTTTTTGCTTTGGATCTGTTTAATATTCATAGGTTTGGAATAAAGAGAGAAATGTTCTTACCTTCCGACACAAAAAGATTAACTTATCCTAGTTCATTGCTTGAAGCTGAACATGTATAGTTGCCGGAATCGTTAAATTTAGCATCAGAAATCGTAAGTTTCAAGGTTGGTGGAGGATTGTTTTTGGTCTCTATCGTAATCCCGTCTCTGGATTACAAATAGTTGATCATCTGACTGTTGTGGAACCAGAAGATGAATTGGGGTGGAGTTATACTTTGGAAAAGAAGTAAAAATTATGTCAGTAATAAAAATGGTCTTGCCTTTTCCTGCTGGATGGTCAAAAACACTCCAGATCGCTCGCTTGCTAATTTAACTCCTGTTAAAGCTCTTTGGACTATGAATATTCTACATTAATCGCTGCCATAAAGACTCCTTTGTTACAAAAAACTCTTATAGAGATATGTTACACACTTTTGACCTTTACATATATAATTATTATAAAAATAAATATATATTTTCAATTAAAGATAGCAAATATAAAATAGATATAAATATGACAAAAACAAATTTAGAATTTTTCAATGATAATTTCTATCTTTGACCCTCTCATCCATAATGAATAGTGCATTCAAGATTTCTTAGTTTCTTTATAGCTTCAATTGAAATGGATTCCCTCTTTACTGATGCATATGTACATGAAACGTGCAATATAATCACAGATTATTTCTATGAAGCTACTATGTATATTCTTTTTTTAATAAAGCGCTATATTCACAAGATGAAGGTTTTGCAATCTTTTCTCTTTTATATCTTCTTTAGGCAAATACTTTTTTATTCCATCACGAATAAAAATGGTTGAGAATTGCCCCTTAGAATTTGAACCGATGTCTGTAGGCGCAATGTATACGTTTGTCCGAAAGTATAAGGCATCCAATGGAATCATTTATAGAATGCAAGTACGCATTTGTAATAAATTAGTTCCCTATATGTATATTCATTTTTAATTATCTTAGTATTTATTTTGCGTTAATAACAGCTATAATTATTCGTGGCATGGATTTCACCAAATATTAAAATTTTCCTGACCATTTGTTTTCAAATTCAGATTGTAATTTTTCAAACTGTTATTGGTTATTTATAATAGTGGTACTTTTTTGGTTTTTCCAATGACTTCTCACAAAGTTTCTTATCCAATCAAGTCTGAGCTCTGTGGTGGCCACTCCATATGGTTTATATCCTTTTCTCCAAACAAATTCTGGTCAGGTTGGATGTAAGACGTGGGCGTTAGCGTGATGAAAAATAACTTCATTTTGTGATATACCAAGATGCAATTTCCGGCTAGGTGGGCCATGAAAATTGTGATAAAATGGTGATAGAGTTTAGAGAGCTCTTTCTTTCCAGGGTGAAAACAGCCATTGTTCCCGATGAATACATGCAGCACCATACCATAAGAAAAACACTTCCATGATTCACAGTTCGTACCTCCCAAGCACCGGGAGATACTTCTCCATGGCTTCATCTAACAAAAGTAGCACCAGAAGTGTTGAAAATCTCCAAAATTCTAACAAAAATTTAAATTTTTAAATAACTTCTTCAAAGATATATTTAAATGAAATTACGCGAATTAGATTTAAAATAACTATTAAATATTTTCTTATATGTCTACTGATTACATTAATATGACCAGACAACTTTATTTATGTTCCTTTGTTCAAACTTTGTGATCTTTGGCCCAGTCCAAAACTAGTGTTTTATGTTGAGCTAAGATATTTGCTTCTTTCTTGACTTCTTTTAGCCTTGTTATTTAAATTTCTTTCTATACGTTCTTGCTTATATATTTTAACTTGAAGGATCTTCATTTATCTTCCAAGGATCTTAAAAATGTGTTTTATGCTATTCTCTAATGAAGTCAGAATGATAAACTCGTCTTCTCTAGATGTATAGGACGTTTTATGCTAGTTTACTTCCGACATACAAAGGTTTGGAATGTTGACATCGTTTTAAAGTTGAATGGAAGGCCTATCTTGAACAATTTTTTTCTTTAGTAATTTCTACTTGCGATAACCCTTGTCTATGAAGAAGTTGGATTTCTCCTATCTATGATTCTGTAACTTCTTAAGCGTTGGTCATATTACTTAATAAAACAATATTAAATGCACAATATTTATGAATTTAGCTAAAACAAGAAATATTGGATAAATTCTGATTTTACAAAAATACAATTTTATTTTAACAAAATATAAAAATATATTAGCAAAATGCACATTAAAATCATACATATTTCTAAATAATATGATAATTTTTAAGAGGGATGCATAAAAATGTTAAATTTGTAGAACTATGCTGAGTGCTTTATACGTTTAGCCAAGGATATAGAGGTAGATGAATGTTACCTATTCTTCAATCACAGCACACATTTTACTTTCTTTTAAAATTATTTTAGACAGAAACTAAGGTTGCTTTTCTTTAATTTATTGTCAGCAAAGTTTGTTCAATATTTAATACATCAGGTAACAGAAAACCAATAGCAAAATTAGAGAAGCCATTTCTTTCGCAGCCTTCCTCGTCAAATAAAATTAGCTATGAGTCGGAGTCGAATCTTTACACTATAACATATTTATTCAAATTAGGACTGATTTCACAATAAAGTGCAATATTAAATTTTAATTACTATCTTGAATACTTTTATGATAAAATTACTAACGAATATTTTATCCTGAAATAATTCTGAATAAAACTCAATTAACAACAAATCCAAAGCAAAGGTTTACTTAAAACTATCTAACCTTGAACAACTGAGATCTGACTTAAATATTAGCAAATGGTTCATGTACATTGTACAAGTTAGGAGCAAAGAAGCTGCGAGAGTTACGTCCAAAAGAGTACTTCTATTCCAAAAATAAGGTAGTCAAATTAATCCATACATGTTAATTCTTTTACTTCTATCTTATAGTCACCCAAGTAATTTAGGGTAGTAAGTTATTTCCTTGAACCTTTAGCATTTTCATTCATTACCTTGTCAAGTTGCAAATACCAAACATGCCTAGGAGGCCCACTGCATCGGCATATATCCAGGAGATAATTGTTAAGCTACGTCAAGAAAATCATCTTTCAATCAGAGCCATAGCTGAAAGATTTAAACGCTGCAAGATCTTTGAAAAATATTACAAAAGGAATGAGAAAAAATAAAAACTGAAAAATGCCTTTGATTGGTGCGCTCCTGTAGAATTTGTCATTGTGTAATTTATAGTAACGGTCCTCGTATCAGGTACAAATATATTGTAAAAACCGAAAATTATTTGTTGAGTAAAGTATCATTGTAACTTCTCAACTTCGTATGTTTGTTATCTGTCCGGATCATTTTGCTTACCAAATATTTGAAATACAAATGCACTCCTGTACGATACTTGCAGTTTCCTTCATACTAACATGTACAACGGGTAGCCATGGTTAATTTATATCCGAAATTTATTTTGCATTACTCTCTGCCCTAAGTATCCGAATTATTATAGCGCTACACGCGCTCTCTCTCTCATATATATATATATATATATATATATATATATATATATATATATATATATATATATATATATATATATATTCATTTATCCTGCCCTATGGCGTATTTCTTCAAGAGGCTTTAAAGACGTCCCTGAAATCAGTGAATCTATGAGGATATAGCTTTGAATAGTGCCACTTAACAATTATTATTATTATTATTACAGTTTAAGTGGATGGCTATGGTATATTTTTCTTTATTCATATTACTCTTCATCCTTCTTTCCTCCTATATTTTATTTTGTAGTTCTTTCCGTCCTTTTAAATCTTTCTTTCTCGCTAAATATATTTATGAGGTCATATCTAAATTATTAGCACCGCTCTAGAAATATTTTATTAAATTTTTACATGAATATAGCTTGCTTACTGAATAATTACAAAAGATATATAAGTATTTTTCTTTCTCACTTCTCTCCACTCTCTTTCTCTCACCCCTTCATTTTTTCCTTATAAATACGTATTCCTATTCTCTTTATCCGCTAACGTCTTACCAAAAGGTTCATAAAGAATCACCCAATGTATATCACATAATATGAAACGCTATGACTAGGAATTTGCCCCATTAAATACATATATGAATATTTATTTTTGCCTAAATATATATAAGTAAGTAAAAGAATTCTACAAGCGATTTTAAGTTAAAAATTGTTCATTAAAAACAACTTTCAAAACTTTCATTGTCTTTAGACAAAAAGGTTTTACGAGGGTTAAATTTATTGTGGAAATTTTCGCTCAAAAGGAATATTCTATTAGATTTTGTCGTATAAAGAAGTTCTTCCATACAAGTATTATTTAAACACCAAAATTTTCTTTTGTATTCTTTTAGCGGAGAGGAAAAAAAAGTAAAAGAAGTTAGCCGATTAGACGCGGTCCCAATGACCGATGGGACGAACGCTCTTCCTCCTTAGCGGGAAGTTAAGATTTAACGGAACGGAAGAGTAGGGGAATAAAGATGATATATTCTTCCGCACGGAGAAACTAGGATTATTAGCAAACATACATATCTTTACAATTTTTTATTCACACTTACACTTCTATTAGGGCTCTCTTGAAGTGTTTATTTACCAAACAAGGTCTGCTGACTTATATCATTCAAAACAAAATGTAAAAGAGCATGAGGGTTTCAAATTTTGTTAGATTCGGTGGAATAGTTATGATGTTAATGCCAAATAATTCCCCATCTAATCTTGGGAGGACTTTGACAATTATATTGTTCGAAAAAGAATGTAGAAAAACATATGAGTGTCACATTTCGTTAGAATCGGATAAATAGTTATGATGTTATTGCTACAACAAAGAAATTCCCTGGCTAGCCTTGAGTTTGCCTTAGCAATTATATCATTCGAAAGAGAATGGAATGTATGTAGAACAACATATGAGTTTCAAATTTCGTTAGAATCTGCCAACTAATTACAATGTTATTACATATAAAAAAACGGGGACCGACCAACGGACCAACCTAACGATACTACATAGTAAGATGTAGAGTCACCCGTGACTAAAAATCTAAATTTATGTTGCAACAATTCATTCAATAATATTTGGAAGAAAACGAGTGAGACCAAAGTAAGACCATGGCCCCGAAGCAACAGTTCTTCTAATGAATAAGGAGTCTCTTCTAGAGACAAACATCACAGAACTAATGAATGAGATATATTTATGATGCGTCAACTTTGTGGACGATACAATAGATATTGGTTCAATGCAGAAAAATGTATTTCAAGATAGCGCTTAATAACCAAGACCCTGTCTTTTATTGAAACTAAAAATGGACATTTAAATAATGGTAATAACAAACATAATGTTTCAATTGAGTAAATAAATATTAGAATTAAATTTAAGCAGGAGAAAAAGTACTTTTAATTTATACAATTTTGACTCATGATGTCGGCAAGATAAAACAAATCTTCAGAAGTCAGTAAAACGTAATATACAACATGAAGAAAATTTGTCTATCCTTTAAATATAAAAAGTTATATCTGAAACAACATGAGTTCCTGATCTGACCTTATGGAATATCAAATACGTGTTAATAGTTCACAAACTGCTCAAGATAAGCACATGATTCTTAGGTAGAATGGTTGGTTTCCAGTTTCAAGTAATTAATTATACGATTACTTAATCTGGCCTATGGCCAATCTGTATTAGAGTTCCTGATTCATTCTGTCATTAGGGAAAATTATAAGTTTGGCTGTTAACTTAAAAACTACCAATAATAAACCATTTAGAATTAAAAATTCTAATTATAAGTTTCATGAATCAAGGAATTAGATAAAAACCTAAATTCCTGTCTGTAGGTATACTGAAATAAGATATCAACATGCAGATATGTTTTGATATTTGAATATACATAATGATTCTTCTTTCAAGTTCTAATACTACTCTTTCAATTGGTTCTTGGCTTTTATTGATTTTTTTATTCGCATCAACATTTAACACTCTCATATTTGTTTTAGGAGCGATGGTGGCGTGTCTGATAAACATTAGTATATTATAAGCTTTCGTCTTGGCTTAGTCTGCAAAATATTTGAGTATTGTAGGATTCTCAATGGGAATAGAGTTAGCAGATGTATACTCTCTCGGACTGCAAGTTGGCAGAGGTACACCTTCTCCGTCTCCAAGGCACAAGCCTGGTAAAGATGGTAATCCTTGGTGAAAGACTTGAAAAGAGATGATTGTTAGGATACTGCAGTCATCTGGTTTTGTTGTAGCCGGAGCTCAGTCTGGTGATATAATGTTACAGATCTCGACTACTATTCATGTTGTTGATGGAGATGTGGCGAAAGGGAGTTAGGGCAGCAATTTTTCTCAGTAGAACATATTCGATTGTATTATGTGTTCGTTATATCTCTCGATAGCGCTTTACATCTGTCTGTCAGCAGTTAAAAAGATGTCAGGCCGTTTCTCTCTTAGTGGCTTGATTGTTGTTGAGGGTTTTGTTTATGGATATTCGTTTGACTATTAAATGTAAGGATTTGCCTTTGTCTTTTTTGCTTTTTCTTTCGTGTGTGGAAATCTGACTTTATTCAGGTTTTTTATTAGCTTAGATATGTTGTTTAGTATTGTGTTTAGTGATGTGGTACTGTAATATCATTTCATTTACAGCTCATCTATTTGATGAACTCACAGGAAAAAAGTTCGTATTTTGAAATCAGTTCTTAGATTTGCCTCAAATATATGAACTGTACTCAAAGAAAATGGGTCTGTCGGATGTCCTTGTGATTTTTGCCTCATTAATGGTCACGTTTTATTGTGGGAGTTATTCTTTCCTTTAATTTTAAAATAAAAAATAGGGCTGGTGTGGATGGGGGAGAAACTAACAGGTCAAATAAACAGAAGTGGTGAATTGAAAAAAAGATTATGTTAACCGAGGATGCATTAACCCATCAAATATGATACACTACAGATTATGAAAAATATAACCTCCTAAAAGTAGAGGAATGGGGAGCTATGAATGAAATTATACCGATTTATTTTCTTTTATTTAAACTATGCTTTGTTTGAGACAGTGGGCGTAAATCGGTTAACCAAGTGTTGCCCACTGTCCTATAGAACAACATTGTTTCAGTCTGTCCGTGTCTCTATAGACGGGGATAAAGAGAATTAAGAGGCAAAGAAATGCATTTATGTTTTGTTTCTTTTCTGGGGGAGTAAAGGGCGTCTGTATCGCTTCAGTGGTCCTCCGTCAAAGAGAATATGAGTGAATATTATTTTTTTGGCTTAAAGATTTCTCAATTTTTTTATTTTCTTTGCTAGGCTAAGATAAAGACTTGCTAGACTCAATTAGGCTCAACTATGTTTTGCTCAAATTGGGCTAACAGCATCAAGACTAGACAAAGACCCCCGAGAACATCATTGCTAATTAAAGAGCTCAAGAAATTTCAATGCTAGAAGATGACCCCCAAACTATCAATCATTGTTGATGACCCCAAGAAAATTATTGGTATATTTCAAAATTAATCGATAAAATAAATTTATTAAATACCCCCTCAAAATACAAATAAATCAAACAAACCACAAATAACCCAACACAAAAGGAAAATATTAATCGAAGGGGTAAAAAAGGGAAATACGAGTATGATGTTATAAATGTTCAAATTCACTCGAACAGAGTCGATCCTGCCACATAGTTTATGTTAAGTTAGGTTAGGTTATTTGAACTTAACCTAAACTTCACTAATTTAACCTTGCCTAACCGAATCTAACTAATATTATCTTAACCAAATTTAATCCTAAATATCGTTTTTACTTTGTATCTTCTTATTTTCGGCTTTTCCTTACCCGGGATCGACGTTCGTGATGAGTCGTTTCATTCGGTTAAAGACTCATTGATTTTTACTTTGTGTATTCATCTTAATCTTAATTTTAATTATTATTACTTATCTAAAAATAAAATAATCGTAAGGACTCACATAATTGACCATTTCTGGATAATGAACCCCCAAAAGCTTAAACCTTGATAAAGAGGCCTAACATAGGCTGGGGATCGTTTTCTAGGATTGATCCAGCTAGCCTAATAATAATCCTATGAATTTGTCTACTTAATTTTCTAAGTCACAAATCCTAAACCTAATAAAAATGTTTCATTTTTTCGTTTAATTTAATTATTTATCACGATTTGGGAAAAGGGATGAAGATTTTTGATTATGTAAGATTATTCATTTTTCATCAAGCCATAAAACCACTACCTATGCCATCTAATTATGCGAACTTGATCAGCCAGTGAAAAGGTAATCTCAAAGGATTCCAAGCTCGGTATGGAACTTGTTCCTTATAATTAGGTTGTTCTCTCCAAAAGTGAACTTTTGATGGTTGATACTTTAATTTTGGGTCACTCTTTTTCTCTTTTATCTTTTGCGTTTACTGATTCTTTTTCATTATTTATCTCTGAGTAACGGAAGTCCGTCCGCCACAGAGTGACTTAATTTAGATATTCCGCCCCATATTGAGGCTAATGAAGATACTGAAGATTATTTATCTCAGGAATAGAATATCTTCCCTTTATCCTTTCTAGATTTTAATTACTGATTCGTATTTTCTCGTTCCTGTCGACTCCTTTTTGTATTTACTTTTATCACCTCATTCTTTTATAAACGAATCCCGTGGAAAACTTAATTTCAACCATTTTCCTTTATCTTCATTAAATATAACATAAACTGAGTTTCCAATCAATGCACAATGTTCTTTATCTATCCATACATAAAATTAAACTATTGTTTGTCTATCTGTCTGCTATATGCGTAAATAAAGAGTTAATAGGAGAAATAGAAAATTTAGTCAAGGTGTGACCGGTAAAGAAAAACTATGACCTAAAAACACCTATTTTTTTGAGGAATTCGTCTACCTTCTAAATTTGTTTCCTCTTTTCCTTTGTTTAATACTAGTTATTAAATGTTAATATAAGGTTAGGTTAAGTTAAGAAAATAAAAAAGGAGAAAAAGCAATCAATAAAATCATAGAAATCCAACCAACACAAACATTAAACCTAGAAATCATAAAAAAAACCCAATTCATAATCGTATTATTATCTCCCAAAACATGACCTAACCTTTGTAAAGCAACAAACATCAGAAAATCACAACTAAAACAAGTAAATCTAAACAACCTTACCTAACATTCGTCTCGTGTCAAAGAGCTGATAACAATCAAATGAAACCAAGACATATACAACTCTGGGAAACAGAAAATTTACCCAGAACTTCTTAAAATACCACTGAGAAAGTCGCAATTAAATCCTGACAACGCTGAGTATCCTACTCCTTAAAGGATATACCTAAATAAGCAAAGTCTGTACCTTTAACATGTGCTTAGAAGTAAATATTAATTCAAAATTAACCAGTTGGCACTTAATAGTATTTAAAATAATTTAACGAGCATGTAACCATTATATCTAAAATTAATTAAGCCTTATTTAGGTTTATCAATTACGTAAAACCATCTACGGTTATGGGCCCGAGGTAGATAGAAAATATCCTAATTCTATAAATGGCCACACCTAAGGACGCACCTTTTAACCAGCATCCTCACGATAACTAACTCAAGGATATGTCCTTAATTATCACTAATAAATAATTATAAATATACTCAGATGGTCACATTAACGAATGGATTCATATTTGCGAACACCTTCTCACTTACCGAAAGAAATTTACACATAATTTCCTGGTTTTGATGTCGTCCCGCACACAAACGTGTATTTATTACATTAGGTAAAATAGGCTTAGATTAACATCGACACGTCAATTTTTTCTTCTGAAAACCTTAACGAACACATTCTGTCCTTCAAATTAATCTATTTTATATTTGACCATTAGTTATACTTCGCTCACTCTACATCCACACAACCAAATTCCAAAATGGCAATAAAAAGCATACGTAAATTCCTCGGCTATTATTTGATATCTTTGGATAATTAATTTCCCTTCAATTCTTTTTCTGTCAGATCCTACTCTAATTTTGCTTTATATCTTGGCTTTTAAACGTCTCTCCATAATTTTATTTCATATAATCTGTCTCGTGATGAGAGAGACAGGTAGTTTCAGGTAATTCATCTACTCTTCCATTTTATTTCATCCACATTTTCCGATCACTCAGAATTTACTGGAAATTGGGAGCAGAGGGTAACTGAGAATGACAGGACCTTTATCGACGGGTAATTCAAAAGGGGAGAATCATAACATATTTGCATCTTAATAAGGTTTCCTTTACATCATTCAGTTAAATATTTTAAAAAGAAAGTGCGAAAAGGATGGATGTTAGGGAATAAAGATTATAGAGTATATTGAACAATATAATTGAGGATAGATAGATCAAATGATAAAATTTTATAGGACTTACTATAAAAATACTGCAAATGATAGATTTTTGAAGCATAATGTGTATTGTAGGAATATTTAATTTCAACGGAGGTTTGAGTCGGAAAAGGTCAACATTTAGAAAAAAAATTACAAGTATTGACAAAATAGATATACATCGACATAGAGGAATTTTATCACTTCTTTTAACACATTAGAGCACAACGTCTAAAAGTTTAGAAGCTAGAAAAAAGTACCTAAATATCTGATGATAACAGTTCTCAAATTTCTGATTCAGAATGAAATAATATCATCATTCTTTGACAAACTCAAGTCTGTTTTCTCTAATTTCCATTTTAATCAGAGAAAACTGCAGTTTATTTCAAGATTATGAGCCTAAAAAAATTATATCAAGTCAAGGTGAATTATGTAAAATACTATGATCTTTAGGTTATTCATCACACCTAAATTGGTTTATTTATTGAAAGTGAAGTTCTGGAGTATTAAATAATTACTTTAATTATGTTTTATATATAGAAAGAGTTTTTACTCCTCTTCATATTTTGCTGTCCAATATGTTGAACGTTGTCCAGTTAGGGCTCTTAACGCTTTGAAATAATGGTTATGAGAAATAATATATTATACCATACTCATTTTTTCAGTTTGATAAAGAATAAAAGCATAACACCTCGAAGAAACTAATGATGATCCGTTAAAATCTGGTAACATCATTTTATATATTGCTGACTCAGAGGCAGTTACGAAGGAACATTCAGAAATCTCAGATGAAGACACTCTTGTGTTGGTGTTAAAATCGTGATAATAATGAGTGACAAAGAAAATGTTCATGGTCATGCAGGCTACAAGGTTTATTGTTACAACTATTTTACATCTTATAATTTTCTGAAATGTCTTTCAGATAATGGCATATTTGCAACTTACACTATTTAAATTCTAATAATACATGCGGGTACAACTAAGAGGTAGACTGAGGAAAGCAAAGGATATATTTCACACCCTAAGAGAAGAATGCATCCAAAATTGTTGTTGATCTATTTTTCTCTTTATTTTTGGTGCAAGAATTGTTAATTTCTGGATAACATGGAAAATAAAGTGTGTTTTGATGGAATTACTCCTTGGTGGAAACATTTAAACTTTAGAAGATATTCATTTTGTTAGGTAAGCGCCTCTTTTTATGGCAGTATATGTAATGTTAGTTTGCACCCGGGATGTCATAGGACTTTACACGTTCCGAAATGATCTTTCACCTCTATATAGCATATTTTATTTAAAATTTATTTTTTATTTATGATTTATTTTTCTTAATATATTAATATATTTATATATATTGCAATACAGAAAAGAATTATTGATAGAGAATGAATTTCTGCAAAGGAATTCGCTAAATGGCCGACGTTCAATTATTTGGATGGCGTGTAACTTTTTTCTAACAAATTTGTATCGCACTAATCCTTTTATTAAACTTTATCGATTAATGGATTAGGAACACCAAGAATAAGATAATAAGTATTACTGAACTAGAAAATTAAATATATACACAAGGGCTAGTGGATCACGTAAACGGCATGCAAGTCACGTTGTTCTGTCCTAATCCTCTGTACAAGCTCTTTTAAAAGGTTTGAATGGAAGGTGTACAAGCCAATTCTTGTGGTTGAAATTATCAGAATGTAAATAAACGTATGTAGAAAGAAGAATACAAAATTCTTATATTACCAATATTCAGATTATACAGAAAAATGTGTACAGGAATGAAAAGAATTTTACTTCGTAGGCAAAATAACTAATTTTTAGGTTCAAAGAATTAGAAGGCTTAAACCTTCTGGCTTTCCTATGAAGTGATCTATCTCATGTGAGAAGCAATTGTTCTTGGCCGGAATTTGGTTCAAAAGTAAAACATGAAATTAGTTTTTTGAGCAAAATAAAAATAGAATAACGAGATCAAATTATTTCCACTGGTTTCACAGCCAGCATAGAAAATTGTATAGGGCCTACGCTAGAACAACTTTGTTATATGCACTAAATAATATACGTTAAAATAATACTAGAGCGTTACTAACTCCTAAAATATCCCTAGGTCTAGTTTATTATCCCTAAGAATTTCCAAAAGTTATATCGTGTGCCCCTTCGCCAGGAGGATTCATATTATTTAACTCGTCATATGTCAAAATTCATCGAACATTATTTTCGATATTTTAACTCTATTTACAAGAAAACGATTTCCCACAATGATAAAAAATTAAAAAGGAGATCAATTATAGTTTCCTCAAAATATGAAAAAACTTATGGTATCCATATATCATAAAGGACAGAAAGGTGAATATTAATAATAAGTAGAAATATTTCTGTGCGAGTGTGTAAAATCACAGAATCTGTAGAAGTTAAAAGGATTCCTACATAAAGAAAAAGCGCTAATGGAACTGATACAAGTAAAATAAGGTACAGACGATTTCTCAATATTTTTACACAAAATCATCAAAATGGCTGTATCCGTTTAGTGATAAAAAATGAGATATTCTACTAAATATATTGCAGAATGATACAGCAAGATTTTTTTTAAAAAAGCCCTGACTTCTGCAAGAATTTCTTGGAAGGATAAAGCTGACTTTCATTATATTGAATCCAAAATGACAAAAGTGAATTACGAAAATTACAAGGAACTTTTAAAAACCATGTGGTTTCTGCAATATCGTCGTTGGTACGGATCACAGACATTCAACGCCTGTACATAGACGATTCCATGTAATTAGTTGATATATATATATATATATATATATATATATATATATATATATACGAGGGATGGTCGATAAGTTTTGCGAATTGATAGGGTAAAACAGAGGAAGTGGGATGGATGTTTGTGGGGGTTATGACAAGACAGTACCTGCAGCCGCACTCTCCTGCCTCGTCTATTTAAGAAGCAGTAGCTGATCGCAGATCGTTAGTCACAAATTTTTCAACAATGGAGAAGGTTGAGCACCGCGCAGTGATCAAACTTTTGACCAAGGAAGTCAAGAATGCAAAAGAGATCCATGAACACATGGTTGCAGCTTACCTCTACACCGCCCCTTTCTATGCAACTATTGCTCGCTGGAATAGGAGTTCCGCCATGGTCGTGAGTCCTTTGAAGATGACCTCGCCCAGGACACCCGTCAGACGTGACCAACGAGGAAAATGTGGCCCGTGTGAAGAGGATGATCCTCGAAAATCGAATTTGAAGGTCGAAGAAATCGAGCGAGAACTTGGAATATCCCATGGAAGTGTTATCATCATCATCCACGACAATTTTGCCATGACCAAGGTCTCTGTCCGTTGGGTCCCTAGAAACCTCATGCCCCATGATCGACTTCAACGTCGTAAAAGTTCGGAGGAGCTGCTGCTCCTGTACGACCAAGACCCAGCGGGATTCGAGTCACGCATAGTGACAGGTGATGAAACGTGGATCCATCACTGGGATCCCGAGAACAAACTCGAAAGCATGGCCTGGAAGCATAAGGGCTCTCCGACCCCCATCAAGTTCCGGACTTAACCCTTAGCCGGGAAGATCATGGCCACCATCTTCTGGGATTCTGAGGGAGTGTTGATGGTGGACTATGCGCCTCGTGGAAGGACCATTACAGGCTAATATTACGCCGAGGCACTGGCTGGGTTGAAGAAGTGCATCCGTCAGAAGCGGCGCGGCAAGTTGACACGCAGTGTCCTGCTCCTTCACGACAATGCCCTTGTCCACAAGGCCAGAGTTTCACAAGCTGCCTTGCGCGAGTGCGGATTCGAGGAGCTCAACCATCCTCCCTACAGTCCAGATCTGGCCCCTAGTGACTACATTTTATTCCTCCACCTCAAGGCTGCACTGCGTCGACGCCGGTTTGGGGACGATAAAGTTGTTCAGCTCGCCGTCCAGGAGTCGATTAAACAGCAGTCGGAAGATTTCTGGTTGTCGGGAATTCGAAGCCTCAGGGACAAGTGGTGCAAGTGCATTGAAGTCGAGGGTAGTTATATTTAAAAATAATAAAACACTTTTCCTCATATCTCGTTTTCTTATATTCGAATTGCAAAACTCATTGACCGCCCCTTGTATATATAACGGAGTCCTATTTAACCTAATTCTCCTCCTGTATATCTTACCCTATCTCCCCCCCCCCCGGATAACCGAGGGGAATCTCTAATTGACGTTATTGCACGGAATTTTTAATTCTCTCTCTATCTTATGTACCTTTCACCTTTCTAACCCTCTTACTTTTCATTTCCTACTTTATTGCCTCTTAAAGATAATAATTAGAATATAATATGATATACAGTGTCTGGACTGAAGTGTGAATTGAACCAGCGATTTTCACCTGAGAATCGGGCGCACAAACCAACTACACCTTGTTGATTGTTTCTCCTTACTTTTCAAATTTCATTAAAGATATACTCGGGTAACAAAGAGAGAACATTATTAATTTAAGGTAAAACGTAACATTATTTAGGCAAAAATATATAAAGCACCCCTTGTAGATTTATATATTTAACATATTTACTCATACTTTCTCTCTCTCTCTTCTCTCTCTCTCTCTCTCTCTCTCTCTCTCTCTCTCTCTCTCTCTCGTTCTCTCTCTCGTTCTTTTTCTCTCTCTCTGTATATCTCAGTAAAACTATAAATCAAACCAAAATAATTTCTTACCCTAGTAAATAGAAGGAAAACAATAATAAGTACCATCGAACAAGTATATGAATTCATTAGACGACTTCTTTGCAACAGTATTATCTAGGTTCGTTGAAAATCAGAGTCCTCAACCAATTATTAAATATCTAGGATATAATCCACTAGATTCGTTTATTTTCACTGTTAATGATATACCTATGTGTTTAAAAATAATGAATAATACAAATTATCAGGACCAGACATGATCGTCGCAAAAGTTCTCAAACAAATAAAAGACGAAGTAGTCAAACACCTAACGTAAACTTTTTATTTATCCTTTGTGAGTGAAATTGTTCTTCAAGACTAAAAATTTACTTATATAACCTCAAAATTCAAGAAAGTATCCAAACAACTTTTCAGAAATAGTCGCGCTCTAATTTTTAAGATAGTAGTCGATAAAATTATTGAAATGTTTATTACAGAAAAAATATTAAGAGACTCGTAACATGTCTCACCAATCTAGTCGAACATTTCCATTATATAAATACAATTTATTACAGTAAATTGACAAGGTATAGTAGAGGGAAGCAAATGTCCAAACTCAGACCTTAGAATCAGTCTAAGTTATAGTAAATTGGACAGAAAATTGGTTTATCATCCGAAAACAGCCATTGGTTATTAATTGGCTAGCGTTAGGTTGAACACTAGTAAGTAATGGAGTTCCTCAGGGTTCGGCCTATGATCTTTGAGTTTTATTATTCACATTAATGATATCGACATTGTGGTGGAGCAAATGTGAGAGTGATTGTAGGGCCATTCTCCTACCCCCTTTCCCTATACCCTATCCCTCACTCTGTAAAAATGTGTGTATAAATGAGATTTTGTTTCCTTTTTTATATAATATATTTATTTGATTTCCTGTTTTGTCTAAAAAAAAATTTATCTTCTTCAAATAATTAATTTTGTTATTTTTCGCCTCCACTCTATTAAATTTTAATGTATAAATATTACCTTCCTTTTGTAAAGAGTGGCTGGTATTGTACTATTTTAGATAGTATAATTTGAAGTTATTGTATGTCCTATTTGGAAGGAGGAGGTTTTTCTTTTTTTATATAACCTCAATACTGCCACAATATCGCTAATATTATATCGAGCTCGGAGCCGGCAACCTTTTTTGGTAAGACCTAGCCTTTTTTTTTAACACTCGAGTGGCAGCCGGCAGGACTTCCCTCCCGCCTAAGGTGTAAAACGTGAGGCATTTCTTGTATTGTTAAGTTCAAGTGTGGTTACTAGGCCTCCTTTAATGATTTTGAATGGTTTCGGAACCAGTTTGCTGAATAGGCCTCTATATAGGATTAAATACCGGTTTTGTTTGCTCATTTATCTTGTTTTTTGTTTCTTCTTTGTCTCTTGGTCTAGTTGTAAGTACTGATGTAAATATTTTTGTTTTTTTTAGCTTAACTGATTCCCTCATGGACTATTTTGATAAAACTTCGTTTGGTTATAGGACTGTTATTTTGATATTGTAATTGCAAATTTATCAATCTCATTTTTTGGTTTGTGTGCATAAGTAACGAGATCTCTTATAAATATTTACCGCCATATTTTTCTTGTAAATTAAAGACTATACATACAATCCGTTTCATTTCTCCCTCGATTTCTCAGGGCCGAATTAGTGTAGGAAGCGGGTTGGGTCGATTGGGGTTAGAGGATAGATTTTTGGCCCGCTACAACGTGAGATTGTTTTAAAAAATGACAAAATTCACAGATGATTGCAATCTAAAATGTAAAGGTATAACTACGAAGCAAGATATTTTAAAATTTCAAAATGATAATAAACAAATAACCTAATTGATCTGTAGAATGGTAACTGCTACTAAACTTACCGAAATGTAAAGTGATGCATGTCGGCTACAAAAATCCGAAAGCGTATTACAAACACTTTGGTCGAAAATTAACAGTAACATATAAAGAAAAGGATCTTGGCATCTCTGTTTCTAGTAGTCTTAAGTTTAGGCTTCATGTTTGGTGCCTTAGCTATCTTGTTTGGTTTCTTATCGGCAGCAAAAAGGTACACAAAACCTAACAACTTAACAAACCAAACTCAACAAACCCACAAAAATTCAGCAAAAACTAAATTGAACCCCACCTAACAAAAGCTTTTATGGCTGCCAATGTATTTTTTGTTATAACATCATAATTAAAAACTTTCCCGCCCTAATAATTGGAAATGCCCTATAGTGTATCAATGTGATATATACCATATACGGTTTTTCGTATTTTTTTCTCAATAAATATATGTATAACAAAGTGCCATCGAATGTGTTGGTGTTGTTAATCTCTAAAATTACCGACTATTTTGTCCAACCTTGTCCTCGACCTTGAGGAATGATATAGACAGACTGAATAGTGCACGAAATTAATGTTAGGAAAGTAGTTCCTATACGGTTTAAAGCAAGATTATGTGGCCCCCTTTTCAAATAATTAACGTATGAAACCCGCTGTTAAAATAAATTAATCATAGATTTACATTGTTATATATGCCTATATACTTGTCCATGTCTATGACTATATGTATGTTCATCTATATATATATATATATATATATATATATATATATATATATATATATATATATATATATATATATATATATATATATACATATATATATATATATAGTTAAGGGCCTGAGGAGAAAAAAACAAGTATCAGAGCCGGGTAAAATTCTGATGAATATATTACATAAACCATTAAAAGCTTAGGGAGAAAAATGGGATTTTTAGAAAAGCAGAAAATAGGTAAACTAATCACTAAATGAATCTGAATAAAGCAGTTGAATTTGAACCTGTGTCGTCAATCGCTCTTCGCTATCAGAATCACGACGCCTATCGACTGAGACACCATCATCAACCCCCTAAAAGGTTTGATTCAAGAAGCCTTTTCAATGATGAAGTGTACATATATAATATATATATATATATATATATATATATATATATATATATATATATATATATATATATATATAACCAAAGAAATACAGTAATGTACATGTAAATGCAGGAAAGAAATCATAGTGTTACGATCAATTTATTTGCGAAACCATTTTTCGACAGAGAGCCCCATCATCTTCAATCACTGGTGAGCTAATGAAGACAGAAAAATGCTTAACTTAGGGATACACAAATTTCAAAGTCGGAATGTAATTAGAGGGCGCGCTATGGGGGAGCAGCGACATTTTTTACTAGAGGAAGTATAAATCTCCTGCATATCGATGGATTACTTTGGAATTGCTCATCGGAATTAATATAGTTTAGAATTTCCTTTATAAGAGCCAATCAAATTAGACGCCTATCTATATAAATGTGAGAATTATAAATTATTTTTGCATTATCAATGTCAATTAAATGGTATTCATTTGATATGTGGAGAAACAAACGAGAGCAAAGACATCACCGTCGCAAATCGCATTTATGTTACTTCATTCTCTTGGAGAATCTGCTACTTTTGCCAATGTATACTTTATTGCAAGATTTGCGAGGGATATAATAAATTCCCTGTTCTTTATGGATGTATCTATGTTTAGACATACTATTTTGGATCGTTTATTCATACTGAAACGCAAGAATGATGATGTTTTTACGGGATAACTTTTTAAAATTAAGTATTTGTGGCGAGTATGAGAATGTATTATAATAATTGTGGTAATTTTGAGTTGGTTGGTTTCCGGTAGACAGAACAATATGATTCATTGCTTACTTTACATATTTTGACATAAAGAAATGGCAATGAGTTGTTTTGTTCTCATTATCCTTTAAATGTAATGTTGGGGTGACTGTAGTTTAATTTTCAAAAACAGAATCAAATGCGTTATCATTTATAGGCCATTTGGCACATACATCATCCATATAGCGGAACCAAGGTTTTGGGATTAGGTAAGATTGGGGGTGGCTACAAGTTGCCTCTGAACAGATTACATCATCACATAGTATCGGGGAAAATGGGATTACCCATTCTTAGGTCATATTTCTGTCTGTAAAACTAATGTTCGTCTTTGGACATATTTTCTTACACACAATCGAACTAACTTTAAAATTTTCATTACAGTCTAATGCTAATGTTAGGTTAGGGAGACGCAAGTTTTTCATAATAACAGCAAGGGTTTACTCAATGGGAACGTTAGTTAAAAGGTTATTTCCATCAAATCTTAGCAACTGTTTATTGGATAGATAAACAATTACAAAAGTGAACATAACGAAAGATGCTTCAAATATCCTAAGGAAGATGCTCAAGCAATTTCTTGTTTATAACTTCAGGGGCTAAAATAGAATACACAATAGAAAGAAATCTTTTAGAGTAAAAGTTATTACGTCAATCCCACAAACTGGAGAAAAGATGAATTAGGTCAAAAGAAAAATACAATAATGTTAATAAGAAGAAACATGAACAAGTTCAATATTATTTATATAATCAACCCAATACAGCGAAGGGAAAAAAATATGTGGTCAAATTTCTAAAGTTATTTAATATATGTATATTACAGCTTTATATATGAATAGTTAACTATAGTTGACCTATTTAGATGAATTAACAAAAGTATATTAAAAATTGTGATACTAAGAAGTTTAGTATATTTTATTGGAGAAATAACAAAATGAGAGTGGAAATAAGTATTGTGACATTGATTTTCTTTTTAAATAGCTTATATACAAAAGAAAATTGGTCTAGAATGTTTTACAAGGATTAAGGAAGTACTCTTTTTATAAAAACTCATTAAACACCTGACTCATATTGTAGAAGTCATAGAATATTTCTACAGTCTTATGTGTTTCTCTCATCATTAAATATTGATTATATTGCTGAAAATGGAAGACCTCCCGGCTCTATGTAAACATTTCACGTGGTGTAGCTCTTGAAAAATATCTCAATACAATGTTTTGTCAAGAAATGTAAAGATCGGCATAAAAGTACCCTAAGATTCTTAAGGGCAGAATGGCAAAATGATTTGGAACATCAGTTACGGAAAAGGAAAATAATAATATTCTCAATAAACAAGTTCTCAGATGTCGATCACTAAATAATACCCCCTTTTCTGAAAAAGGCTCTCTTGTTAAGACCACGGGACTTTGCTCAAGAGCACAGAGAGAAGTCAGATCAAATTTAAATAAATGTATTACGGTTTAATGAATCCAGAACGTGAATATTTACCTGAATCCAATTCGCCATGTTTGGCACACTGATTGAATTGCTTATGATCTGAAGAATATCAACTTTACAGACAAGCATGGATGTAAATGGATTTTAATTGGAGAGAAGCTCTTCCTATATAGCTGTAAAGGATGGCCAAAATTCTAACGTTAACTGTGAGGAAGTTTAGGATGGACGACAATGTTGCAATGCATACAGTGAAATCAACATGTGAGTCGTTTTTGAAGTATAATATAAATATTCCGCGGCTGGCTACAAATGCGTGTGTCTTTCCCAGTGTATACCATTCCGTGGTTGGACTCCGCCCTGCTCACTTATCTGACGAAAGACCTTAGCTTAGGTCTAAAAGCTCAGAAATAAACTCTGAAAGCCTAGTCGTGCATAATATATATACATATTTATTTTGCAATTACGATAAAGTACGCCAAATAGATTTATATATTTAACATACTTAAACAGACCTTTTAGAATATATATTATTATTTAAAAAATATTTGGGATTATACTATCTATTTTGCTTATTGTTAGAATATTTTGTTAATATGTTTGAATTACTTAGGAGTTTACTAAATGAAGTGCAATTAATAAATTCGTACGTTTTCTAAAATTACAATTTATGCAATAGTTCTTATGCCATACCTCAAATTTATAACTTTTGTGAATTAATTATTGTTTTAAATAAGAATATGACTAAAACTAAAAAAGTTACAGAAGCACAAAGAGCACAAATCCAATTTCTCCATAGGCAAAGGTTAGCACAAATAGAAAGTAGTGAAATAATATAATGTTCAAGATACGATGTACAAATCACTATAAAATGATTTTATGAGCTTTTTATTCCAGGCAGAGTAGTGAACAAAAGTCATAGAACAACAAAAGAAAACACCTATCATTCGGGCTTCACTACACTACCGCAAGAAAACATCTCCTGAAGGCGTTGATGAGTTCACTGAAGCGTAATTTAGAAAATATAACTAATAACAGTAAGAATGAGACTTTAAGATTAAGTCGTAAAGGCTGCAAGGAGAGAAAGATATGGAGATCTATAGCTGACAGAATTTACATACCACAAAACCAAGAAATGATGTAATATTTTAGCAGGACAATGACACATGACTTACATCCAAGCATATCTGTAATGGGTTTGTAGAAATGATGCCTACCAGTATGGAGTGGCCATCGCAAAGCCCAGACTGAAATCCAATAGAAAACTAGTAGGGATTTCTTAGAAACGAAATAAAAAGTACCACAAGTACAAATAAAACAGAGCTCTATGAAAAATTACCAACAGAGTCGGAAAATTTGGTGAAGTCCATTATAGCTGCGAGTGAAGCAAAACGGCCCCAACTAAGTACTAAAATGATTAAAAATAGATATATATATATATATATATATATATATATATATATATATATATTATATGTACACACACAGTGAATTCATTTAACACAAACGTCTAATTACACTACATGAATGATTCCATAGGGTGCTGTATATTTTTGCCCTATGGTTTATTATATATATATATATATATATATATATATATATATATATATATATATATATATATATATATATATATATATATATGTATATATATGCTTTTAATAGCCTAATGAAATGGAACGTGAAATCACAATCAGGAAAACGCTGAGGAATATATTACCTGACTCTTAAAAGCTTAGGAAACGAAATGAGAGATTTAAAAACGAAGAAAATAGGGAAAACTATTATAATCGCTATGTGAAGGTGAAATAAAGGAGTAGATTCGAACCTCTCATCAAGCGAAAATCTCCATCAGAACCACAGCGCTCAGTCTACGAACGTATCTCGCACAAAGTTTGCAAACGGGGTTAACAAGGGCGTATCCCGCAAAAAAAGTGAAAAATGCAAGAATCCGTAAAGAAAGTGCCGAAGGGAGAAGAAGCGAAATGAATGGAAATTATTATATAGCCGAAGGTTCCTTTTCAGGCAATGAGGCCTGGGAGGTCGTAAAACTGCGGCTGTTGGGGCCTGGAGGACACGCATTCTTCCCTATGTCGACTAAAGCATGGATTCCAATACTACCCTTGAACTTTCCTTGCGAGTGAGCAAAAGGATACATAAGGAGAAGAAAGATTGGGGCAGGAGAAAATAAAAGGGGTCGGAAGAATGTATACAATCTATAACTTCCCTCGCAAATTTGAACCAAATAGAGAGGGTTGAGATCTCCTCTTCCGGCGACGAGGCTGCAAAATTCCCAGCTGGAGAGGAAAATGGGTGAAAAGGGGCTTGGAAGAATGTGTAGCAAAAATGTTACAATTTAAATGCTCCTAAATAATAAATCTCAGGTAGTCGTAATCTAGTTTGACACAGATGTGAGAGCCACATTGCGGATGAATGACAAACAGAGCGACAAACGAAACAAAGAAAATGGAAAGAATTCTAACATTAAATTGCCTTAATTTATTTAAAATGTCTTCAGCCATCACCTCGAGGAGGGAACCCCACCCCCTCTCGAAGAATTATCAGGATAGGGGGTGAGAAGAATTGCGTGTACTCCCGGTTTCAAGGACCATCCTTAGATTACCATTTTGAATCCTCGGGATTCATTCACTTCCCCTAACCTCATCGTTTTTGGACGACCCTTCTGTTATAAACGGCGATGACCCTAAAGAGTGTCTCTTATAAAGATAAAATCACTCACGCTTTCAATGAAGCAGAGGAACGAAATCGTCGACGTGGATTGGAGGGGAAACTCCGAGGCTCACACCACCGATGCTCGATGGATAAGGACATTTACGTTCATCAAATTTCCGTAGTATACCAGAAAGAAAGAGTGGGTTGATTAGTTTAATAATTAATTACCTTATATATTGTTAGTAATTCTTCCTGATGGAGAATAGACAGGAAAACACCTGAGAAATGACGAGTTACTTAATTTAGTAATCTTACTCGACTTAATTCTTGAGGGAAATTAAAAACCGGGTCATTTTCCCTAAAGTCATGTTTAAAAGTTGAGATATTCTTATAATTAGTTTGCCTCAAAGAGTTTAAAAGTTTGACTAATCCTTTCAATTTGAATCTATTAGTCTGCATTTCTTGTCTCCTTTCTTTGCTTATTTCCAGATTCTATATAGCCTGATGTTTTACTGATTTTATTGAAAATATCTAGCTTCTGCATGTAGAATTTGGTTCGGTGTTTATTTAGGTGATTAGTTAGTATCTTGATGGTATAGTAAAAATAATATTATTAGTGTATGGATTTCACTTTCCATCAGTTTACTTATTTATATTAGATATAAATATAAAGGGTATAATGATCTGCTTACAAGTTGCACGTAGGGTTTCAGCTAATAATTTCTCCCAGTATTTTTCAATTCGTATTTCAGGAATTTGAAACTTTAATATAATTTTTTACAGTTCATTCTGCTTAAGCCTTGACGACAATCAAAATTCTAAGGGGTTCAAATCTAAGTGACTGCGAGGACAAAATTCTCTTGAACAAACCCTTTTAAAAGGAAGAGCGGTTTTGATCTTTTAACTCACTTCATTTTGGTGAGGTTGGAAAAGAGATGTCCTTTCGCTATCTTGAATACGCGATGTTTAAGTTCATCCTGCAGCAATTTTTCTTTGCCACATGGTAAAATTTCGCCTACAAAACAAGTTGTCTGGCATTCATCCTTGGATTTCGCAGGATTTTTTTCATTGTATTCTTGATGAGAGTTATAAGTCTCACTGATTGAGGCAGGGTAGTTATCACTCTTGTAGGACAACTGCCAGTCTCTTTTATCCGTTTGATATATTTAAAAACTCCAGATCTGGTAATTGTTTAGTTTAACAATTTGGCTTCTCACTTCTATACCCATAACCGAGTGATTCAGAATTTCCAATCATATTTCTAAAGTGGTGTTGTTTTTTTATAAATTTACACTTTGACTCACAAAATCTAATAAATCCTGAAAGAACCAGCAAGAAAATAACTAAGTGGTGGTATGAAAACTTTTTTAAATGATATATAAAAATCGCGAGGTTATCTAACTCGCGATTCCTTTCATGCACCATAAATACCCTTTTCCTCTTCGATACTAGCGGACTAAACGATCACAAATATTCGTCATAACTCTACCATATCGAGAACAATTTGCGAAATATTTTCTTTAGAAAACGGGATTTAACTTTCTGCTTTTAAGTTTGAAAGAGTTGTATGCACTTTTACTTAATTAACGCCATTAGGCAGGTAAATACACACATTTGCGGAGGTCTCTTCTCCCAAACAAAGCTCTCATGTGATAATTAACAGCTTTTATCATGCTCACTCAATTGCCAAACACAGGCTACTCCGTTGGCCTCATGAACTCCATTTTCTGAATGTTATGGCGTTTATCCTTTCGCAAAAGGGTCTCGAATTTCGTGATTGCACTCATTTGTTGATGATTAAGTAAAGTGTAATACGCTTGATTTCAACGTATGCCTTTTTATTATATCTAGAAGTTATTAATAAAGTATAGCTTATATACATACTTCGCAGTCACTAAACCATGCAAAGCAGCTACGTTATCAATATATCCATGAATAGCATCTTCCTAGATCTAGAAGTGATTTAAGCACATATCTTCCTTTAAATTAAGTGCCTTGTGACGTATTAAGTTTAACTCCGCTTATCGTGTTTAACTAACTATTTCATTGTGGAAGCAAAGCTTAACCTAGCCCCATGATTCAGCATATTTTTTGACCTGTTCCGCTCGCACGCCCACCTAGAGGCCATAATCTGCGAGCAACCTACGACTGACTCATATTGGAAATGTGTCAGTTCTCGCGAAAAGTACGCGTTTGCGCGCGCCGAATAACCTACTAAGCTACTATTGGAAAGCTGTGTATCTTTCCACCGCTTGCATGACTAACCTCACGTACGCTCCTCTGGCGAAATCGTATACATAGGGGCCCGCTTCTCTACTCGTGAGAGAACCGTTTTGGACATTGTTCAGATAGGACCTTCTGCTATTATACCGTGCCAGCTTTTACGCTGATTACTTTTTCTGCTGCAACGATTTTTGCTGTCTCCAGACTCGTACTCCATTCGTTCTCCGTTGGGAAGCCGATTATCGTGGGCTAGTTAAGGGTATCCGTCATCACTCTACCACCTCCGCCATTGGGTACTCTGCCATCTTGACCACATCCACCCTTGGATACTTGGCTACCGAGTCCTCAGTCTCCCGTGGATCTGTCGTCATCTAGACCTCATTCACCCGTGTGCCATTCATTCTCTAAATTGCGCCGCCCGTGGGTCCTGCGTTATCTTAATCATCGACTCCCCCCGTTGGCCCCTGGTCATCTCATTCGTCGCTTGGACTTCCATCACCTGGGTGTTGTGTCACTGCTTTTGTATCAGGTTTTTGGAATATTTCTTTCATCTTATACCCTTTAATTTCTTAAGTGCTCATGTCGAAACTCATTGCTTTTATGTGAAGGACGAATGACGGGGGGGTATTCTTTTTATACCTTTTACCTAAGTAGAGTACCTAAATGGAGTACAAAAGGGTACCAAAAATAATAAAAAGTCACAAACTTCGAATCATTTAGCAACAAAACGTTGCTATTAAATAAAATCCGCGTATAATAAGGGATATTATAAAAATAAGCACTTTACGACGAAACAACACGCGTCGTTAAAAATAATTATTTTTAACGACGCGTGTTGTTTCGTCGTAAAGTGCTTATTTTTATAATATCCCTTATTATACGCGGATTTTATTTAATAGCAACGTGTTGTTGCTAAATGATTCGAAGTTTGTGACTTTTTATTATTTTTGGTACCCTTTTGTACTCCATTGACATGTTATTTTTCCTTTTTGTAAATAATACGGTTGAATTTTCCTGTGTATTTATTTTACCTTTGCGGATATTTGAGCACTCTCCTGGTAACCTTTTTGTTAACCTTTCTATTGTGTGTATTTTAGGGCCAAGAGAACAGTGTTCCTCGTTTGCCTTCATACATTGCATTACGACAAATTTCTAAAACGAGGTCTATTTATAAATTCCTGAATATTAGTATCGAGGAAATTACCTAGAATTTTAGAGATCTATTAATTATGAATTAAAATCGTGCCTGAAATTAGTTTAATGGGAGGTTATAAGGAAATATGATCCTTTTTGTAGACGGTACACCAGATAAAATTTCTAATAATATATAAATTTCAATAATTACCGAGCGAAAATTTATATTTATATGAGGAAAGGATAGATCGGCAGTATCGTGTCATTAATAGCTTATTTTGAATCCTACAAATAATCCTTGGGTTAGGTCGAAGCTTAGAGAGGTTGGTTATTTTGGGGAGTTTTGAAGTAGGTTAATTTAGGGAGATTTTTTCAGTCATTTTGAAAGTTATTGGATTTAGTTGGCTGTTATTTCCACTGAAAAGGAACTAAACAAGACTACTCTAGTTAAATGCCATGGCATAGCCTTTTTCAATTTTAGAAATTCAACAGATTAAAAATAAAACTGTTTAAATTACCTTCTACATCTTGGTTAAATTAGCATCATCGTTGGTAATAGGAACTTTTAGAATCGGTGAAATGAATCCATTTTATTCCCTGAAGCTTCTGGTGGCATAACAGAGGTAAATGATAGATTTATGTGTTGGAAAATACTGCTTCCAATTATTAATAACTTGCATAATATTAATTTGCGTGCCGAATAAATAATAAGAGACAATTCAGATAGGCCTATAGAATAAAAGCATTTTTTTAAAGCTATAGAATTGTTAGTGTGTATAGTTAGCTTCACCCGTATTCAACTAACAAGGCTTCAATATTTACATCGAAGTGACAAAGCAGCTATCCGATAGCTTCCTCTTAGTACCAATTTCGGCTTTATTTGGCGACTTGATGTACATATAAGTTGGGTTTAAAGACAGCTATTGAATGCAGCTGTCACAAACGACAGGAAGTTGCTTTCACTCCGAAGCATCCAACCATGAGTGAGTCGAGTTTTATAATTATATCGTGGACCAAAAAATAAAATGGGGAAAATTGAAAAGTTAAGGAAAAGGGAGAGAGAGAGAAAGTGAGAGAAATATCGAAAAAGAAAAATGAGGCCATCAACCGAGACTAAAAATATGAAGTAAAGTAATGAAACTGAAGAGAAAGAAAGAAATTGGTAGGAAAAGATGGAGAGAGGGGTTAGAGAGAGCAGTTATTTTCTAGAGTGAATCTAGGACAAAGAGTAAATGATGAATCGAAACCAAATATAACATTTACTACAAAGATTCTTCAAGTGGATGATGAAATTAGGGAAATGGGAATGTTATTACTATGTCAAATTTTACTACTAGTGGAATTTTTATCCTAGTGATCTCAATGGCGACCATCTTTACTTAGAATGTGATTAGTTCCTCTTTTCGGGTCATGTTGAAAACACAGAACTAAGAGCCACATAAAAAATGTTGGAAAATAAGCGAGGAAGAAATTAACATTGAAAATCGAGAAGAAAATGAGGCTAATAGAGAATAGAAATGATAAAAGAATTGCTCTAAGAGAACCTAGATAATTAATTACCTGCAACATCGTAAGTGTGTTATTCTGACTCATGTTCGGGAAGAAGCATCTCCACTTCCCTTTCCGCATTACTTTTTGAAAAGAATTGCCCCCTGAATCTTATGGCCTCGATCCTATAACTCAAGTTTTGCCACTCCTTGGCGCCTCCTATACAAACAATTGCAGCAAAGCCGCACTTTTAACCTTTTATTAGCACAAAGTCACCTCTTTTATTTCTCTCATCCAAAGGCACCTCTGTTTTTACTTATTTTTTTTGCAAAGACACGTCTTTTGTTTCTTTTATTCCTTGCCTTGTTTTGAGGCAAGATCAAAGTTGTTGTACCTCATTACTGCAAATCGCGCCTTTGTCTCCTTTTACAGCTAAGTCATATATTTGGTTTGTTCTATTAGCTTAACTAAGTTATGTATTTTGTTCATTGTGAGTGTGATTTTAGTATAATTAAGACTGAATTTCGAGCTAATGGGCTGATATTCCAAGTCCTCACCCAGCATATAAAGGAACCAAAGCATGACAACCGAGGATTAACTATATGGTTAATCATCGATTAAAAGCCTTGATTCTTGTTGTAATGCCAATTTTGGTTAGAGTTGCACTTTATTCACGGTACCCGAGATAATTTGTCGCCTAATTTCAACATATTCGAGAATAACTCAGAAAATTAATTTATACAAATATATTTACCAAAGTTAGATGTTGAACACTTAAATGATTTTACTATTTAATTTATTCATTTAAATCCTCGTCGGCCTAATCACCTCCTCCAGGCGGTATCGGAAACAGCTTCAAGCTTTGTCATCGAAACCTCTCATTAATTGGGTAAAAACTGTGGTAATCTTGGATCTAAGCTTCACCTTGGTAGTGCAGGAGACTTTTTGATTTCCCTCTCAACCACGTCACACACATATTAGTATAGGGGGTTTCAGTCCGAAGAGTTGTGAGGACAAATGTCCCGAGTGATGTCAAAAAAGTTCTGACATCTTGCTTGTGTGGCAAGATGATAATTCCAGGGCTATGAGGCGTTCAGTCAAGATAAACGGAAGCAAAACGTATTTATCGCTACTGACCATCCCAAATACCATGACTATGACTGGGATTTTGTCTTCATGACGCTTTCTCCATCAATGTGGGACACAGTAGCCTAGCGTTGGTTTTGCCAGTTAACCAAGTGGTTCTAGCAAAAATACTTCTCCATTGAGAAGAACCAAAGCATACCAGGGCTGAGGGAATGCTTTCGTTTGTTCACATGCTTCCCTGAATGTTCTTCCAGTTCGTCTTTCGTCAACTGCAACAGAAGAGGTCCCTTTCTCACCTTCTATGACAAGTAGCTGATGTTTTCATGCACTAGCTGCGTGATGAGAAACTCAGACATTCCTTTTCCTTGGTTATCGACCCTAGTGACTTAGTAGGATTACTGTCAATTATAGTCTCAAACTCCGCGTAGTAATTCCACTTATTTATGTTTCCTATTGCTTAGATTAAAGATATCAAGCCACGGTATACTCGTAACAACAGGTTGACTCATCAAGATCATGTCTAATCCTATTTACCGTTCTCAGAATGACACCCAAGCATTCGAAATCTTCTAGTTTGAGCTGCTAGCATGAATACCTTGCAACATAGCTTGTCTTTCTCAAATTTGTGGATTATTGAATTCAGCCATGGTATTACTTGCTTCATAGACTTTTCACAACTCTTTCTTTCTAATATGATAGAAAGAAGAGAGGAATGATGCCAGACCAAAGGCATGTACGGAATTCAGTGTTGCAAACGGCGAGAAAATAGACATTGAACTGAGTATTGTAATTCTAGCAGAAATAAAGATCAAGGAGTGCGAATAGCCGGTAAAACATAACGAAAAATCTAATATCACATGAAATCTTGCGGCTTCTCATCTTTCATTCATTTTTTACATTATTATATAATTTTTATTGCATTATTTCTTTTACTCTTCTTTGTTTTCATACTAAAAGATAGGCTCGGGAGTCAAAGCAATTTTCGAATGTAAATTAGGAAGAAATATCTAATCATTTTCAAGAAATGGTTAACAATTTTATTTTAATGCAGACAAATCTTGTATCTAATAGGAAACCAACTTATTTATATCGTAAGAATTATTGCCGAAATTGTGAAAATCGTAATTTTTCTCTATTGACAATTTATTTGGGGACTCTTCACTTAATTCAAATCCTGAGGACTTGAAAAAGAATTGGATTCATAAAAGGTAGAACAGAGTTCCATCTAACAAAGATACAAATAATGTGTGCAAGAGGAAGTTCAAGGAGGCAAACACAGATATTATTACAATAAGAGAGAGAGAGAGAAAAATGAAACGAAGAAAGAGATGCCCTCGTTTCGTTACACACTACTTTTCGGCATAAAATTAGGGATTCAAAATTTAAAATAATGAATAAAAGTCGACGGATCCTACCATCCCTGTTTTATTGCTTCGGAGGAGATTTCTCTGACGTTTGAACCACCACTCACGATTTTGGGTGACATTTTCGCAATTCTCGACGGGCTTCATTTACATTTACTAAGATTGCCATCCACTAAACGGGCAAGAAGAATACGGTGGAAAAGGAAAGAATATAAAATAATGCTGCCAATATAAATACAAATATTTTATCCGTATTCTTTCACACATTCCGCTCGCTCATTGTATTCCCCTCAGCGTTAGCAGGCGAGGGTGTCTGAGATGAAAAGGTGCTTCACTACTCCGCTCAGTGAGTAAATGTTTATTCGAGGAAGTTCTATTAATTTGGGGAGTTTTTTAGAACCCCCTAAATATCATAACTCACACGAAGATAAGAGTGATTCCGTAGTCATGGACAAAGCAAAAAAAGAAAAAGAAAAAAGAGCATAAAATTACTTTCATATCGCCCTAGATTAGTGTTTATCAGCAATTCTTTCACGGGCATTTAATGAAGACATTAATTCGGGTCTCTGTAAATTGTAAGATAACTTATCTGGCCAGGCTTTTCATGTAGTTTGTTTGCCATTGGTTTTTATCTAATCTTCTCCTCTCTTGCGAGCTTCGGTGGATCATAAGGTCTTTGATGGTTTTAATAATAATAATAATAAACGGTTTAATCCATGAGCTGGTAGCTATTTGTATGAAAATATGCATTTAAAGTAACATAAAAAGATATATAGAGCACCATTAATATAAATAAGATTCGAGCAAGGTTTATTTGATTAATAACGCAATTGATATTGCTAAGCTTTGAGAAATATAGAATTAGATGTAAATTTTAAAAGCTATATCTATAATATCACAAAGAAGGGCTTTTAAGTCATTTCAAACACATACATGGTTTATTTTGTTGTTGATTTAATGTCATATTTTTATCTAACTAGCATTTGGTTGTCCACCGTCGCGGATATCGACGGCAACGGCATTCGGTTTTGTACAGTTATCATTTCAAGGCCTATTTGCATTCCTTTACTCTGAGAAGTAGATATCTAGCATCATTTTTTCTGAGTGTCATTCCTTTTCTTTTTGTAATTTACAAGTACTCCCTCATCGAAAGAAGAAACCATTCATGGATACATTAGTTATATTATTTGAAACAGTCCTTTTTAAAGTAATGAAGAAGCTATTTGCAGTAAGGATCATGTACTACTTTCTTATAAGCAAACTTGATAATGTTAAGCAAAGTTTTTGTTTCTAACATCTTTTTGGTTGACTTTAACGATACATCTTGCTGAGAGCAAACTGGATAACTCTCGGCCGAAACTTATTGTAAAAAGGCTAACAATTTTGAATCACAAAAGCACAAGAAAATTTATTGATTTAACATTAAAAAATGAGATCGACTGTTAAATCCCAACAGAATTTGTATTATTACAAATGTAATAACATATGTAGACATTAATAAAATTTAGTAAACCAATTAATGGCACCTATTGCAAAGCTGCAAGATATACAATATTATTTTGTCTTTCCATTACCATTAGGAGTAAGAAGAAATAGATTTTTCCCATTTCTAACTGTTGAGCATCTAACATAGAGTTGACCATGCGAAAACTTAGACCTTCGTCAGCTAGCAGGTGTCCTTCGAGGCAAACATTTTCTTGTGTGGCCGAGAAGAATATTTCACCCTTTGCGGAATTTAGATTTTCTAGGATCAATTTATATGCTGTTTTTTTATCCTGATTTAAAAGTGGCTCATTAATCTGCACCATGGCAGCAATTTACTCAATTTTGTAGCTCGTTTCTCTCAAGGTTTCTTTGTTCACTAAAAGTGAATATCTGTTTGGTTTCAGAATCCCAAATTTATTCAAGTTCCTTTGAGTTAATGATATAACTTTGTCTTCGACCTCACAAAGTGCAATGTTTGCAATTATTGGTTTGATTTCTGTTCCAGGTTGTTGTACTTTTCCAGAGAGCCAATGGGTTAGATAGCCCACAGGTAACAATGATCACAGTAAATAAGTATCTCATTGTCTTTGAAGCCTGTGTAGTAGCTGCCTCTTCCAAAGTTTTGTCTCAATTTTCATCATTCTCTGTTAGTCCAAGGTCAATGCATGCTTGACTGTTGGTTTCCATTTCATTTCCATTAACCGTTCTAAGCATTTTGAACTCAGTTGATACTCTCACATGGTGCAGTAATAATCTAAGAAAGAAACATTCTGGATTTCTTGGGAGAAGAGTATATACCCTACCGAGAACATCACTGCATCTGATTCCTGGAACTGTTGAATGTGGTTCTCCTTGCTTCCTCCTAGAAATTTTAAGGCTGAATTCAGGATTTCCATTATAGTATTTTAGAGTATTTTAATTCATTAATACCGACGTTTTGTGTAGGAACCAATTTTCAAGGATCTAAAGTTAGAAATATACATACATAATAAATTTGTACAATAGTTAGCAGATTAAAAGAAAACTATATGGGTAAATGTGAAGCAGCAGAAGTGAGAGTATTCAAATTGGGTATAAAGGAATCCGTTATCATGGACCTTTAAGTAGGAAATAGCACATAAATACTGTTTTTAGGATGGGGAATAAAAAAAACTATTGAGTAATGTGAAATAGTGAAAATGCAGGGGCGTTAAATACGAAAGTGAATGGGATATGTCTTTTTCTGAAAAGAAAACTAAGACCGAGCTGTTTTGAGCGTCGTCGCGATATAGGAGGGGTGGTCAATAAGTTTTGCAAATCAATAGGGCAAAACAGAGAAAAGGGAGTGGCTGTTTGTGGGGGTGTTAGGACAAGTTATGATAAGTCAAGACCTGCAGCCGAACGCTCCTGCCTCGTCTATTTAAGAAGCATTAGCTGATCGCAGATCGTCAGCCACAAATCTTTCAACGATATAGAAGGTTGAGCACCGCGCAGTCATCCATTTTTTTACCAAGGAAGGCAATAATACAAAAGAGTTCCATGAACGCATGGTTGCAGTGTACACCAACACCGCCCCTTCCTATGCAACCATTGCTCGCTGGAATAGGGAGTTCCGCTATCGTCGTAAGTCTCTTGAAGATGACCGTCGTCCAGGACGTTCGTCAGACGTGACCAACGAGGACAATGTGGCTCGTGTGAAAAGGATTATCCTCGAAAATCGACGGGTGAAGGTCGAAGAAATAGAAGGAGAACTTGAACTTGTTATCAACATCTTCCACGCTAATTTGGCCATGACCAGGGTCTCTGCCCGTTGGGTACCTAGAAACCTTACGCTTTATGATTGACTTCAATGTAGTCAAAGTCCACAAGCCAGAGTTGCACAAGCTGCCCTGCGCGAGGGCGGATTCGAGGAGCTCAGCCATTCCACCTACAGTCCAAATCTGTCCCATAGCGACTACTTTTTATTACACTAGCTCAAGGCTGCACTGCGTGAACACCAGTTTGGGGACGATGAAGATATCCAGCTCGCCGTCCAGGAGTGGATTGAACAGCAGTCGGGAGATTTCTGGTTGTCGGGAATTCAAAGCCTCAGGGACAAGTGGCGCAAGTGCATTGAAGTTGAGGGTAGTTATATTGGAAAATAATAAAACACTTTTCCTCATATCTTGTTTCCTTATATCCGAATTGCAAAGCTTATTGACCGCCCCTCGTATAAGATAGATAAGAATGAAAGTATAGCAACGATATGGGTTGGTTCTGGTGGGAGTGGTTTGGGTGTGTGGTGTTTGTATGTGTTTTTATGTGTAGTAATGGTGGGGTTCTTAAATATAATGTAAAGGGATTCCAGTGTTGTAATTTGGCTTTCAGTATAGGTTGTTCTTTAATTAAAATGATGTTTTAGGTGGGTTTTTGACGGGGATGTCTGGTTTTATAGTGTAATCAAATAGGAAAGGAGTTGGAATTAGCGAGGGGCGGCTGCATTTCTTTGACTGATCTCGAGATGTACCCAAATACAGGAATGTAGTGTATGCTGTGTCGATCACAATAACCTCGCAATTACTTCTCATGGCGGTGAATTCATATATAATGGATGATCGAAGCAGCGTTGTAACTTTGTCTTTCATGTTATAAAGATTCCTGTACTTTATATAGGTTTTTATAAATGGATAAGTTTTATGACAGATAATGCATTTATAAGAATTGATTTAAAGATTAGTCTAGAGGAAGGATTTTGAGGGGTTGTATATATGGGAGAGGTACAAAATGTCATTATAAAGCCAGAACCACCTTTTACTCACCAGATAATCCTAAGGAAAAGGTATGTGATTACTATATTACATTCCAATATTGGCCATAATTAAATAATTTTAAAAAGTTAGCACGTGTAATCAACATCCATGTAGCCTTTCAATATGAAAAAACGATTTGAAATAGTCTATCTAAAAATAGATACAACGATGAAGAACAGAGAGTTTATTATATTTCGTGCAAACTCTCCAATCAAGTATATATTGGCGAAAGTACCAGGTTCTCCAATAGAAAAGAAGAACATAAATGGGATATGCGACGTGGATCTCTTTCTTCTAGTTTGTTTCTCCACGTGTCAAATGGAAACCATTCAATTGAATCGGCGCTTATAAGTAAAATTTCAAACTTAAATACTTCCGATGGGCAATTCAACACTAATGCCTTGAAAAGTAAGAAATTAAGGTTCCTTTAGAAAAAGATGCCGCTGCTTTTCCATACCGACCTGTAATCACAGTCTGACTTATCTCATTCCTCATTCGCATCGTTTCTCTTTCTCTTGTACCTTATTGTTATATAGTCTGCAATACAACGTTCCTGCATCTTTCTTTCTGTCTTCAAAATGGTTTTTAAAGGCAGAAAATAAATATCGCGAAAGACCTGTGGTGGTTGTTACACCTAACTCGCAGAACATGTATTTGATTTACTCTTTCTTTGTATGTCACATAGATTTGAAATAGTCTATCTAAAAATAGATACAACGATGAAGAACAGAGAGTTTATTATATTCCGTGCCTTTAAATATATATATATCATCATCATTATCATCACCAACTCTATAATTTAAGAAGGAGATTTTTTCAGTATTTGAATAATAATTTCATCTTAGTTTGGATATGACTTACTTTTTTATCAAAGTTATTTCTAATAATTCTCTTATAATATCAAAAAACAAAATGGTGAAGTTTAGAAATAAATAAAAGTACCAAATTTTTGTGAACTTCTTAAAACCCAAAGAATTACAGATAGTGAAGTTCAGAAAATTTATAAAAATTTAACCATGACTGCTTTTATAGATTTTAAATTTCGATCTTAGTAACGAAGCGCATGCTCCCCACGTAGGGGGGAGTGGTGAAGCCATTACCTGGTATATTTATATATATATATATATATATATATATATATATATATATATATATATATATATATATATTTACATACCTATCTGAATAGTCTTTTTCTATTTTCTGGTGCGCAAAGTACTAGTTTTAGAATGGTTATCACTTAAAAATAGTATTTTCCAATTCATTAATCTATTATTTGCTGCTTATATGACGTCTTAAGCATTATGAAAAAATGTTTCATTGAACTCATTCAAGAAAAAAATATGATAAAAGGATGATGCAAATTTAATTACGAAATAGAAGGTTTGGTGTGTTAGGTTATTTAAGTACGTTTAGTTTAATTTTTAAAACATATATACTCCGACGAGCTACATTTTCTTTTTTTCTTCGAAGAATACTCAAATTTAATTGGTGTCCCTATAGCATTGTCGTTAAATCTAATTCAGCCTTATTCCCGCACTGTTCACAAACATGTTTCATATGGAAGAAGCTGTCGTGCTTTTGACAAATATCAATGAAAGCGTCGGAACGACCATAATATGCAAGGAAGAACACAAGGACAATTATTTTACAACTATCACAGAAAGCAGAGATTTTAGACTATAGGCTCTGCTACGCCATTTCATTAGAATAGGCTTTATGTTTTGCCTCTTTGTGGTGGGAAAAATATAAAATAAAAAATTAATAAAAAACTACCCTCCACCTCACAATTTAACGTAACCTAAGAAGTATAATAAGAGCTAACCCACTTAAACTCCCACAGAAGCCATTCTTTTGGTCGTTTGAAACAAAATCTCAATGAAAGGATGGCTGCCAATCTATTTTTTGTCATAACACCATGAATATAAATTTGTGAGCTTAATTAGTGAAAGTGTTATATAGTTGAGTTAGAGTTGATAAACTATAATTATCATATATATATATATATATATATATATATATATATACAGCAAAATTTATTTTGCCACGTAAACAGACAAGCATATTGGGTCCAGCGTTGAAATTATATCCCATACTATAACTTGCTTACTCCAACTCTATCCTTTTCTTGCATTATAGATTTAATCTTTCACCTACACTTTGACCTACATGTTGCTTGATATTTAATCTTAACAAATTAAATTAGCATTATTCGCTGAAAGCCACTCTGTCCTAGTTTTTAGTATTCCACATGATATTCTCCTTAGTGAAGGTCAACATATCTGCCCTTCTTCCCTTAAATTATGAGAGTTTACTTTGCAAGCGATGGTACTACTGTTGCAACCTTGGTACTATTGTTGCAACCTCTCTCAAGAGAGACGAATTCAGTTTTTCCCTTATCTGTAGGTTCACATTAAATCCCGGATGCTGTCATAAATCTTTCCTTTATCGAAATCAGTTTCATCCTGACATCTTTCATTAATGACGGACTTGTTTTCTTTCTCGAATCGCGGGAGAACGTATCTTAATGGAGCTTCATTATGCGTGTAATCACCCTTTTTTACGAAAACAATGCCTCCACCTGGCAGACACTGCCATTCCTTTACTTTTCCAGTAATACCAACAGTGGCAGAGTATAATACACATGGGACACTTGCCATTGCATGCATTTATTACGATATTTTATGTGTGAACTAAAAGTTATAAGTCATCGTTCTCTAGGTTTGGTATCATCATTTCTTCAATTGCACTTTTCCTTTCTCTTTCTTTATCCTTTGTTCGAGGAAATAAAACTTGGACACTAAAAAGAGCAAACTTTAAAGATTATTCCGTGCAATTTTCATGGAAATTAAACGAGTATTTTCTAAAAAAAATGTAGATTTAGTGTTTTGCTCTCTAGTTTGAGATAGAACTGAACGTCATTGCTCCTATGCTCAAGTGATGGTCAAGAAGAGAATTATCTGTAAATTTATTGAAAATAAAAGATTTTACTGTTCAATTATTTTCAATGAAAACGGTTTAATTTAAGGAGTTAAATTTTCGATGACTCAACCAATTAGCTCCAATAAAAAAGTTTATCGTTGACAAAACATCCCAACAATTAGAATGGTCGCGTATCGAATAGTTTGTTGAATTTCCGTTCCAGCGCTGAAAAAAAGGCCAGAATTGGGAGCAGCTCTACTTGGTTTCAAGTTAAGGAGCTACGTCCACGATACATAAATGTCTCAACGTTCCGAGTGCTTTCGTATATATGTGGAATAGTTGGGTGGTTGTCAAAATGCGACTACCTAAAATTTTAAACCAAACGACGCGATCAAAAAGATAAATAGATTATTGCATATGGCAACCTACAAATGCAGAAAATTATCCACTGAGGAAGTACTTCTCAAAAGACTCCTTACTAAAGTCAATTATATTAAATGTGATATAATTAGTCTGTGTGAACCCCGACTATATAAGTGACCATCACATACTCTACCACAAAGGGAAAGAACGCAAAAAGCAGCATCGAGTTGGATTCATGATGCATCCAGAGCTCAAAGAGAGGAATCTAGAGTTTTTCACGGCATATTGGAAAAAGCAGTTTACGGAAATATTCGATTCTAAAAAGTAAAACTTAAAAATTGTTCAAATGTACGCATCTAAATTTGTCGGTTCAAAGGATGAATTAGAGAGATTTTATGATGATATTAGGACAAGAAAAACAAAATAAATGGCCACATCGTCATAGGAAACTTTAATGAAAAGGTTGAGCAAAATAAGGAGTCATGCATCGGAATGTTCTCAATGGGAGAGCCAATTGTAAGGAGACAAGATCTGGTTGACTTTACACTGGCCCAATCCATCAAAATTTCTAATACTAAATTAAATATGAAGTAGCCACAAAATGGACTTAGTGTGGCGCAAACTATGAGATATACAAAAAAACTGATTAGATTCTGGTCGAAATTTCCAATTAATTAATAAAATAAATATCAATAACCACAAGATGATCAGATATAGGATAAAAATTAACATTAATAATAAGATAAGAAAACTATTCCATTAAAAATAAACCAATTAAGATCCAGAAAAAACTCATTCCAGAATTACAAGACCATCTTCAAATAGCATAACATGAAAATCACTTTGACCCCAACAATACCAGCAATATATGTACAAGCGATAAACAATAACCCGATGAAGTTCAAGACAGACCCTAGGACTATAAAGTTGGAACATGAACAAAACGCTTACATAAAAAATTAGAACAAAACGAGGATCCCATTAACTTATTAAGATGGGGATAACAAAGAAAATTGATCTAATAGTGATTGATGGCTATAAAAAGTGAAGTGTAGCTTCGCATGTCATGTGTTAAGATTCCCCGACCATAGATGAGCCAGAAAAATTACACAAGGTGCAATTGCACAAAGTGAACAAAAAAATGATTCCGTTTATCATACCTTTTCTTTGCGGTATGCTATATACATATATATATATATATATATATATATATATATATATATATATATATATACGTGTGAATTTGGACAGTATATTTTCATTATAACATGTTTTATTAAAAGCGACCGCTAGTTTCAAATTAATAATTCTCTTTTTAACCTTCTCGATTTGTCTTATATTCGCTTTTTCTCCATTGTTTAACCTGTGGATAAGCGTACCGAAGTTCATCGTAGACTGATGTTTGTTATTTTGCCAAAGGTAGAAGTAAATTAATGTAATTTAGCACTTTCTTCAATTTAACTGACGCGTTTCGATACATTGAGTATCATCTTCATAGTTACAATGGAGAATGAATTTTTTAACATATATAGAAAGTCAATACTTTCTAATAATTTTCCATTGTAACTCTGAGGATGATACTCGATGTATCAAAACGCGTCAGTTAAATTAAAGAAAGTGCTAAATTACATTCATTTATTTCTATCTTTGGCAAAATAACAAGCATCAGTCCCTGGTGAACTTCGATACGCTTATCCACAGGTTAAACAATGGAGAAAAGGCAAATATAAGACAAATCGACTACGGCGTTTTAGTTGTCCATAAAACGGACATAATCTGAAGACCTTTCATACATATGACACACCTAGAGACGAGATCCGAGACTTAGATTTAGTGTGGCAGGAAAAGGACCAATAAAGCCCACCCTTTACTACTAATGCTTTATGCGCCCCAAAACGGCCGTAGGTTGTTTTTTAGCCATTTTTTATACTATTTCAATCTAGTCCACAACCAACACTTTCCTTTCAGATCTAATCTTACAGTCATCTGACTAACAAAGAGTACTATGTGTTAATTGCTAGAACTAGTATCTGGAATAGTAACAGCTTTTCTCTTCCCGACTGATTGTAATGAATACCTGGCTAACTGAGTTGTTTTCCATTATTTTGCCGGGCTTGTGAAAGCCAGTGCTTTCTTCCTCTCCCACATGCATCCATTTTTTCTATAAATATTCCCTCCATAATTTACCTATCTAGGTTTATTGAACTAAGCTAACTAATGTCTCGTCAGAAGAAAGTCATACAAAACTCTATAAACAACGGCCACTAACGCCTTCGAGGTTGAAAAAGACCAGGTCTAAGCGGAGCTAGTTGCTGAGGCGCGTATAATGTGAATTGCGGTTATGTCCCAGTAGCCCCTTCGCACCGAAGGGGCTACTGGGACATAACCGCAATTCACATTATACGCGCCTCAGCAACTAGCTCCGCTTAGACCTGGTCTTTTTCAACCTCGAAGGCGTTAGTGGCCGTTGTTTATAGAGTTTTGTATGACTTTCTTCTGACGAGACATTAGTTAGCTTAGTTCAATAAACCTAGATAGGTAAATTATGGAGGGAATATTTATAGAAAAAATGGATGCATGTGGGAGAGGAAGAAAGCACTGGCTTTCACAAGCCCGGCAAAATAATGGAAAACAACTCAGTTAGCCAGGTATTCATTACAATCAGTCGGGAAGAGAAAAGCTGTTACTATTCCAGATACTAGTTCTAGCAATTAACACATAGTACTCTTTGTTAGTCAGATGACTGTAAGATTAGATCTGAAAGGAAAGTGTTGGTTGTGGACTAGATTGAAATAGTATAAATTATAAAGCCAGAGTTCCTACAAATAGTGAGGCAGAGAAGAACATTTTCCGGGCAATGTACTGATATTCCTTAATAGATAGTGCTTAACTAAAGGGAATTGCGCCGGGAGGACGTACTGCTTTTCTAGATAGTAGGTATTCCGATTAGTAATATTTTGGCCACCAATGTTTTCAAGCAGATTGTGTCACGTCGATGGAGGAGGAATACAATCTTCAAGCTCACCATCCTGCAATCAAACACCATTTATCAGTCAGAAGAACAAGAAAGCTCGTCTCGCATACACCACTGAACACGTTACATCGAAGGAATAGTAATGGATCCACGTCTAGTTTACTTCAGTAATGAATCTATGTTCTATTTGTTTGAAAACCATGGGAAAAGAGATTGTTCGTTGAAGAACACCGAAAGATTTATGTTAATTTTATAAAAGATCGATGAATTTAGAAAAGGAGTTATCAGGGTTTAGAGCAGTAATTTCCAATGTGAGTCATGAGAAAATTTTGGTGGGCGTAAGTGTGGGATCGAAGAATATTTTGGAGACAAAGAGAATCCAGCTCTTTTTTTTCATAATTTTGCTAAGTGGCAACTTGGCCACCAACCTATGAAGTGAGATACAAAAATGTGCATTCGCTGATTTCGCTCACTCGTTTCAGCTTGTTTTGCCATTACGATGTGATAAATCAGGGAAATTTTGATTCCATTATTTGCTTTAATATGGCTTCAACGCTGTTGACCATCTTTTCGAGCCAAGAGAAGCCGACTTTAAATTAAAAAAACGTGGTGATTTACGGCCGAAGATAACAATAGTGTCTCCTCGAATAAGCGCCAGATACAAGGTTCACACTACACTAGAGTGATTCACTTATGCTTCCGTGGTCAATAAATATGTACGTTAGATTATTTTTACTCAAGAATTAACATTACTCTATTAAAATATATTTATATTTTTAATTTTTTCAAACCATCAGTGGGACATACGTTTTTTTCTGGAATGTTATATTGGGGCCTTGGTAGGAATAGGTTGGCAAATACTAGTCTAGATCGTGATTTAGCTAGAAGATACAAGGGCATTTATTTTATTAAGCTGATAGATAGTCTTAGTAGTTATTTATATAAAAAGTAATGTGCAACATGGAGTATATCTAATTGAAATTTTATTAATGAGGCCTATTTTAATGCTGCTTTTAAACAGGAACATCCCCCCTCCCCTGCTTTCCAGCAATTCGCTTTTGTAAATAAAACCATATTTTATGTCACATATAGATATTATGATTTTTTCTGACAATTCATTTAACAATATATATAGTAATTTTATTTTATTTTTCAGATTATTAAGAGATCTCACATATCTCTACAATTGGAATAAATATTCCAGTATTACCATTATCCACTTAATTCATTTTAATCAGTCATATTGAAATATTCATAACCTTTAGGAAGTGGCCAAGTACCACTAACACCACTAATGGAGCGTGTCAATGGGGACTTCAAAGTCATTGGGCTCCTTATTTGTATGTCGACTGGCTTCACAAATAATGTTTCTTTGTCTCTCTCCTAGACAGTCTCGCTGTGTGCAAGCACTATATGCAGAAAGCGGTAGTCAAAGAACAGTTTTTCTCTGTTAAATACTGTCCAAAAAAATACTCTCGTGGACATGATAAATTTGATTCCGCCCGTCTTTATATCAAGCTTGACCTCATGATTAATTTTGTCAAAGCCATGGACAAAGATGGCGCTGACTTCAAGCCTTGTGCACCTTTTTCCCAACTCTCAGTTCTGCTAAGCTCAAAGAGTGCAACTCTATCTGACCTCAAATCGAGTAGGTGCTAAAAGATGATGCAGGATTTAGAGAAGAAACTCACCTTAAAGGAACTTAGAACATAATAAACATTTCATTAAGCCCGCCATAGCTTCCTAGGTAACACCCGCCTACTAGACTATCCCGAGCATGTGGATGAATTTTGCAGGCCTATCATCAAATAGTGACCGAATGTCTCAAGATTCAATTTTTCCACTTAATCGACTTCTTCCTCCACAACCACCAAGAATAAGTGATGAACTTAGATAAAGATTCCACCAGGATCTTACAAAGACAGCAACTATCAAAGGCAAGTCGAATTCCAGAATAATGGGGGACTTCTCTAGGATGCTTATGAGTGACATCTTGGAGACAATGTACACCCGATCCTTCAAAATTTCACTTCTGAAGTGGCACGCTCAGAGCTCAGGCCTCATCCCAATTGAGAAGATCTAGACGATCATTGGGGGCAAAGATCGAGACCAGCAACCTTTAACCATGACAGATTTAAGGACCAAAATCGAGAAAGAATGGAACAAATAACGCCAGATTTTCCAGAAAAAACTGGTGCGGTACTGTGATCGTCGTTGCCGCTAAGTAATCGAAACAAATGCCTAAATACCAAATATTAAATGTTTTAAGTTTATTCTTTATCTAATCTTGCTTTGTTTTAAGTGTATTTGCATGCTAAGAACTTTTGTTACTAATCGTTCTCTTATTTTGCACGTTTCAATATTATATTTTGTTAGCTCATTTAGTATGATTTCTTGAATATACGATTGTATCATATGAAATATTTATGAAATATATTAATGCATGTCATTTTGTACTATGTAAATTATGATATTTTTGTAAATATTTTAATAGAAGGAAATCGTTCTCTTCTTTTGCTCGGTAGTGTATATCAGTGTTTTATGTCTAAGTTTTGTTTCGTTCTGTAATATGCCATTTTATTTTATGAAATAAACACATTATATTATAAATATATGCATTATAATAAAATGGGATATTCCAAAGCAAAGATAACTAGAGGTGATAGATCAAATTTGTTTAGAAATTTGAATTCAATTAGACCATGATTGTCAATTTCCCAATATAACCACCGTTATTGAACTTGTAACGTGCTTATAAATAGCAGAAACCCAAACCAGAAGCTTCGTATAAGTCAAATTTTGTTTCCTTCTACGACTCGCAGCTAACAACATACCATTGGTAAGATTTTTACACTTTTACCAGAGGAAGTATATATCAACGTTAAATATAAAATGTTAACAAGCTTGAGTCTCTAACCTTTTTGATGGCCATATTCCGAACATTGCAAGGAAGAAAAGAGGTGAAGCCAATTGGCTGTTTGGTTTTTGAGAGTAATGTTGTGGTAGTTGAACAACCCTACGTCCTCAATAAAGATCGATCCCGTCTCCGGATACCACAATTCTCGCCTGAAGGAAAATTCGTGTTTACAAAACCGGAATCACGCGTTTCACCGTCATTAATAAAGCGAGGAAATCTATTTATTTCCAACAATCATTTACACCAGACTCTTTCGCACAGCATAACCCCTTCGACAACATTAGGGGAGATTTTCAGCCAAAGTTCTCCTAGCGTTCATCATCGATCGCTTTACTTTTGTCTACAGAAGTGGAAACAAGTTCAGCGTGCCAATCATACTCCTCTGCATTTGTACTTTCCACAAATTAGCATCGCCTGACTTAATCATTTTGGGGAAAATTTCATTTCGAAACCCTTGTAGCTTTCGTCCATTTTTTTCATAGAGAAAACACATATCAACGTAACACCCATTTACACCCAAAGTACACTTGCAACGTTTATCCTGTCAATACAACCCGCTGCCTCTGGAGCATATTAATTTAAGTGATGCTAGGATACTGAATATAGGAAAATCCATGCATTTCCTGTCTATCGATTTATGGTATCTATTCATTTTTTCAAGTCTACTTTTTTAAAAACACACAAAATCGGACCTATGTTTGAAAATCCAAACGACAAACCCTGATTAACATGAGAAACCAATTCTACTACTAGACCATTATCGACTACAATCGGCATCCATACATATGAGTATTAAACCTTTTGCAAATAAAGAAACTATAGTTAAAAATATAGCAGTTAATAATCTCAAAATTCAAAGAGGTTTTAAAAATAGGTATATTTTATTTAATATCTCGTTAATAAAAGAGAATTGAGCATAATGGAACATAATTTTCTCCGTTATCACGCTTTTCTGAAAGAATTGCTTTATCATAGAAAGGAATTACGGCATATAAAGGGGGAGACGTGAGAATTCCCCAATGATAAAAAGAGGATGGACATAAAAAACCAATAGTGACTCTAAAATACGAACTTCTTAATGAGGACTCAAGACACATTAAAGAACTTTTCAAAGAGAATTATAAAAAGGCCTATTTTGAGACGCTCATCAGTGCCAAATCACATCTGCGTTTGGCAATTTTGACCTTCTCCTGTGCTCTTCATTATTAAAGGTGCGTTATTAAAGGTACGTCTTTTATTAAATTCATTAACATGATCATACATAAAATCTTGCACAAAATTTCAAATATACAAAAAGGATGCATATTATTCGTACACGTGAACAATAGTATTCAACTAATAAAGAATCTTAGGTCTATTTGAAATGCGGGAATTAGGATTATGAACCATCAAATGTTTTTGCTTATCATAATTCAACCTTTTCATGAAGAGTTTCTTTTTAATTTCGGTAAAAATACCGTCATTTACTTCCGTTTTTCAAAAAACCTCTTCAGTTTTAATTCAAATTCTCAGTTTGATAATTTCAAAATACTTATTGGCCATGGAATAAAAATTGGCCTAATCGTGGCTCCTAAGAAAGAAATAATTTGATGATAAAAACCTCCCCATTTATCTAAGGATTAATTAAACTTAAGCGACACTTTCTCTTATACAGGCTGATAGAGGGTTAGAATACTGGGCATATTTTGATTTTTTGGTATTTTTTAATCTAAAATATAAGTGTCGTCCTTGGATATTTTTTGGAGGGTGAGAAACCGGCGACATCTGTCCAGACTCCCAAGACAATCGATGTTTGATTCTTATATGTCGCAGGAGCAGGCCCCCTCATAATGGATTACCCTTTCATCCTTCTTTAAAATCGGAAAATCCTTCCGGAGTTTGATTACCAGTTGCATACACATTGAGTCCAAACGTTAGGTATCAATTCACTTCTTGCCTCTCTCTTTACAGCAGACCAAGTTTTTGAGCACAAAATATATTTAAAAGTATGCCTTTATAATTAATAATATTATTAGTAATGTCTTAATTTATCCAAGCAATATAATTATTAAAACTTCGATATTTCGAAGGATCTTTAAAGATAAATTCCAAGAATTATGTCAGAATTTGTCGTTATTTTCTAAAATCGTACGAAAACAACATTTATCTGATTGCTCCCAATTCTTGGAAAAACAAAATTTGCCACTGAACAAGCTTCAAATCATCTTAATTAGCTTGGTTTCTATGAGATCCTGCAAAGACGAAGGTTCTTTTGATACCAAGATTATTAGGATGAAGAAAAGGCTTAAGGTTATGGATGCGAGCCACATGTTTTGTTCATACAGCGTAATTTCATATCTACAAACAAACTTGATCAAATTTCAAACATTCAAATGTGTAGCGGCCCCATCTCCCTTGAGGGTCAATGATGTGTATATAAGGATAGGTAGATTTGATTATAATAAGACTTAAAAGGCAGTGAGAGTATTTGGTTTTTATTTTGTTGATGCGTGCCGACCACAACCTGTGGAGAAGCAGCATAAATCTAAACAAGAATGAGTGAAGTCGAACAATTGCGCTTACATGGATTTAGAGGTTTTTCCGGCTGAGTCAGATGTATATATAGGTACTTATTGCCCTATATTTTTGGGACATGCTTAGAGTAGTGAAAGTTTATACATTTCGAGTGTATTAATGAAAGTAAAAATGTACAAAAGCCATAAATTTCGCAGCTGAGTGAAGCTTTCACCTCTGTTGCCAGTCGGTGAGGCACAGGAATCAAGTTAAATTGTTAAATTGTTATCAATTATCATAAAATTATATGTGAATATTCTTCTCCTCTTAGTGGGGAACTAGAAAACATTGTTTTTACACACACTTTTTATGAATTGTGACTTTTAATTCCAAAAAACCTTTGCTAAAGCAGTTTTTTTCTGTTCTTAATTTACAAAATAAATTGTAATTTAACGGCTCACTATTTCTCTCGTTCCCATGTGAACACCTAAATACCGCGACCGTTTTGGCCCATCTTCCTAAAGGCAAAGGGGTGAAAGGAATTTTATGGAAACTTTTCTGTTTCTGCCTCCCATTAATCTTATTTGCCTCTCCCTCACTTTCTGCCCCCTCCTGACCACACCAAATCCTTTGCTTCCGTGGCACATCCTCATTCAAATGAAATATATAGGTGAGAGAAGAAGGGGAAATAGTTAGAATATAGCATGAGAGCTATGTAGTGTGTGTTTTTTATAGCGAGAGGAGTGTTAGTGTGTGTGAAAGTATAGAAAATTAAATTCGCTAGGATACTTGCTGATCTCTTTCCTTTGATGTTTCTCTTTTTTATGCTCTTCTAATTGCTTTTAGGATTGTGTTTTGGTTGCTTCTAAGTTTTTTGTTCTTTGTCTTCTTTATTATCTATGTCAAAATCTTAATTTTGTTGTTTTGGGTACCTTTCGGTAACGTACTTCGAATTTGATTACAAATTCGGTATTATTACTGTTCATGTATGCTTTCCTACCATATTTATGTTTGGTTGTTCTAAATTCCTTTAATTTATGCTGTTATGTCCCTGTTTTTTGTTTTCAGGCGTTCAGGCCTTTTTGATGGGTTTTGCTCGTTCGGTTTATTTTGTTTTTATTTATGGGGTCTTCCTCACGTCGAGGCGAAGCCTACTGCTGTGGAAGAGTTTACAGTCATAATTTTTGTACTTTATTTCTAGAGCTCTTTTAGTCTCCTGATTGGTTTCTTCTTTTGATTTCCTTCCGTCAGATTTAAATGAAGTATTTTCAGTTTAGTTGTCTCGTTATCCTTTATGTCTTATTAATCTTGTTCTTTTTAGTTATTTGATTTAGGATTTTTCCATTTGTCGTTTGATATTTCTCGAAGGTATCCTTTTTGATAATTCTGACGTCGATGGGGTAGATCCTTATTTTGTTTTCATCTAGTAGTTTTTGGATAGTCCTTTCATCATTTTCTGCCATGTAGTTCCATTTACAGGCACCTTTTTCCATACCTTTATTTATATCCTTCAATTTAGTAACTTTGGAACTTTTTGTTGGCTAGCGTGGAATCAACCAGCGCTAACCGGGGGTGCCGCCTCCTTGATGGAGTTAAATACCGCGGTTGCATCCGACATACGTTGAGACGGTTGTATGTCTATTAGCGATTCTGGTGGCCCCTCACAGGCGGAGTGATTAAGCTCCCCTGCAAAGGGTGCAACCAGGCCCATTTTACGGGGACTCCTCTGATACGTGTATCTGGCAGCGGGCTATTCCTCAGACCTTCCTCCTCCCTTACCCCCAATTACGCATTTGCAAGTGCACTGCAAAGTTGTGACGAGGCTGAAATGACAGCGTCCACTAGTCAAGGCATAGCACCCAGTTTGGGGGTAGGGGAGTGGGGAATTAGGCAGTTATGATGAGTATGATGCGCCTAATGGAAATATTAATTTTCTCTTTTTAGTACCTCCGAATGGGAGGATTTGGGGTGTGGTAAAGAAAAGGTGTAGGAAACAATATATGAAATTAAAATTAAAAATAAGAATGAGTATGGGGGTGAGGTTAAGATGTTCTTCTATCTTTCAATCTTCTTTTGACGAGTGTGAAGTTTCTTCCGGATTTACAGATGTAGTTCTTCGTGACTTCCTTCGTATTCAAACTTCCAACCTCGGCGGGGAAACTTCTCTTCGAAGGAAAGTGTGGAGATGCTTTCAGTGATTTCTTTACCAAGCGTGAATGATTCAGCGAGAAGGCGATCCAAGCGGTGAATTCCAATGAAATATTTTTTTATTATGGAAAAGTGTTAAGTATGTGGGTGTGAGAGATAGTAGTGTACAAGAATAGTGGGGTTTGAGAATGGTGTGAAAATATGGAAGTTTCCAGCTGCATTATTTATAGCTCATGGCGGTCGCGTTATCGCCCTCTCGGGCAATTATACTTCGTAAAAAGCAGAGATAAAGACGAACTAATGCGATAAGACCGTAATTTAGGCGTAAATTGTCATTAGTAAGATATGAAAGTTATCGGAGAAATACACAATGCCGAGAAGTTAGTAAGTCTTTGGTATTAGGCAGTCAGGAAATACCAAACCTGAATATGTCGCTTTGGTATTAGGCAGTCGAGAAATACCAAACCTGAATAAGTTGTCGCTTTTAACTTCGGGCTGCTAATCCCTAAGGAGAAGGAGAACATATTCCAAATTCATAGAACGAAAGAAATAAAAGAGCAAAAAATAAAATATGATGTAATGGTGAAGTGCAATAGATATAAAATAAGTTTGTCCGTAAAACCAAAACCATTTAGTTACAACTTTTTAAACAGAATACAGTTTATGTACGTGATTATTACATAACCACTAAAGGCATATGACTGTGTGTCTGAATTTGCTAATTCTTAAGAGATGTGCACAATTAACAAATTTGTATACCAACATTCATAAAATAAGGGGTGTTTTTAGTGACAAGTAACTAAGTCATATGTACATTACAATCACATACATATAAATATGTATGTATATATATATATATATATATATATATATATATATATATATATATATATATATATCAGGCAATTGCTAGGCCACTCCTCCCTACGGGGGGAGTTTGCGCCTCGTTACTAAGATTAAAATTTAAAATCTAAAAAAAATCAGCCAGTGGCGAAACCATGGCCTGGTAATTCTAAAAAGGAAACCTAAATTAAATTTTCCCCCATTCCAAATATCACGTTGCTAAAATATAGAGTTATAGAACATATATAAAAATAAATATTCTGAACTTGGCCATTTGTAATTCTTTGGCTTTTAAAAATTTCACAAAATTTCCATGCTTATATTTATTTCTGAACTTCACCATTTTGTTTTTTGGTATTATAAAAGAATTATTAGAAATAACTGTGATAAAAAAAATAAGTCATAACCAAACTAAGATGAAATTATTAATCAAATACTCTAAAAAATCCCCTTCTTAAATTATAAAGATAGTGAAGTGATGATGATGATGATGATATTTATATGAATTTATATATATATATATATATATATATATATATATATATATATATATATATATATATATATATATATATGTATATATATATATATATATATATATATATATATATATATATATTTATTAGGAAAATAAAAACCCACGAGTAGTTGAAAAGGACATTAATTACCCTCAGACGTTTCGTCCACACATCAGAACATCTTCAGTGATTCTATTAAAGTCAAAGAAACTACTCAATTTTGGGACATAAATTAACAAAATTACAAAACAAACATAAACAATATAAACATACAATCTTAAAGTACATCAAATAAAGACAAAGAAGTGAGAATAAAAATAAAATATAATAAAGTAGAAAATGAAAAACGGACCGAATTCGTGAATTATCCTTAAAAAAAAACACATTACCTTATGCAGATAATCGTTCCTTGCCAAGAATGAAAATGTAAAGGACAAAAGAGAATGAAATTAACTTGGTAGTTTCCACGAACCAAACAAATTTCTACAATTCTATATATATATATATATATATATATATATATATATATATATATATATATATATATATATATATATATATATATATATATATATATATATATATATATATATATGAATCTACTATTGAAGTCCACAGCTGTGGCAGAGTTATTATTTTTTTAACTTGTATTTTCTTAATATTTCTTACATTTTTAAAACGGGGTTTTCGAGGCGAGAAAAAACATCTGCGAATGACATTCTTTATTCCTAGACGTCTTTCGACCATGTTAGGTCATCTTCAGGGAATGAACCGAAATGGAATTATTGTGAATTGTGAATTGAAGTAAGTGGATAGGTGTGTATAGGAGCCAAAGGAAATGTGTGGGGACAGATAGCTGAAAATAGTCAAGTGGTGGAAAGAGGAAGAAGTGTAGTATGTGCAAAGACATTCTAAGTGTCTGGTGATCAGGCCTATTGCTTTTAAATATTTTCTAATTATGCGGTTCCTTTGTTATCTTTGAGGTAGCTTATATATTATGACGTTCAAGCCATTTGTCTTCTATAAAATTAATGTTCTTGGATATGTTATGCGCATTTGCTGTTGTTTTAATAATTTACTTCAATTACTTTAGTATTACGCTTAGTGTCGTTGAATTTTGTATATTTTGTAGTTAGTGTAAATCGTGACTTTTGTTTTCTATTTGATCTCTTTTTCGTTATAGTTGGGTCTTCATCGGTCAATTTGCTGTCAATATTCAGTGAATTCTTGTAGAAATTTTTGAGGTTTCGTAATTAGGTTTTCTTTTCTTGATCGGTTTTATTTGTCAATCGTTTGGGTAAAAAGAAATATCATTATTCTCATGCGTAGAAGGGTACTTCTGGTCCACCAACTAAAAGCCCAGTGGAGCTCGGAAATCTAGCGCGACTTATACCTCTTCTGTTATGGTTAATCATTTGGACGATATCTTCGTTCAATTCTAGATTAACCAGTTCCTGCATATTCCTTGTCCGTTCTTATATGACAACGTTAATAAGACTTAACTCCACCCCTCGGTTCAGCTCTTCCTGGCGTCTTCTTTTTCGTCTGAGTGTACCCGTTATTAGGTAGACACATTTGTTCTGCACTACTTGTAGATTCCTCTTTTGTGTCTCGAGACACACGAAAGAGCGGAAGCGGGTTATATCAGCGTTGATCTTAAAAGTGCATTGTAGATCTTTATCTTATCGCTTTCACGGAGATTTCTGAACGTGTAAAGAGTTCTGACTGCGCCTGTGTCCTTGGGGATTCCTTCTGCGAAGTAGTTTCTGTACCTGGTTGAAGTAATCTTCATTCCAAGTACATTGCCTTCCATGGAGTAGGGATAGCGTCTTTTTCCCACCTTGACATCGCATAGTAGTATACTGCATATGGGAACTACTTTGAACTTTTCTTGGTTCGTGCGTATTTTTCACCGGGCCTCGTAGATGTTAAGATTCTTAATTTCTGCTGCTCTCATACGAGCTTGCCAAGGTGCATTCTTCCATGGATAAGTGATTATCTGGGTGAAATTATCGGTGAATTGGATTTTGAGGCAAGTGGGGTTCACGGGGGGTGGAATATCAACGGTGTATATCAAGTAGAGAGTGGGGGACAGACCCCTTCCCCTGTGGGAGGCTTGCAGTGAGTTTTTCACAAATTCCTACACTATATATAGTCTACCTACGTAAACATAAGTATTACAAAAATTGGCCAATCATGGCCCGGGAAATCTTTAAGGGCAAACTAAGCGCTACAAGAAAATAGAAGATTGGAAGGCTGAGATTGTCTGACTATTATGCGTCAGAAAAAAATTCCCTTCCCTGAAAATATGAACGAAACAAAAATTCTAAACGGAGTTTTCAAGAAAATATACAAATGGGAGTACGAAGAATCGATCGAGGTTGAAGTGGTTGAGGTGGCCCTACTACTCCATAACGTTACTCTATACGAGGATTTGTGTAAGCAGGTCTCCAACACAGAATTTTACAAAAAAAGAGGAACGGAAGAAAAATAAACTTCACCCAGAAACACCAATAGAGAAAGACCAACATGCAGAACATGAACAATAGATTGAGGATTTTGACACACAGCTTTAATGAATGGGAGGGGGAAGCAATGGCATATGTAAACATATTCCATGTGCTTGACCCCGACATAATACTGATAACGGAGCACAGTATTGACACCACAAGGGGTCAACTCAAAACACCGGGATACACAGGCATTATGAAAAATCACTCAGAGGAAAGGTTCCATGGTGCTGCAATAGCTGTTATAGGTAACCTCACGTTCAAACGTCTCCCATAATTGGACGAATCCTTTGTGGCGATACAACTTCCCATATTGGTGGGGAACCTGACGATAGCTGCAGCCTATCAACCCGCTCGACGTGCCTATCTTCCCGTCACAAACTTCTGTACATTTTTTGGGCACCAGATAATGGCATTATTAGAGGGCGACTTTAATGCCAGATGCCGAATGTCAACCTACTATGGTAGAACCAACGAAAGAGGCCGAAACTTGGAAATGACAATCGACAGGAAAAACATCCTTTGGATATGGCCGGATTTCCCAACCTTCATCACTTGCAGATCAGCCACTAAACCTGACATTATCATAACAAGCGGAGGCTTTCCCTTCAACTACCATAGCGAGCCGGGCCTAACAACTCCCAGCAATAACATTGAGATATTAATAACAATCTCACTCGCGCCGATCCAGCTGCCAGTCACACCACGTAAGAACTGCGCCGCCACAGACTATGAGCGTTACAAGACTCTTATTTGACAATACACCTCAGGCAATCTGAGCGAGGCTAAAATGGAGGAGATCGACGATGAATTTGAATGAATAACGACTTCTATCATCGAAGCTGACCGCAAGTATGTTCTCCAAAATGGATACAAAACGCTATCTCAGCCGAGATGGTCAGAGGAAATGAAGAAGTTTGCACATGTGCATAGAGAAGTTTACGAGGAGATTAGACGGGAAGGTGAAAGCCAGGGAAGAAGCGTGCTACTAAGCCGGCTAATCTCTGAACTGAAGGATACAATAAACATTTAACAGACTGAGATCTTGTACAGTCTTATAGCCGGAGTAGACAGTCAGCTAAGCCCGGCTAAATTCTGGCACAAAATCGGGAAACTAAAAGATTTAAAAAAAAGGGAAAGGTTCGGATCAAAGAGGACATCGAATATATAGAGAACCCGACAGTTCTGGAGGGAAGATTCCGAACATATTGGGAGAAAGTCTTTTCTATCACCGAAGAAGACAACGAAGAGTTGGACCAGAAATTCGAAGGCTGTCTGATTGACGATCTGAATAGGATAATATACCACACGCATCCAGACCCCCACGTGGGCATTGAAAGAGAGATGGTTGACAATGGTCATTCAATAACAACAGAGGACGTCATGGCCACTGTAAAATCATTCTAACAAAAGGCACCAGGCGGGACGGGCATCACCAAAAGCCATCTGGAAAATGCCCTGCAGCAGATCATTCAGGGAATCATCGACATCTTTAACGCTTACCTGAACACGAGCTACTTCCCCCAACGGTCTAAAGGTGGCCAAAATCATCTTTATACCCAAGGCTGGTAAGCCCACAGATCAATTACAGGCCAATCTCTTTTCTTAAGTTCGTGGGTAAAATCTACGTAAAAATCCTAGCAAACCGGCTTCAAAACCAACTAGCCGAACTGGGAGCTCACAACCCCCTGCATAACGGGTTCGGAATGGGGCGAGGAATGGAAACTGCCCTCGCCCCCCTAACGGAAAAAAATAACCCACTGCAAAGCAGAGGGGAAATACGTAGATGTGGTGCTGCGCGATATACAAAAGGCCCTCGATAAGGTTTGGCTGAGGGGTCTCCAATTCAAGGTCATGAAACTTCAGCTAAACCCACTCCTTGAAAGGGTCCTTTGTGACTATGTTATGGAGAGGAAAGCCCAAATCTCCATCGATGGCTTTTCAGGACCCGAATTCGAACTTATGACGCGAGTTCCACAAGGCAGCTCTCTGAGTCAGTTGCTGTACCTCGTGTAAACAATACACCTCCCTGCTCCGGTGCAGGACGACATAATGTATCTGCAATTTGCAGATAACATGACACAAATCGTCCCCAGCTCCTATGGGAACGCCAGAGTTCAAGCAAATGAAACAGCTGCCGAAATAAACAACATAAATATATATGAAAGAAAGTTGACAATTAAGACCAACCGCCAGAAATTCAAAATAATCCCAATGAACCGCCGGAAAGTAGCTGACGTAATCGTGAACGACGACCTATACCCGTACTCGCAAGAGGGTAACGTCCTGAGTTTACGGTTTACCAAGTCTGGGTACAAAATCCACATCAACACCACAGATTCTCCCGAGCCAAAAGACAACTTCGGAAACTATACAGGTTCCGTAACCTTAACGCTCTAAAAAGAAGAAGCCATACACTGCCTTGGTACGCTCCTCCCTGGTGTACCCGACAGTGATAACGCAGATGGCAAGTTGTACTTCCCTCAGGACGATACAGAGAGTACAAAATTAAGCCACCCTGCTAATAGCTGGAGCTAGAAGAAACAACAATATTAGGCAAATAGATCTGCACGCAAGAGCGGGGATTAAACTAATTAATACGGAAGTTCAAAGGCTAGGGAGAAAGACTTGGGAAAAGATAGAGCAAACTATTTTACCCACACTCGACAACGTCAACATTGCAATCCCGCAGCAGAAGCAACACAAAGTTGCAAGGTCAGCATTATTCCAAAGCGGAAGCAACTGCGCGAGAGAAGCAATAAAGCCAATATACTGTATAAATACCCAAGATCGAGAAATACGAACATAAAGACAGAAGAACATAAGAAAGAACAACCAAAATGAAAACCGAATAAAGGAGAGATAACGAATATGACCACATAAGATAAATAAATAAAAGGACAAACAATAAAAAGAGGCGAAATGCCAATTAAAGTTGTAAAGAAACGAGGAATTAATCAAAATATAACTTAACAAAAGAGGCGAAGATCCCATCAATGGGGAAAAATAACAAGAAAACGAAAGCAAACAAACTAATTTAAAGTAAAATAAAAATAAATAAAAGAGGCGAAGACCCCATCAAAAGAAAAGGAAATAAAGACTACAAACTAATTTAAGAATAAAATAAAAAATAAACAAAATAGGCGAAGTGCCCACAGAAAGAAAGAGAAACAAAATAAAATAATAATAGATGAAAATGAAAACAAAAAAGGCAAAATAGCCACAAAAATAATATTAGGCTAAATAAAGTTAACAAAAGACAAACTTCAAGAGCTATAAATCTAAGAGGAGAAAAAAAATTAAATGAATATATATATTTAAAAGAGGGATTCAGACCGGTGTAAAAAAAAGATAACAAAAGAGGAAAAATATGGTAGTAAAACGAATGCGACGCCCTTGCAACCAGGGTAACTAAAACTTATAAACTTCTTTACCCCTATCATACCTACCACACATTTCGCCACCTAACTCATCAAAATCAAAATAAAAATTCTGACTATTTGTCGCTCCGATCTAGTTTTTTGGCAAAGAAGGCAAAAGAAAAAGAAGTTTTAAAACCTGCTTCTTTTAACGGTGGTCAACTCGGAGACGCTAAAATGTCGGGAGTATGGTTTCCGGCTGAAATTTCACGTTAATTGCCGGTTTATTTATTTGAATAATGACGGCTTCGGCCATCCGCAATCTTCTGCGGTTTGGTAGTCTCAGGATGATGGAGGTGTCCTTATTTAGCTACTTTTTGCGGGTTAGGGTAGTTCTATGAGAGTGGGCTTGTTTTTTAATAGCGTTATATTGAAGGTGAGCTGTCAGTCGCGTTGACAGGGTTGTGGAGGTAACGCCGATTTACTTTGAATTGCGGTGTTCGCAGTCACCGACTTTGCACGAATATTCGTACACGACGTTAGTCTCCTGGAGTTTGCTCGTCGGAGGGAGACAGCTGTTCTTCATGATGCAACTACTTGTTTTCTTTGTCTTGTAGTATATAATCAGATTTATATCCGCATTAAGGTCGGTTGGGGTCACATTCGTCTCCACGATAGCCGGTGTTCATATTGGCGTTGTAACAAGAATCCATCGACGCCACCATAAAAGAGAAAATGAACTTGGCTGCTGGTCCTGGTGTGCAGTTTACTCCGAAGAAGAATAGTATCGACCTTTATTACAACGCCAATATGAACAACGGTAAATAAGGCAACCGAATTTAAACAACTAAAATAGGAAAAAAACAACCGACTAAGAAGACAAGACAGATCAAAAATGTAAACAGAAATAATACGAACAAAATAAACAAAAAGTGTAATAAGTGAAGTATATTAAAAAGTTTAACAAAAAGGATAATGAACTTAATAGTAAAACAAGTGAACAAAGTGAAACTAAAGTGAAATAGCTAAAAAAGTGATGACAACAAGAGTAGTGAAAAAAAATTAAAAAACAAACAAACGAAGGAATACAAAAAAGATGTCACATGAAAGTAAAAAGTGAAACAAAGTAAGGAAAGTAAAAACAAGTAACATAACAATACATGAACAAACCTCAGCTCAGAACTAAGATAACTCAAAACGGCATGAATGAAAGATGAAGAGAATAAGGGAACAGAGATTAGGCGGTCCTCTCGCTTCTGTATGAGGAACACAGGTGCTAAAAGTGTGCGAAAGGAATTAAGAATGATGAGTAAATGAATGACGGTGGTTCGGAATTCATGTTAATCGGCAGGTCCCCCTTGTCCTTTGGGCAAGGTTATTTCACCCTGTCTACCTTTGACTACCAAGGTTGCTCAATCCGCCTCTCCACCAATCTGTCCTCTTTTAACTTAAGTATTTCCATCTCTCACTCTAAACCCTCTTCTAAAGCTTGTTCTGGACTTCCCATTAAACACCTCACTATCGGTTCACTTGAACTGAGAGTCAGAGCTTTACGAAAGAAATTTACCTCTTTCCAACGCCATCTTTTTTACCCTACGGGGGACTTAAAAAAGATATTTATATACTAGATGCTCATAATTGATTCTATGGCTGCCTAAACTCATCACCTCTCCGCTCTCGCTTTCTAAGGCGTAGCCGTGTGTACTGCCATTGGGGGGTCTGGAGTGTCTAAAGGCGTAGTAACTCTTGTTTCAAAAGGCCTGAATCCCAAGGAGTGGTTCTGGACAATTGTTCGCCTCAGCTACCCTAAATCTCTCACTTGTGGCTCCTAGCGCCATACCCTGGTACACCATCTCGACTGATGGACCAAACCAAGTAAGGGAGTCCGCTGTCTTTTGGGTTAGCCCCTTTGGGGCAAAGAGCTTCGGGAGCATAATCCTGAGTATAAAGAATGCCCCGGAGGCAGGCATAAAGACGACGATAGGATACTTACTTCCTTCGCTATCGGCAACCTTCTGCAACTACTAGTTCATCTCAACTGTCTTTTCTCTCATTGCCATTAGGGCCATGGGCTCGTGGTCAAGATAGTGGGTCTGTATATTGCATGCCTTCTTACCTCCTTATCTACTCAAACTTTTAGTGTAGGTGCTTGTGCCTTACATGAGTAATCCAGCAGCGATGGGTGACTGGTGACGGGGGCAGGTTGTCGATGCGACTGGAGGGCCCTAACTGGTAGTCTACACGCCCGGCAGTGGATGGATTCGGCGTCTCTCTATGCGACTGAGCAGCCCTCGTTAAGACCACACTGTTCACCCATAAACGAGGAAGATGCAGAGAAAAGGTTGCCCCCAAATTGTCTGCTTCACCCTTAACCTGGCGGGGGGCCACGCTTGTCAGGTCACTCCATAAATGTGGCCGAAGAATAAGAAACCAAAATGTAAAACTCAATATTGGAAGTTGGAACGTTCGCACCCTGAAGGACGGACCAGCAGATGATGGAAATGACAATCGACCTCTACGGAGAACAGCTCTGGTGGCTCTTTACGTTCAAAGATATAACATTGATATTGCAGCATTGAGTGAAACAAGGCTGCCCAAAGAAGGTTCCTTGGGAGAGGCTGGTGGCGGCTACACATTCTACTGAGTGGGCTACTCAAATTAGGAGCGACGTAAACATGGTGTTTGCTTCACTATCAAAATCCGTATATTGCAATCAATCACTAACACGCCGATAGCAATAAATTCACGTATGATAAAATGGAGAATTCCTTAACTGAGGGACGATATACCACAATTTTTAACTGCTACGCACATACTATGAGGTTAATCTCTTGCTCAGATTTTCTCCCTCCCTAATTGCTTAGGCGGTATTTTAATCCTCTTGTCAACCTTTAGTCTTTTGAATTCACCTGATTTAATGATCTTAGTTTGTATTTATCTCCACTCCACCTAAGTTTTCCATTTCATATTAATTCATTTTGTTGATTGTTTTTTGTTTTTTGTGTGCGTTCTCTCTCCTCTGTATTATCCTTATAAATATTACAATCTTCAATACTTTTGTTATTTCTTGATAAAGAACTCGAAATAAAGTTCGAAAGTACTTGTAATCTTCGTATTAATTTTGCCTGTGGGCTTTGTTGCATTTATTAATTACTGGCGCGATACATTGTGAGTTTCCACACACACACACACACACACACACATATATATATATATATATATATATATATATATATATATATATATATATATATATATATAAATAAAGAAATTAGCATGATAAAATGAATAATGAGCACTATTATAAAATAAAAGGATTCTTTTTGTTTATTAGTTAAATATATCTACTCTATATTGATTTATAATTTCATTATATCTATTTCTTCAGGAAAACGAGCTCAAAATGCTCTATTTTATTAGTACAGATCATATAAAATATATATACAAGTATATATATATATATATATGATCGCCGCATATAGATTATAAAAGTGCGAAAATAGTTTTTTAATGGAATTAAATATATATAAAAACAATTATTCTTTTTTTTAAACCTTTTTCCTATCAAAATTACCAATTAAGTGTCCAACTTTCCCATTTTTGGGATCATGCTCAGGAAAATGTGTTCAAAATTGTCTATTTTATTAGTACACTTCATATGAAATATATATATATATATATATATATATATATATATATATATATATATATATATATATATAAATATAAGCTATATTATACAATATATGTCATATATATATATATATATATATATATATATATGACATATATTTTAGGGAAATCGATACCCACCATAATAACAGATGCCTCTTTCGGGTACCACAATGTCCTTACGCTAGGAGGTGTAACCCGATTATTACTTACCCCCCCCCCTTTCTCTCCTCTTGACTCGCTGGCCACCAGACGCCGCCTCCAACCACGAGAAGTACGAATCAAAAGATTTCTGCGCTAGCGAGCATAACAATACGAAGGGGAAGGAGACCAGGTGCACTAACAATGTTTAAACAGGTATTATTTCCCCTAAGATTTTGGATCTAATTTTGCGTAATAGACGAAATTATAGGAGCTGCGCCTAAAAGCCAGAAGATACCTTTAGGGCTAAGTTAAGACGCTCTGAAAAGCGTCACTATAGGAGAGTGGCTTAATACATAAGCCCTCGCCCCCTTTTTCCTTCTCCCAGTGGGTCGGTGAAGTATATAGGTGGATAACTGGAGAGTAACAAGGAGATCGAGTTAGATATCGACACGACGAAGACCGGCGGCAGTACCCAGCACTCAAAGAATGGAACAGAGAATAAGCTCATTCTGAGCCCATTTGTATTGAGGATCACTCTCATACATCTCTCTTCAGAGAAACACCTATCTTGGTTTTCAATAAAAACCAGATATAGTCCTCGCCATTGAGGAATACCTAAAGTGAACTCTCTCAAACCCCCCCATTCGTCAAAGGATTCACTTTTTGCTCATCGCTCGTCAGTGCGAAGTATCTCAAGATTAACCCGAAGATTGTAAAAAGCATACCTTCACGGTCCCGTTGCTTAAATCATCTGACTAAGACAACGTGCTTAACGCCATCCCTCGCCCTCACCGAAATCACCTGTTGCTCCGTCCCCACGCCAGACAAACGGCTGGGCGTCTGCGAACAAGGCCACGTGCCTAACCGCAAACCATTTCCCCGTCTACATAAGGTCCAAGGTCAGATTCACGTGTGGTTTATTTTAAAGGTAAAGAAATTCAATTACTTTTGTGTGTCAATTAGCGTCCAGTATTAAAGTGAGCTTGGGGGCCAACTATTAATTTATATACATTTGGTTTAAATTAGTAATTCTAACATTGACTCGTTTATTTATAGATGTATAGTTTGTTTTTAATATTCCACTTTTTTATGTTATAATTAAAGATATATTTTGGTTAGAAGTACGTGACCAACCTACGAACACCTGCTCGCCCCTGATAATACCACGACATATATATATATATATATATATATATAAATATATATATATATATATATATATATATATATATCTATATATATATATGATAGCTGCATATACATTATAAAAATGCGAAAATAGTTTTTGAATGGGATTAAAAAGTTCCCCTTAAGTGTCTAACGTTCCCATTTTGAGAACATGTTCAAATCCTACTATAAATCCTTTTTGTTCATAGTATTGACCATACCATATTTAGAGTGGACAAAACAAGACTTTCTAAATCAAATTTCAATCAATTATGACCATGGAAACAAGGACCAGTCACTAAAAGGTTAATCTCGTCACGCACTCCCCTCTTATTAGCCTTGTGTCTATCTATCTGGCCGCCTGAAACGTAAGTAGACTGCATTCTCTGCAGCGAAGGTACCTGCTCACGAATACCACGACACTTTAACCCTTTAAAGGACATAAGAAAACCAGCATTTTTTTTTTTAGAAAAATGTTATAGACTGGCTGCATATGTGTGGTAGTTAATGGTTTTATTAAAAAAATATAAAATATTTGGTACTCTTTGAAAATATTGCACATATGTGTGCCATTGAGCTTCAGGGCAATTATTTATGATTTACGAGAATTCTCGCCTTTGCTGCTTATAATAACATTTTATATTAATATTATCAGGATGAAAAACAATATTAAAATGTAATTGGATTTATTAAACATTTAAAAACATAGTAAAAATATTTATTTATATGATTTTCCCAAATATGTGTTACTTATTTCCATTTTCAATTATTTATAGAAAAAATATGGATAATGCAAAAAAAATAATTATTGAATGCGTATATTTCAAACTAAAAATAATATTATACAACAATAAACAGGTAGATATTATTTTAAAAATATTCGTGATATTTTTCAAAGCAATTTCTACCATTTACATAAAAAGGTAGATACCACATTTAGTGCCCACTTTTCAACCATGTCTCAATCCGATGTTCCCATTGAATGTGTTGGTGTGTGTGATTGTAGATTGTATCTTGTTTTATTATTGGTTGACAGCAACAGAATTTGATAGTAGGGCCCTTTTTCTGTTGGAGTAGTTTTCAATCAACTGACGGACCACAATTCTTCCGAATGTTTTTGCATCAACTTTTTCAATACTTGACGTTCTTTCCAATTTCCACTACAGGATGAAGGCTTTATTTATAGCAATTTCAACAAGATCAAAGCCTACTCTGAAATAATATTTAACATTTGACCTATGGGCAAACTGATAAGTTACTTTTTTTGGTCCATTGTATCGACTCACCCATATGGGCATTGCAGTGCTTAACAACAGCAGGGAATTTAATCTCCTTTTTATCAATAGTTCCCTTTTTTGTACAGTACACTTTCAAAACAGGAAATGCCGATATAAAATTCGACAACATATGCACTGCTCTATTGTCCATCCTCTTTACATAAAAAAATATCATTTGATTAAAAAAACGATATCTTGGAATATTTTTTCTGTTCATTCGTACGGTTCCTGCACTATTTATATTTTCTTGGATAACATAGATTGGAGCGAAGGCGAATTGAAAAAGTTATCTATAAAAATGTTACAACCAATAAATATTCTGAATTTTTACCTGTAGGTTTTAAAAAAACTCTTTTGCCCAATCCGTATTCTATTTTTTAATTTTTTTACCAGTATAGAGGTCAAATTCGAACAAAGGTCCTGATTTAGAATCACATCTGCACCACATATTGAAACCCCAGTTGATTGGTTTTCCTTTTACATGCTGTGTTAGGATATTATGACCGTTAAATTTAATTTTATGCTCGTCAATTGATTGGCATTTACTACGATTCATGAGAGATAAAAATATTTGGTTAAAATGATCTAATACAGTTCTTAATTTATAAGTTCTATTGAGTAATGGATCAGCTCGTGTTTTCATTTGATCATTGTTGTTGAAGTGTAATAAAGATCTAATTTCTTCGAACCTCTTCAAAGTCATCAGGTTAGATATAAATGTTACAGCAAGCTCTGGTTCATTTGACCAATATAATCTCTAATTGATGGCATAACATGATATCCCATTACTAAGTTCATTAAAAAAAACGCTCTCAATTCTTCCAGGTTAGTTGTAAAGACATGACCTTTTTGCTGACTGTACAATGTAGTTTGAGGAATTACAATTTCATTTAGAAAACATTAAAACTATCTACGCTGTTAAATACTTCATAAGGATTTAGATCATCACTTAGATTAATAAGCACTTTCCGTAATCTTAGGCTTCCAAATGATCAGGGTTCTCAAGAGATGTTATTGTTTCTTCTTTTGATACTCTCTTTCATCTAAAAGTTGCAATCTCACTTCAAGTTTGATGTAAAGTAGCATCAAGTAGGCTATCACTGGACTCAGAGCTTTGTTGTATAATCATGGGCGGATTGTTAGGTTTTATTATTACATTTATACCTTCAGTCATTTTGAGTATCTTCTAAATCTTGTTCTATAAAATTTATATCTTCCTCATCAAATACGGCTACATCTTCAACATCACTGTGATCACGTGTTTATAATTGCTGGACTTCATTTTATCGAGGAACAAAGTGACTGCTTCGCTGTGACATCCTGTATCTGTAATTTAATAATGATTGTCTCATAAAATAATGTAAATTTGTAATATCGGTATATTCCTACACATTATGGTCACCTTGCCAATAGGCTACGCGCACCCAACTTATGTATATATATATATATATATATATATATATATATATATATATATATAAACAAATATATAAAACCAGAAAACAGTATAATGAGTGAAATATTCGCTATCCATTGACATATATGTATATGTTGGGTGTGCGTAGCCTATTACCAAGGCGACGATAATCTAAGAATTTACCGTAATATCTTTCAAATATTTATATTTGTATATTATTTAAAAATAATTAATAAATTATGTATTGTAGTAGTAAGTAGGCGGCAAACAAATATAAATAATTGAAATGGTAAATATGGCATTTTTAGTTTATGGGGAGTATAATCCACAGAATTTGAGGCTTTAATGAACCAGGATGTACATCCCATTGGACATGAGTTGCGTTCTCTTCACTGACGAGACCAGGGCTACCCTTGACGGACCTGATGTTGGGGAAAATAGTTTGCTCTATTTCGGAGATGACCTTCACCAACTTTTGTGACGACACAACAGGGAGGAGGAGTCTTGTTGCGGGCATGTGTAAATAATTGGACACAGACTTATTGGCCCAGTCAGGGTGCCTGATGGGGTTAAAGTGACCTTAGCCACCTTCTGCAATCTCTTGAAAGAGGTCTTTGATCCTTGCATGGATCACATACCGTTGTCACTTCTAAGGGCTCTAGTTTTCATGCATGTCAACGCCCCATTCCACTCTGCCAGGGTCATCCAAGCGTTCCTAGCTCTTGCGGCATACAAGGTGACAAGTTGATGGTTTGACTGCCAGCCAAACCCTATGCATGATAGGGTTTTTTGAAGTCATCCGTTGAAATGCTGGTAATCTGATCAAATAATTTATTATGTCCATCATTCGTGTATTATAATTATGGTTTTTTGTTAAATATATACACAATGTATGCTTAATGTATATAATTATCCTTCGTTTTTTCCAAAATATGTTTAGATGGGCTACTTTCTTTAAAAAACTATTAGCATGGTTCACCCCAAAAACAATGAATCTGAAATAAGAATTGCAAAACGCAACACAGCATAATGAAAACATAACATTAGTGTTGCCATATTGTGCAGACCAGCTGGGAAATGTTTCATCAAAACTGATTCATAGAGAACCGATAAATCATAACTTTCCCTACTAAACAATTAGCATGGTTCAGGGTGTAAAATTAAAATAAAACATTCCTGGTCGTTAACTTCTTCACATTGGTTGTCGCCATCATGTCTTGGAGCTGATTGCTGGAACAGCCTTTTCCGAACCATGGGGTTTTCATCTGCTCCTGTTGTTCTCTTGTTCAAGCGCTTCTAAACAAGATGGCAATATATTGATAAGACCACAGATGAAGACTCAATTGATGATTACACGGCCAACGCATTGGGATGACTCTTACAACATTATCTCGGCGACTAATAGCGCATTTACAAGACGGAGCCATCAAACGCCACAATGCAAAGCATCCGACGACCCTCACCCGAGAAATGTTTAATAGAAATACTACCACCATTCTACGGCAGAATGATCGACAATTAATGCGCATGGCTGAGACCGAAAACCACAAATTATCATCCAGCTCCAGCCAGAAACCAGGCGAGGTCTCAATGCCGGCCACATTACATCATAACTCTCTTATCGTTTACTTTTCCTCCTTTGCTGATCATTTAACTTTTGTATACGCTTTTATTTTGAGGAACCAAACATTAATTAATACTTATTTTTCAAATTTTATTGGCTTAAACAAATAGTTTTATGTCAAGATCAAATAATTTTTCTTGTTTTTATCTAAATATTATTCTAGCTTTATTATTTTCTCACTTCGGATTGGTCCTAAAACATACTCTTATGTTAAATAATAATGCATATATAAGACTTATTATTAAAAATGTTTTCATTGTTTGCTCAGAAGATGACCTTGGAAAAGGTTGAAAGATGTCTCGGCTAATAAAAATAAGCCACTTGCAAGCATTTTTTCTCACCTTCGCTTTCTGGAAAGAAAGTCTTGAAAATGTTAAAAAGCCGCAGGGCAAGCTTAACCGAGCAACCATCGCTGTTGATTTTAACAAATCCTAAATATATATATATATATATATATATATATATATATATATATATATATATATATATGATAAACTCACAAAGTAGCGCGTGAGTAGAGTAATAAATGTAAAAAATCCCACAGGAAAATCAAAGACGGATTCCAAGTACTTTCGAACTTGTTCAGTTCATTCTCAATCAATAACAAAAAATTTTACAAAGATGGTATAAATATGAAAAAAAACACACTAATGTCCTTTCGTTGTACATGGGCGGGGGATTATTCTGATGTCTCTCATATATATACCAGTTTTGTAAAATACTTCGTTATACCTTGAGAATGAACTGAACAAGTTCGAAAGTACTTGAAATCCGCCTTTCATTTTTCTGTGTGATTTTTTGCATATATATATATGAGAGATGGATACAGCCTTGACCAAAATTATAGGGCAAGTATGAAAAAATCAAGAATTTGAAACTCATTCACATAATAATTGAAAACAATACAATAAACCGTCGAGTATATCACATCTATAATTAGCAGTTTATATATTTTCCTTTTGCTTTTATAACCACTTCAATGCGTTTTTGCATATTTCGCATAAGTTGTTGGGGCAACCTTCTGCCATTTAATGTGTGATACGAACATTTATTCCTATTTTTTTCATGATTATCTTTTTCTTAACTTACAAGTGGTAATTTTTTGTAAAAAAATCTCTCCGAATACACAGATTCATTAAGCTCAAAGAGCTCAAATCATTGCATTGTCAAAAGAGGGATTATTCCAAGTCAAAATTGCCATAAAATTGAAATGCTCGAGAAACCGTTTCCAAATAGCCACATCTTTCGCATCTCGAGGAAATGAGGCCGAAAAAAATAGTGTGACGTAAAAGATAGTTTTGAGAAAACAGTCAAATCATTCAAAGGGCAAAATTAGTCCGTCCACATCTTGTACATAAAAACGAATTTATGATCAGTAAAATTATCAGGGAGATGGATGATATACGATAACAACCTAAAACTTGGTGATCAAACCAAAAACATGCTGACCAAAAAGTCGTGTGCTCTCACATATTCCAATTTATGACCTTACGACCTTCAAAACTTTCACTAATTCCCGGACTAACCTTAAGAGGACTTTGGGAATTATATCATTCGAAAAAGAATGTAAAACAACATCAGGGTTTCAAATATCGTCAGAATCGGCCGAAAGGTTATGATGTTTTAGCCCAAAAAACATAATTCCCTGGCTAACCTTGAGAGGACTTCGGCAATTTTATCATTCGAAAGAGAATGTAAGAGAAAGTAAGGATGCTATTGGGAGGTATGGGTGTCACAAGGAGAGAGCTTAGCTTGGTGTAGGCATCACATAATTGAAGATTTGGAGATAAATTGGAAAAGATCAAAAAGGGCAAAAATTCTGTTTTAACATTGAAATGAGGGAGTGGAAAAGGAGACCTATATATAGAAAATCTAGTAAAACATCGGCATTAAACTTAGTCATTACGATTATCTTTATGTAGGAGTTATCACAATATTCATTCATCTTTAATTGGCTGGTAGCCAACAAATCTTGGGCAAGGGTACTTTCTATTTTCCGCATTGTCCTCAATTAATGGTTGCATATATTTTCTGACTCGCGCAAACATATATAAATAGTACTGTATCCTAATACAGAATCATTTTTGCACTCATTAACGTTTCTTCTGTATAGCTCACTGAAAATCTATAGATCTAAACACCTATTTCCATTTCGCTACTTTATAAGCCAGTATCAATTTCTGCAAAAGCTCCAGAAGCACCACTGGATTATGTATAAAATCCATTGTTATTCACTCCTTACCAGGCAATAGATCATCCGTAGGCTAATGTGAGTTTCCTCTTGCAAACCTAACAGCCACTTGTACATTCTTTGGTAACCTAACCATCAACGTAAGTTTGCAAAATGATTCCTTTCCCAGTGTGTGACCATTCTCTCCCGAAAACAGCTATCAACAATTCCTCTCATTTCTCCTTGCTACCATTGTCCCTGTTTTATTCCCATCTTTGTATTAGAGATGCCCCTTTGGTGAATGAATGTCCTCCGTGCTTGCGCGCGACGTTATGCCCATTCGCCTGGGGTTATACGGACTCTCATTTCGGACCGACTTTGCGGCATATGTCATCAGCTATAGTTCCTCGTATTTTGGGTCCCATAAAATAATGCACATGCTCGATAATTCCAAAACAATAACAAACATCCTACAAAACATATTTTTCTTACCACTCCTTGCAGTAAATCTTAAGAAAAAGAGGAAATAACAACTTGCTATAGCCTTACAAGAAGGGCCGATATGTTATCCACTACTAAATCGAATCATTCACACACTACTACTTATATAGATCACATGTTTGTCTGCACACTTGACACTTTCTGACCCATATCAGATGTTCAGATGTCACCAATCTTTCAACAAACCATCGATTTCAACGAATTAAAGTACCATTTTAAAACGTTAAAATGCAACATAACCCGCCAAAACATCTTAAGACAGCTAGGGTAATGGGAGCATAATTATTTCATGGAAACGTGTCAGAATTATGTAAATACTTGCGCTTTGGGTGTTTGCACCTAAAAGTACATAGTCTACTTGACTTACCTTGCTCACATACACTTTCTCTCTATGTAAAGTTAATATTTTCTCGTGCCCATCACAATTCAAAATCATTCTTAGTTGGATTTTGCGTGATTTTAAATGGCTAATAAATAAAATGACACTTTCCTCTTATTTATGAAACAATCATCATAAATTTAGTCACTTTGTTTTTATTCATTTCAACTAAATCAATATCAATCTTTCGTTATTAGGCTTGGGTATAGTTTTTAATTATTTTCTTCATCATCCATATTTCCTTTCACCAATTAGACTCAACTCAGAGGATAAATTGATCTTTACAATAAGTTTTAATTCCATATCTTCTTTCCACTCACCCTCATACCTCTCGAATCGGTCAGTAGCAATCCAATCTTCCTAATTTCACTTAATTGGGAGTCCTTATTTTATGCAATCTTTCCAGACTTTTCCCGTATTTTACTTTCTAGGATCCTTCCTATGAAAACTTTTGCACTCTTTCGGCCTTCATCTCACTGCTTGCATTTTCGTTCTCATTTCTTTACATAAACTAACATCCCAAGCAAAATTTCCCGTTTGTTGGACATCAAAAGAGCCATAATCTATCATACTTCCTCCTTAATAAGTGCAATATTCTCTCACTTCGGAGCGAAAACGAATAAACTTGGTAACTTGAGCTACCATTTTTGTCTTTGCGATTGGCTATCTCTCCTTATTTATTTAATATTATAAAATAAAAATTGTATGGAGGATTATTACTAGGTAAGTTTTTCTATTTTCTCAAAGCTAAAGACATTTTAAAGAGAAGTCAAGAAACTCGTAATGTTATGTCAAGAGTAAACGAATGAAAGTTTCATAGCCATATAGTTTAAGTCTTTATAGAGTAGGAAGCCGCTCCACTCTCCCGGATTTTCTGTTCCTCAACGAAGGCTGATTATTTTTTTGTGGGGAGGCGATTAAATAGAGGCATGCTTATAAATGATAGCGAACAAGTTGTCTCCCAATTTTGGCCTTTGCCCTGGTTCTGGAGGGTAAATGAGCGCGGAGTTAATCAAGTTTAGAGATCAATACACTATTTCAGATGAAATGACAGAGCCGACTTTTTGTGTGCGCGGGGAAGATTTTAGGTTTATGTGTGTTGATGTGGGCGTCGTTCCAGGCGTTTTTGATCATTCTGTAACGCCTTTTTATGATTTAGGGATGATCAACCAGAAGCTATTACAGGCTTGACATCTGCTTTAATCCTGGACTCCAGAACAAAAATAAAAGAAATGTATAGAAGGAATTTGGTTTAAAATAGTAAAAGTAATTGTCATATTATGACGTATATCAATTATATATTTGAAAGTGAGGTGTATGTATTTATAAATATTACAGAGAACGAATTTAGTGCAAAAGTACATAAACCACGTTGAACAGAACTGTACAGTAATCACTCTTAACACAATTCTTTCTAACTTATCAGGAAAATTTAATTGAGATTTCAAATAAAAAACTCAAACGGAAAAAAAAGCAAAATAAATTCAAGATACTAATGTTCAAAATAATAAAAAGAAAATGAAAGGTAAATTTTGTTCAGAATGTTTGAAAGCTGTGTTTGCTAAATTTTAAAAATTCGATTTGATACAAACGCTAACAATTCAGCTTTCACTTATTTTTTTTCTATTCTTGAAAAACTAATCAAAAGAATTCATTAAATAAATTGGTTTTCGAGAAAATAAAATGTGTTGCTACGAGTTAGGGCAGCTGGAGGGAAGGGAGGGGGGCTTCTGTTGTAATTAGTTTTACAAGAACATATATGTTGAATGTGCATTTTTCTTTAGCTAGGCTCGAACATACAAAACACACAGTTGTAAGAGGCACCAGAATACAATGACATATATAAGGGAAGTAAATTTAATATCACAGAATTTAACAATATCTTCAAATATACAGAACTAAATATATTTTAATAATTAATATTTGGCACTAAATAATTTGCTAATATTCATTCAATTACTTTAGATATAAGAACGTAACTAAATGGTAAATTAATAATACATAGATATTAATATCTATTTATATACTCAGAAAAGATGCGCGCAAAGCGCCAAAGGCGAAGGTTAAAGCTTAGCAAAATCGAAACGACGCTTGTTATTTAAGTGAAGTTAATTAAAAGGAGGCTGGGTTAGTTGCTAAATGGAGTTCCGATTTGGATGCAATTTAGTCCACATTGAAGGAGGACTTGATAAGACGTTCGAAAATCCGGCATCAACTATACCAAAAAATCCAACTCTAATATCGAACTGACAGTAAAAAGTACACATGAACGGAAAGTAATTTGGGTGTTTTACCATATAACAAGACCATATCATGTTAATATTTTGTTCTAGCCAAGGAACTACATCAAACCAAATGAGCACAAACCCGAATTGAATATAAAAAATTTTTGTTTAGGAATTAGAGAGTCAATTGAAGGTGTTATTTTATAAAAAGACTAAAATGAATTTTTATTATTTTGTCAGGTTAGGCAAAAACTAAAATCCATTTGGAGCAGGGAAGGGCTAAGTTCTTTTCTAAACATGTAACGGGTCATGCAAATGTTCTTACACTCGATTTTTTTTATCTTCCGAGAGGTTGACGTGTGAAATAGAATAAATTTGGTCAAACTAATTTAAAGCTCTCATTTTTCATTACGATTCATTAAAATGTCTTTTCCATTCTGTGTAGTTGTGTCGAAATTAAAGTGAAAAGAGTCGAGATTTCTGCTCTCCTGCACGCGGGTCACAACCAGTCTGACATTGTCAAGCGGCTCAACGTAAGCCGGATCACTATCCACAGAATCACAAAGGGGCTGAAAAACGGAGAAAACCTCAAATATCGGCCTGGACGTCCCCGAGGTAGGTAAAATGTCCACGATCAAGCATTTTCACGCTAAGAATAGCATTAAAAGGCCGCCGGTGTGGTTCTCTGGCAATTCCAGGCTTACGGTTGCCGATTATATGATCATCATAGCTACGAATGTCCTACCTTGGGTGAGAAAGATCGCGACAAAGGCGGACTAAGTCCGCTCAAGTTAGATGGATGGTGTCCCAGCCCAAAGGGCCAAGACCGTGCAAGAGTGGTAGGGATCGATCATGAACAACTGGTGAGAGGAATTTTGGCCACCATAGTCGCAGTGCTTCCATCCCATCGAATACTTCTTGGGGGTGTATGTGGAAGGTAAGGTCTGCAAGTTTCACCACAACAACGTTCAACAGCTGAAGGGCTTTGGAAAAAGCGTGTGGCCCAGCATGAGGAAAGACTTCATCCGCAACTTATGCGCGGCCTTCAAGTCTAGCTAGGAGCACCTTCTCGGTGCCAAGGGCGGCCACATTGATTAATATTACAACTTAAACACATATTCATATGTTACAAACAAAAGCGTGTCTAATTTCATCAAAACTATCATTGTGCCCTTTAAGAAGAGTGTCATAACGAGTGTAGCGCGAAATTTACAATAACCGGCAGTACACTTGCTACACAAAATATTCATGCCCCTACAAACGACTACTTTTTCTCATACAAAGTATTCATGCCCCTACAAACGACTACATCTTCTCATACAAACTAATCATGCTCCTACCAACGACTGATACTTCTCATAGGTCATCAAATTTTATTGAGAGGTAGCAATATTTGGGAGGCCTTGAGAGAAATTTATTATTCGTCACACATCAAAACCTTAATAAAATTTATAAACCATTGAAGGAGTAATAACACTTTTACGAAAGTTTACAGCCGCATATTATTCGCAAAATATCATTTTAAAATGTTGATTTTTATTTTGTGTCTTTAAATATCAGAATATTAAAGTCATATGAATAGTTTCTGTGACCTTTTTATAATATGGAATAGTCAGGAATAGTCCGCAGAGTGCGGTTTGTCATTTGCCACCTAACTATAATATAGCCACCGCACCCAGTAGAACTTTAGAACGTTCTACAAACCTGTCTTCGGCATCGCATTCTCAACAATCTTATTCTACACGCAATCATCATGGTGAAGGATAATGAACTGTCTTATTCTACAGCCATTCCTCATAGCGAAGGATAATGAACTGTCTTATTTTACAGTCATTCATCATGGTGAAGGATAATGAACTGTCTTATTCTACAGCCATTCCTCATAGCGAAGGATAATGAACTGTATTATTCTACAGTAATTCAACATGGCGAAGGATAATGAACTGTCTTATTCTACAGTCATTCAACATGGCGAAGGATAATGAACTGCCTTATTCTACAGTCATTCAACATGGCGAAGGATAATATATTATCTTATTCTACAGACATTCCTAATTGCAAAGGATAATGAAGTCTTATTCTATAGTCATTTATCATGTCAAAAGATAATGAACTGTTATTTTACAGTCATTCATCATTGGAAAGCATAATGAACTGTCTTATTCTACAGTCATTCATCATGGGGAAGAATAATGAACTTGCTTATTCTACAGTCATTCAACATGGAGAAGGATAATTAATTAACTTATTTTACAGTCATTCATCATGGCGAAGGATAATAAACTTGCTTATTTTACAGGCATTCAAAATAGCGAAGGATAATGAATTGTCCTATTCTACAGTCATTCATCATGGCGAAGCAAAATGAACTTTCTTATTCTACAATCATTGATCATGGCGAAGGATAATGAACTGCCTTACTTTAAAGTCATTCATCATGTCGAAGGATAATGAAGTGTCTTATTCTACAGTCATTAATCATAGGAAAGGATAATGAACTGTCTTATTCTATAGTCATTTATAAGGCGAAGGATAATGTACCGTCTTATTCTACAGTCATTCAACATGGCGAAGTACAATGAATTATCTTATTCTACAGTCATTCCTAATTACAAAGGATAATGAAGTCTCAATCTATAGTCATTCATCATGTCAAAGGATAATGAACTGTTATTCTACAGTCATTTATCATGGGTAAGCATAATGAACTGTCTTATTCTACAGTCATTCATCATGGGGAAGAATAATGAACTTGCTTATTCTACAGTCATTCAACATGGAGAAGGATAATTAATTATCTTATTCTACAGTCATTCATCATGGCGAAGGATAATGAACTTGCTTATTTTACAGGCATTCAATACGGCGAAGGATAATGAATTGTCTTATTCTACAGTCATTCATCATGGCGAGGCGAAGCAAAATGAACTTTCTTATTCTACAATCATTGATCATGGCGAAGGATAATGAACTGCCTTACTTTATAGTCATTCATCATGTCAAAGGATAATCAACTGTCTTATTCTACAGCCATTTATCATAGGAAAGGATAATGAACTGTCTTATTCTACAGTCATTCATGATGGCGAAGGATAATGAACTGTCTTATTCTACAGTCATTCATCAAGGAAAAAGATCATGAACTGACAAAAGTGATCAAATCTAAGATTAGCTACAACATTTCTGAATCATTATTCCACCAAGTACGTTTTGGACTTTAATAACATTTGTTAAAATTAACCCAAAAAGGATAAAAAGGAATAAGAATGAACAGTTAAGAGAGGAAAAGCATAGATGTGAGTTTGAATGCAGTATCGAATTTACGTAATGAATAAAGCGGAAATGCATGGAAGTTGTGCGAGATAAGACTCCTTTGCAGGAAAACATTCATTTAAAATACCGTCTGAAGTAATTCAAGTGTTGAAGTCATATGCTTTTTTGAGATAAAATGAAGATCCCAATCTTAGACTAAGAAGAAGAT